>CM053589.1:78968695-79038120 GCA_028646515.1 Pseudochirops corinnae
CTGTTGAGTCTTTTGTACCCAATCTATTCCATTGATCCACTACTCTATCCCTTAGCCAATACCAAGCAGTTTTGATAACTGCTGCTTTATAATACAGATTAAAATCTGGTACAGTTAGGCCACCTTCCCTAGCATTTCTTTTCATTAATTACCTTGATATTCTGGACTTTTTGTTCTTCCAAATGAATTTTGTCACTATTTTTTCTAGTTCTAAAAAGTAATTTTGGGGTAGATTGATTGGTATGGCACTAAATACGTAATTTAATTTAGGTAAAATTGTCATTTTTATCATATTAGCTCAAACCCAGCCACAAGCAATTGATGTTTTTCCATTTAGTTAGATCTGATTTTATGTGTGTTAAAAGTGTTTTGTAGTTGTGTTCATAAAGGTACTGGGTTTGTTTTGGCAGGTGTCTGTGTATTTTCTGATGACTGAATAGTGAATGATGAAGGATGATTGATTGACTAAATGATTGTACTTAGTGATTGATGACTGAATAAGTGACTGATTGAGTTAACTTAGTGTGCCCCATGAGTGGAGAATTTTGACTGTTGTACTTCATGTCCCTTGAAGAGGCAAAACTCCCTAAGGATGATTGAACGAGTAAGATGATTGAATGATTGAGTTACTAAATGATTGTTCTTTGTTCAAAACTTTGTGACCACTGTAGTGAAAACCATGTGGCCATTTTCTGTGATAAGTTGTTGTGAATGCTGTATTTCGATTATCTGTGATAAGTTGTAATATTGTGGATGCTATACCTTGATTTCTGTGAATGTTTTGCTCTGATTTATTATGGAATAAATAGAGTGTTTACTATACTGTGTAA
The DNA here is from genome assembly GCA_028646515.1 of Pseudochirops corinnae. Taxonomy (NCBI): domain Eukaryota; kingdom Metazoa; phylum Chordata; class Mammalia; order Diprotodontia; family Pseudocheiridae; genus Pseudochirops; species Pseudochirops corinnae. The sequence continues at coordinate 78,969,526 of CM053589.1, forward strand.
TCAGAATTGTAAAAGCTGTTCACCGTAGCATTCTTCTGAAAAGCTGCTAGTGCTTGGCTTTACAATTCATTATTAAACAAGGGTTAGAAATATCACAAAAGAAAACAGACAATTCTGATTACATAAAATATAAAATATTTTGCAAGAACAAAACCAATGCAGCTAAAATAAGAAGGGGAACAGATAACTGGGAGAAACTCTGCAAAAAGTATCTCTTATAAAGATCTAATTTCAAAGATACAAAAGGAACCGATTCAACTTTATAAGAATAAGAACTGGGGGCAGCTAAGTGGCGCAGCAAATAGAGCACTGGCCCTAGAATCAGGAGGACCTGAGTTCAAATCCAGCCTCAGACACTTGACACTTAACTAGCTGTGTGACCTTGGGCAAGTCACTTAACCCCAATTGCCTTGCCTTCCCCCACCCCCATCCCCACCCCCCAAAAAAAAGAAGAAGGAGAAGAACTGTTCCTGAATTGATAAATGGTCAAAGGATATAAACAGGCAGTTTTCGAAGGAATAAACCCAAGCTATCAATGGCCATATGAAGAAATTCTCCAAATTGCTAATTATTAGAGAAATGCAAATTAAAGTAATAAAATGATTCTGCCTCAAGCCATCAGATTGGCAAAACTGACAAAGAGAAAAGTTGGATATTGGAGAGACTATGGAAAAACAGGCACATTAATGTACAATTTGTTGATGGAGCTATGAATTGATCCAGATGTTCTGGAAGCAATTTGGAACTATGCCTCCTCCAAAGTCACTAAACTGTGGTCTTCCTTTGACCCAGGCATACCATTGCTAGGCTTATACCCCAAAAGACCAAAGAAAGAGGAAAAGGACCCATAAATACAAATTTATTTATTTTTGTGATGGCAAAGACCTGGAAACTAAGGGGGTAGCCACAAATTGGGGAATGGCAAAACAAATTATGGTATATGAATATAAAATTATTTTATTTTGCTGGAAGAAATGTTGACATACGGCTTCACAGAAACCTGAGAATCCAATGCAATACAGATGCAGACTGAAGTGAGCAGAATCAGAACAATTTATACAATAACAATACAATTATACAATAACAATTACAATAAATTTGTAAAGATGAAAAACTTTGAGGGACTTAAGAATTTTCATTAATCAATGATCAACCATGATTCCAAAGGACTCATGATGAAATATGCTACTCACCTTCTGACAGAGAGGGATCCGGACTCAGTGTGCAGATTGAAACATATAATTTTTGGACATTACCAGTACACGAATTTGCATAGATATTTGTTACAAAGCTTTTGTTTTTCTTTTTTTTCTAATTGAGGTTGAGGGAGACAGGAGGGAGAGAATTTTTTTTTAATTAAGTTAAAAAATTTTTAAAAAATCAAAGGAATGTTCAGTCCAGTGGGGTTGGGGAGAAGAGAGTGTGAGAGAGTATTTCCGGTAATGACCAAGATGTAAAAACAAAAAAGCACTAATAACTTTTTTAAACTAAATAACCAGGTTAAATTAGAAGGTTATCTGTAAGGCCCCTACTAAATGAGATGGGGCAGTTTTGGACTGCGAGCTCCTTGAGGACAGGGATTGATGCTGCTTTTCTTTGTATCCCCAGACCTTACCACAGCGTTTGGCTCATAGTGGGCACTCAATAAATGCTTGTTGATTTGACTTGAACTAAGACGATCGGCCTCACCCTACCCTGGGAGGATAGCCTCCTACAGTGACCCTTCAAGGAAAGGCTCTTCGACTGTCCAGACCTCCCCATCCAAAATGGGGAGCAGCTGCCCCACGACCCCCTCCAGCTTTCGTTAAAACCCTAAGTTTGCTCAGCAGCCTCGTAACTCCCACTCATTGAACCTCAGTTTCTTCATTTCTCGGCCATAATAATATTTGCACCTTCTATCTCAGAGTCGTGAGGAAAGATTTTTTTTTTTTTAAAGATCATGAAGTGCTCTATCAATGTGAGTGGTTATTTTCAGAATGCTGGCACTAAGGAAATGCATCTTCTGACCTTCTGACAGGGGTAGCAGAGAGACCTTCAGGGACTAGCTCAGGGACTCTGATTGGAGTACCTAAAGTGGCCCCTGACTTATCTTTTACTCCCAGCCAATCAAAGGCCACCAGAATTGGGGTGTGTGCATAGCGGAGGGGTGGGGGAGTGAGGAGGGAGGAAGTGATAAAGAAGAGTTGTTTTGGTGCCACAGACCCCAGACTGACGAAGCTCAAGCATCTTTTCCTCCGAGGTCCCACCTGGAATAGTTTCCTCCACCTCCTCTTCTGCCTTCCTCATAAAGAGATTAAGGAATCTGGTTTACTCCATTTGTTCTGGGAGACTGCTCTACTTTTTTCTCTGTGCTTTGCAAAGCTCTGATCTCCCTGTGGCCGGCTGTCGACCTTTTTGCTTTAATGCACCAGTCGGTGAGAGGAAACCTCGCTCTTCTCTTCACTCGGGAAACAACTATCGACTATGCCTTGAACCGCCTGAGGATTGATCCAGTCTGTAGGCTCTCCTCATTTGCCTCTGGCTCCCAGCCATCTTAGACGTTGTTATTTTGGGTTGTTGCCTTCGGTCAACTCCCCGCAGCAACTCGATTCAGGGAAGTTTTGAGGAGGGGAGGGGGAAATTCCTCTGAGATAAAAATGTTCACTTCCAAATCCAATTCAGTTTCTCCCTCCCCTTCCATGGAACAGGCAGATGCCGATGCCCTGGACATCAGCACCAAAGTGCAGCTGTATGGCGTGCTCTGGAAGAGACCCTTTGGGAGGCAGTCAGCCAAGTGGTCCAGAAGGTGAGTTCTGAGGATGCTTGTGGTTTCAGCTGGAGTTAGAGTGATGGAGAGGGGGGAAAGAAAGCATGTTTTCTACAGAGATGGGGGAGGAGTGAGGGGAGAGGGAGGAAGGGGAAAATGGCTCTTGGTTTTGAGAAAAGCTTCTCTTGGTCAGGCAATAAACTGGGAGTCAAGACACTTGACATTTCAAACTGGCTCTGCCTGTGCCTTGTTATATGACCTTGACATCACCTTTTTCCAATCTTCATTTGCCCCTTCTGGAAATTGGTTTCAACATTTGTCAATTTTTGTTCCCAAACTGTTTAGGGGATATAAGAGGAATTGGTACTTTGATCCAGGGACCAGTACACATGCAGACATTTATTCAGCTGTGAATTGGGGTCACTTCATGCAGAGGGGTTGGGCTGACAGCACCTTGTTTGGAAGAGATGGGAGGAGACTTCACCATCTCCATGTAGAATCAGAAGAAATTTTCTTGGAGAGAGACCCTCACTATAAAACTATTTCTGGATTTCATTGATTTCATAAGCCTTACCAGGCTATGTCCCTATTTGTGGCAGAGAGGCTGGACCAGAGGCATAACTAGAAATTCTGGCATCCAGGGCAAATTCCATTGGTGGAAGGGTAGTACAGACAGACCTTAGAAGAGAGAGTCAAGCAGATACAGTCCTGCCAGTAGAGATGGTAGCCTGGTACTCCCTCTGAACTCCATTGTCCCAGTACCTCAATGTCTTGCCCTTTCCTGGGGCCTAACTTCACCCTCCAAACCCCACAGGGGCATGGGTCAACAGAGGACTCTGAACAGGGAGGAAAGAGAGAGGATGGTGGTCTCCAGACCAGAATGAGGAGGAAGTGCTCCAAGTTCAGACACCCAGAACAAAGCTGCCCCACCCTAGTTTCAGCTCTAAGCTGGATATTTCTATCTTTCCTCTTCTCCCATACGCCCCCCAGATCAGGTACTTAGCTCAATCTCTTAGGCAAAAGATTAACAAGCTACAATAGTTGGAAGAGTCTGCTTATGAAAGTAATGCTTTTAAAAGACTTGGGATGGAATGTAGTGTATAAAACCTGAGATTAGACTGCCGCCCCCCTCCACCTTGACACTGAGGGAGTTTTTAACAAGAAACCTTTGGAAAGCTGGACATGGAACTTGGGAAAGTCCTGTGGAGATCTAAGATTAAGTGACCTTTTTGATCCCTGGAGGCAGAGAGAGCTGTCTATTCTTTATTGACCATATTCAATTTGAATTAGCAGGGTGGCCTTTCACAGGATCAAGGTTTGGAGATGGCTTTTCCATGGAGTCAAGAGACTTTCTTATTCTCAGGCTCTTCCTCTTCTTGGCATTTGAATGCAAAAATTGGGGGTGTTTTTGTTGTTATTCAGTAATGTTAGACTCTTCATGACTCCATTTGGGGTTTTCTTGGCAAAGATACAGGAGTGGTTTGCCATTCCCTTCTCTAACTCATTTTATAGATGAGGAAACTAAGGCAAACAAGGTCACACAGCTAGTGAGTATCTGAGGCCAAATTTGAACTCAGGTCTTCCTAACTCCAGGGCCAGCACTATATCTACTACACCACCTAGCTGCTTTCGGGGTATGAAGCGGCCACATTAGGTTGGGCTGCCTGAGCAGTAGTACTACTTTAGGGTTAGAGATTTCCTCTGACCTTCAGAAGCAAAATCATCCCTAGAATATGGCAAAAGGGGGCACTGACCCAGGACATCTGGCATAGTTAACAAGGGAAAGAATCCCATCCTCTATCCCTCCAAAGATGATTCTTTCATGCTGCTTGTAGTCTTGATGATACCCCCTCCTTTACAGTGCTTCTACCCTCAGACCAATGCCCCTTCGTCATGTTTACCCTCTAGGTTCCAATGACCTCAGCTGTCCTCTGATAATATCAAATCCACCAATTTAGAATCATAGGGTTAGAACTGGACACTCCTTCATTTTTCAGATGAGGAAACTGAGGCCTAGAGAAGTGTCTTGCCCAAGGTCACACAGGTGGCAGAATTGGGATTCAGACCCACAGATTCTAAATTGCATGTTCTTTCTACTGCATCATGATACTGAGCAGGGGGAGAGGGGCCCCAGCACATATTTGTCTCAGGACTTGAACCCTACTAGGGAATTATCCCCACACCAAAGATACCAGCATCCCATCAAGCTAAATTTTTAGAGAGTAGAGAAGAGTGAAAGTTTCCAATCTACAGATATAATCCTCTGAGATTTGGAAAGGAAATAAAAATCTTCCCAGCATTGCTGGCCTTAGACCGGGGATGTAGAAGAGATCCAGCCTCCCTCTTTGTAAATTGGAGCTGCTCTCCTCCCTTCCCTCCCTCCCCATGATGGGCCTTAGCTAATTAGTGACTACAGACAATTGCTACAAGCAAAATCATTAGAACCATCAATGCCCTCTTGACAGGGCACTTGTCTTTAAAAGGTTCATTGCTCTGGAATGTCATGGGAAACATAAATAACTGATAGATCAATCTGATGGACTGAACTTATCTTTGCAGCCATGGTCATCTGGCCTGATCATCTTACTCGGCTGCTGAGGATACGTTAGGGTCAGAGTGTAAAAGTGAATGTTCAAGGGAGTCTTCTTCATTTTTTCCCCAAGACTCATACCCATGACAAAAGCAACTGGATGCTTGTTAAGTTAAATTCCTTTCCCTAAAAGCAGAAAAAAAAGACACAGAATCTGAAATAGAGAGAGAGACAAAGAAAAAGACAGAAAGAAAGAGAGAGAGATTCTCTCATCACTGTCCAAGCGGCTGTACATTTGTGGAAACTGGAAGAGGATTGCAGAGGAGATTTTTCTGCTGAGAGATTAGTTTCTCTTGCTGTTCATAGAAAGGTAAGGGACTATTTCTGAAATGATGAAAGGGTTGGAAGAAATGCTGGGCATTGAAAATACGACGAATTTATATTTGCATCATTTATAAAACTCTTTAAGATTTGTGAAAGGGCAGCATGTTTTAGTGGAAAAACTACTGCTGGATTTGGGGGTCAGAGGACCTGAGTTCAAATCCCCATTTTTTACCTCCTTTGCTATGTGATACCTGTATGACTTAATTTCTCTAGGCCTCAGTTTCCTCATTTATGAAATGAGAGAAGTAGACTCAATGACCTCTAAGGTCTCTTCCCAGTCTGAATCTAGGAACCTGTGACCTTATAGCGTTGTGAACAGCAGGAGAGATGGACACCATTGGAGCTATAATGGGAGTGGCATGGTAAAGAAAGCTCAGGAAGAACAGCAGATCAGCCCCAGCATAAATCAGTGAATCAGCAGACTGCCTGGGGTTGGGCCAGCTGCAAAGCAATCTCTTCCTTCATGAGTAAGCAGTTCCCAGAGGTCTCTGATTCTGCATTCCCCTCAGGTTCCTGCACCCTCCTCTGGAAACCTCCACAGAGGTAGGCAGCAGTATCATCTTCCTTATCCTGTAGGTCTAGGAGATGACTATCTGAGGATGCACAAAATGTAATCAGCTTCATTAATTTAAAATACTAATGGGGTAGTATATGAGTGAAAAGCCCTCCTCCTCAGCGAAAGATCAGAGTTGAAATTTGTTATAGTAAGAAATAGGGAGGTAGAGAAGAAAGATTTTAGGGCCAGAAATTTTAATCGCAGTTCTGAGATTTAATTGACCTCTGTCCACTTGCAAAACTACGATGCTGAGCTTCTTCAAAGACCTATAAAAAGGACCTAGCTTTTCTTGTAAAGCCCTTGGCCCTTCCTTAGGATATAATCTTAAATGATTCTGAAACTACTGGATCTCGATTTTTCTTTTGCCTTCTAACCCCAACAAACAGTGACTGGGAATTTGATTTGGCTAATACAATGGCTGATAGCAATAATGTGCAGCTAGGTGGTGCAGTGGATAGAGCACCTGGCTTGGAATCAGGAAAACTCATCTTCATGAGTTCAAATCCAGCCTCAGACTAGCTGTGTGACCACTAGCTGTGGCAAGTAATTTAACCTTGTTTGCTTCAGCTCCTCATCTGTAAAATGAGCTGGAGGAAGAAAATGGCAAGCCCCTCCAGCATCTTCATGACTGAAAAATGACTCAACAACGACACTAATAATAATTACTGTTAATAACAATAATAGGAGGCAGCCAAATGGCTCAGGGAATAGAGCACTGGGCCTGGAGTCAAGAAGACTTGAGTTCAAAGTCAGCTCTGACATTTATTAGCTGTGTGACCTCGGACAAGTCAGTTAACTTCTGTTTGCCTTAATCGTAGGAGAAAGAAATGGCAAAGGACTATAGGATCGTTGCCAAGAAAACCCCATGTCAGACACAAATGAACAACAAAAATTAGCAATAATATGACATCTTTCTTTGCTGAAAATGGTCTTTGCCTGCTCTCTGTGAAACCTCCTTCCCCCACCTTCCACTTTAAGAATTATGTTCTGGTTAATTGACTGCTATGGTCACACTTGTTCGTACTCCTAGGTGAAGCCCTTTGAACAGTGGTTTGGTAATCCCTTGGAACCCTCCAGAGTAAAAGGATCTTCTATGCTAGGGTTAGGTACCCCTGAAGGGATTAGCAAAGATAACTGAAGCAGGGAAAGAACAAATAGCTCTTTAGGGGTAAATCCCAGGGGAGTCTAGTCCTATGAACTTCATACAGGAACTGTAAAAGCATGGGACAGAACTCTTCAGTTCTCCTGTTGCTGTCCTATTCCCCCAGCCAGACTAGCTCTCATACAAATTCCAGGCCAGGCTTACACATAAAGGGTATCATTGACTATCTATGGAACATGATGAAGACCCTGCTAAAAGTTGCTCCTTCTCCAAAAATATTTCTTCCACTGGCTTGTTGCTGTGCCTATAATTCCCTCCATTTGGAGTTGAGACATTAGAGGTTTCAAGAACCTACTTTTAAAATTGAAAATGTTTTGTGAAGAAAACAAGCTTTAAGATGGGCAGCTAGGTAGTATAGGAGGTAGTGAGCTGGGCCTGGAGACAGGAAGACTCCTTTTCATGTATTTAAATCCAGCCTCAGATTTCTAACTGTGTAACCCTGGGCAAGTCACTTAACCCAGTTTGCCTCAGTTTCTTGCTTGTAAAAATCAGCTGGAGAAGGAAGTGGCAAACCACTTCAGTATCTTTTCCAAGAAAATCCTAAATGAGGTCACAAAGTGTCAGAAAAAGATTCAACAACAACAAATTAATTATGTTAGTTTGCCTCTCAAGTCAATAACCTTGAAAGACAATCTTATTGATAAACCTAAAATATATAAAAGTGAGTAGTTCGATTAGACTTTCTTTGTGTATGTCATATGGAAAAACATAGATGAGAACTGCCTAGAATTAAGAGGTATGGACCTCAACCACAACAAGGAAATCATGGATCCCTCAAAGTAAATATAGCCTCAAAATATGACCTCGAAAAGGCCTTTGTGGAATGAGACAAGAAACCATGGTGTACAGGAGGCAGCCCTGGAGCAGAAAGTTCACTACTTTCTGCTGGATTTAAAGTGAGAAGAAAGACCTGCATTTGAACTAGCCATGTGACCTTGGTCAACTCCTCTCTGAGCCTCAGTCACCTTATCTGTCAAAAGAAGATGATATTGGTACTGCTTACCTTGTGGGCTTCTAGTAAAACAAATGCTTTATAAACTGGTTTGGGACAGACAATTATTAAATTTTCAATGAGAGTGTTTAAACCATGGAATAATACAAATTGGGGCTTGATTTATTGTTTTGTTGATTGTCTAGAATTAAGAACATGATAGAGAATATTAATAATGCAGAATAAACCTGAAAGTATGTCTTCCATACATTGTTTTGTTTCAGAGAGCTAGTTATAAAACATGCTTAGTGTAGTCCAGATTTCATGCTGGTCTGGATTGAAATCAAATGAGACATGTATGGATCATCTAATTAGCAAATTAATAGATATTTACTTTCCCATAACATAGAAAGGATACTCAACAAGGCTTGTCAGCTTTGTAACATCTCTCATATATATCTTCTTTCCTTTGATACTGCTACCATCACTGTCTGGCACAGACCCTCATCACCTCACACCTATACTGTTGCAATAACCTAATGGTTAGTCTCCCTGCCATAAGTCTCTCCTTGTTCCACTCTGTCCTGCATTCAGTGGCCAAACTGATCTTCCTAAAATGCAGGTCTGACTATGTTAACCCCCTATTCAATAAATCCCAGTGGCTCCCTATTACTTCTGTGATCAAATAAAAAATCTTCTACTTGACATCTAAAACCCTTCATAAACTATCCCCACCTCCTACTTTTTCACTTTCCTTACTACTTATGCCCCACCACATGCTCTTTGATCAAGGCCTCCTTGCTTTCCTTGAACAAGACAATCCATCTCTCAAATCGGGGCATTTTCACTGGCTATCCTCCACACCTGGAGTTCTCTCCTGCCTCATCTCCCACCTCCCACCACCTTTCAAGTCCCAGTTAAAATCTCACCTTCTATAGGAAGACTTTTCTTACCCACCTTAATTCTAGTGCTTTTCCTCTGTGGATTATCCTGTAAAAACCTTGTTTGCATATAATTCTTTGTGAGTTGTCTTCCCCCATTAGATTATGAGTTCCTTGAGAGCTTTTGCATTTCTGTGTATCCCCAGTTTAGCACAGTGCCTGGCACATAATAGGCCCTTAAATGTTTATTACTGTTGGTTCTTGATACTGAACTGGTTCAGACCTCCTCTTTTCTATATGGGAATAATAATAATAGCTAGCAGTTATATAGCTAAGGTTTGCAAGGTACTTTGCCTATGTTGTCTCAAAAGTAAATTCACTCTAAGGGCCGGGCTTCCTATTCCCTTGCCCCTATTCTCTAAGCCAGGGCTTCTTAAACTTTTTTCTACTCCTGACCCCTTCAGTGCTTCTTAAACTATGGGTCTCCACCTCATGTGGGAACAGGGAAACTGTGTCCATCTGGGTGCTTTAGCCTCATGAAACAATCCAGTCAGTCAATAAGCATTGATTAATTGCTTACTATATTCTAGGCAACAAGCTAAGCTCTAAGGATACAAAAAAGGGCAAAAAACCCCAACACAGTCCCTGTCTTCGAGGAGTTCATATTCTGATAGTGGAGAATAACAGGCAAACGATTGTGTGCATATAAAATATAAACAAAGGAATTTTGGTAATCTCAGAGGAAAGGCACCAAAAAGGGGGAGAGGGGAAAGGAGTTGGGGCCCAAGGGGAGAACCAGGAAAAGTTTCTTGTAGAAGGTGGGAATTTAGCTGAGTCTTGAAAGAAGCCAGGGAAGCCAGCAGGGGTGAAGAGGAAGTATATTCCAGGTCTGGTAATGGGGGTGGGGAATGGGACAGGACAGTCAGTGCAAAGACACTAATGAGCGATGGAGTATGTGTATCAATGTGTATTGTTTTTTGTTGCCATATTGCCAGCACCTAACTCAGTGTCTTCTACATAATAGGTAATTAATAAATGCTTGTTTAACTGAACTGAAGTTGGAGGATCTCAAATAGAATGGCATTCATCCCAGAAATTAAAGCCAACCAGGAAATTGGAATATCAAAAAATAAAAAACTAGTGAGACGTAAGTCTCGGGGTTGGCTTTGTTATTAAGTGAAAACATGGGTATTTTGGCCACAGAATTGTGTTTGGCTAGTCTAATTTCTGTTGAACAATAAGCATCCTTATTATTCCTCATCCAAGGAAAAACCAGTGGCTTTCACAATAATAATGCATTATTAAAGACTATAATGTTTACAAAGGGTTTTCCTCACAACAACCCTATGGGACTGGTAATGCTAGTAGGATTGCCTCCATTTTATTGATAACAAAACTGTGCCTGAGAAATAAAGGAATTTATCCATGGTCACATAGTTTTATTGTCAAAACTGGGATTCGAATGCAGTTCTTCTGGCTCTGAGTCTGGTTTACTATATCATACTACTTGCATGGGCTTTCCCTGATCCATGCCTGTCCAGGAAAAACATTCATCTTCAGTTTCTCATATATCTCTTGGGGTGAGAAGTAAAGGAGACCACTCCCCTCCCATATTCTCAATCTTCATGACTTTTTAAATACTGCCTATCCTTCTCAGCTCAAGTCCAACTCCTCCATGAATCCTTCTTTTCCTAGCCACCTCATCTTCAGAGATGGCTTCTGACCTGGTCCTTATCGTATGCCAGCTTGGATTATTGTAATCTGAGTGTAAAGTGGGGATCCTAACACCCTATACTGTTGGCAGTCAAGACAGGATTCTATCTTTGGGGTATCCTAATAGCTCATCTCATTAGCTTTGAGCCCCCACCCATAATCTCATTAGAGAAAAATTAACATAATCTAGTTTATTTCTAGAATGGTTGAGTCACTGGTTTACTAGCTACCAAGGCAAACATTGGTAAGCATTTTTAAAATAAACATATTTATTGCAAAACAGATAAGGAGAAAAATGACCCTTGGCCCCAAATCTACTAACAGGGAACAAATTCATATTGTCAATAGGAAAAGCAGCCCAAGTTCACTGTAATTAATCTTCACTACAGCATACTCATGACATGTATGTGTTCTAAATACTTGTCTGCCAGCCATTTCACCTGTTTCAGATGATTGCCGTTACCACAGCTGCTGTTTCTCTTAGCCGCATAATGCCATTTCTGCAGCTGCCACCTGCTGTTGCTGCCAACTGCAATCCTATAGTTCCATAGGTCTGCCCTTATAACCTCCTGGCCCAGCACTTCATATGGAAGTTTTTCCCTTCTCAAGCCTCATGGTTCTTCTGTTGCCTTCTTTCCCCAATCCAGGGACCTTTTATCTCCTGGCCATACCTACCTGGTACTTTTTGCCATATGCCATTGACCTACAGAACTTGGGAGTGTGAGGGTTTCTTTTCTACCAGTGCCATGTTCGCTGTAGCATATTCTGTATGCATCTCCTACCTCCCTGTGTCTGATTCTTGCAAACTAGAAGAAAAAACAAAAACGTAGGAAATTTTCTACTCCAGTATCTTATATTACTTATCTTTTTTTTTGTCTCTATATTGACTTCCCTACTAGATTGCAAGTGCCTTGAGACTCTTATTTTATCCAAGTATTGCCCACTATTTCCAACATAGTGCCCTGAACATAGTAGATGCTTGGTAAATGAATGTTAATGGTGATAGAGATGAATAAGTACACAACGGAGAACTGAAGTGGAGCCTGAAAAAGCCAATGCAGGTGTGAGGCATTTTGTGGATCAATTAAAAACCACCACTCATGAGCCCCCATCACTGTGTATCCTTTTATTTTTAGTAATGAAATTAAAAAAAAGTTATATATTGAATTTATTATATACTTAAAAGGAATACCAAGCTGAATGTAATTAAATTCTTGGTTTCATGTACAATTCTTCTTTTTTTTCAAATTCCTCAACATTAAAAAAAATTTTATTTTTTTACATGTAAAAACAATTTTTAACCTTCATTTTTTTGCAATTTTGAATACCAAATTCTCTCCCAACCTCCCTCCCCTCTTTCATCACTGAGAAGGCAATTTGCTAAAGGTGTAGTCATGTAAAACATATTGCTATATTAGTCATGTTGTGAAAGAAACTCCTTACTTTTACTAGCAATTCTGAGAACACATTTGTTCAAAACAAACAAAAAACTTAATCAAGTAGTTAAATAAAATTATAGAGAATGATCTCACATGCACACATAGGGTATACTTTCCAACAGACTGCCACATCAGTAGTAAAAATATCTGCTTCTTTTCAATTTCTACCTATTGCTCCAGGTTTCTGCCCTGTGGGGCCAAATAGAACAAAGTGAAACCCTTCTCCACATCATAACTTCAACTATTTGAAGATAGCTATCATACCCCCAAATACATTTTTTTCTCCGGGCTAACTAAACATTTTGGTTTTTCACCATCTTGGTTGCCCTCTGCTGGATACTTTCCAGCTTATCATTGTCATTCTTCAACCATGGTTGAACATGCACAGAGGTTCAGGGCTGTCAGGGGAAGAAGTAGAAATATTAGTAACCTATTGGTACTAGAACACAGGGATGCTTTAAGGATCAATTCAGTCCAAAATTTATAAAGTTAATAAAGTGAGTACTATAAGGAGCTAGGGAGGTATAGGGTACCAGTGGAAGATTTCCACCATTCACTATAACATCAATCCTATACATTCTCTTGCATCCAAGGTACTTTCTTGACTCTCTCTTTCCTTCTCCTTGCTCTCTTCCCTCTGGTCCCCATTTCAGGTTTTTCATCATCAAAGAAAGCTTTCTGCTTTACTACTCTGAAAGCGAAAAAAAAAGCTTCGAAAGCAATAAATATTTCAACATACATCCTAAGGTAAGACCATCAGCATATCATGCTTGGATGTGGGGAGGGGGAGTACAGAGGGAAGGGAAGGTGTTAAAGTGAGGAGAGAAAGGATATAGGACAGGCAGTGAAGATCCTATGTCCTGTTCACAATAGTACTGATTTCAAAAAAATGAAAATGCTTTTAATGAAGCTTTGCAAAAGTAGTAGCCTCTGCCAGACCATGTATTATGGTTTTGTATTTGGGTAGGAGAATTAAAAATGTCACCAGGAGTAAAGTGGGCTTGGGTCTGAATAGAATCTCATACCTGAAGGAGTTTGAAATTGGGGAGTCATGGAATCTCTGGGAACTGCCTGGGAACTGGGAACTTATCTGCTAAGGAATAACTGAGTCAGGTAAATCCTCCTAAGATAGGGAAGTTGACCAGAGGGATGCAATAAGGTATAGGCTTCTTCCTCAGGTACCCCCTCCCTTCACCATTAGTAACTCCAATGGTTTGTCCACGGGTCCCTCTATCTGGTTTCCAGTCTGGAGTCTTCAGAATAATGTTTTTCAATAGAATGCCCCAGTCAGACTGACTCCTAGGCTGAGGTGGGTGATATATTCTGGTTGTCCGCTCAGGGTGTCATACCTCTGGGGGGCTGTCTCGTGGAAGCCAAAGAAGAACCCAACATGCCCTATGCTATGAAGATTTCTCACCAAGACTTCCATGTGAGTAAAGTTTCCTCTTCCTTGGCTTCCCAGGCTAGGGAATATAAGCAGACCATCTCCCCCTGTGACATCCTCCACATCCATAGATCAGGAACAACTCAAGCAATGCCATTGGTTTCCATCTGCTCAAAAGTTGCCCAAAGGGTTTATGGCAAATCTTGATCACTCTCTACTGAGATAATTAGCAAAGGATTATAGGTGGATTAAGGAAGGGCTAAGACCCTCTCATCCTCTTCCTTTCTTGGAATGCTGAACATTCCTGGTATTGTCACTGACGCTGGAAAATAGACAACATTACCAAATTCTCCTATGTTTTGGAGGAATGTGGGTGAGGGCCGAAGGGTGTTTATTGCACACATATGCCTCTGACAGGAAGAGAGACAGTTGAAAGAACATGTGTTGTTCTTTGCCCACATGAGCACTGTTGAGACTTAGCTGTCTGTGGATCATAGAATATTGTTAGGTTTTGGAGGGTGGTGTTTACATGGGTTTGAGGAGGCCTACACGCCTGTATTTGGCTACTGTCCTTGTTGAATTCAAGGACCTTAACTGCTGACAGCAATACAAAAGAAAGGAGAGCTAGGAGAAAGGAGACAATGGTGCTGAGCCTCTCTAATGTACACTGACTCACAAGTGCCAAATTCAGTGTCTCCTTCTACCCTTGTTTTGTTGTTCCCTCAGGGCAACATTGTGCTGGCTGCTGAATCAGAGTTTGAACAGATCCAGTGGCTGGAGATGTTGCGAGAGTCTGGCAAAGTGTAAGTGTCAGGGATGGTGGAGGAAGACAGTGTCCAGGTAGGATAGGAGGGAGGTGGCAGCTTTGGGGGAGGCAGAAGGCCTTGTGGAGGAGGAGCAGGGATCTATCAATTGTGAGCTGACTCTGCTCAGCCCGGCCTCCCTACCACTCCTAACTCCACAAGTGCTCCTAGATCCCATAGGAAGCTGGAGAGTTTGGGTGTTGTGGATGAAGATGGAGGCAGTAAGGGAGAGATAAAAAAGCTTCTCAGGAAGGAGAGGAGATAGGAAGACTTGGTGGTATAAGAAGAAGCAGAAGATTGTCCTCTCTTGCCATTCAGAGAACTTTCAGAAGCCACAGGTCTTCAAAGACTCTAGATACCAGAGCTGAGAGAAATTTCATGTGAACGCAATATTCAGCCCCTCTGACGTGACACAGCTGACTTCTGTCCCCTTCGGTGAACAGAGCCATAATTAGGACTTTAAAAAAAAATTTTGCCTCTGACCATGATCACAAATGATTCTTGGGACAAATGGCATAAAAGGTGGCTCCATTTGAGGGAGGTGGGGAAAAGAGAGATCCTGATATACTGATTCAAGGTCACTGCTGGAAGGGTGCTGTTTGGAGGGACAAGGGAAGAGGCAGAAATCATGGGATTCAAGCATGGAGCATGGTTGGGGGGGTTAGTGAGAGACAATTTACTCACTATAACATACCATTTGGCAGCATGGTATACTAATTATTTTTGCTAACTAGATACTAAGCCTTATTTTTACCTTAAGGCAAAGTCCCAGTTACTCAACCCTAGTTTGGTTTTGAGATTGAACCCTAGGGAGAACTAGGGTTTGTGCTTTCTGAATCAAATGCTCCAGGCCATGGAATATCCCAGTCCCAGGACAGTTCTCTCCTCTCTGGCATCCTGAGATTAAAAAGAACTTGCAAGCTTCCAAGTCTATCTTCATTCAAATCTCCCAGTCCTAATTCCTCACCACTCAGGCCTTGAGAGTCAGCCTGAGAAGGAATTTCTTAACCACAATGTCTTAAAGTCTTATAGTTTGCTGTGTTCATGTGTTGCCTACACTGGGAATACAAATTTACCAATAGTTATTACAAATTTATTTAGTTAGTTAGTTTTCAACATTCACTTTTATAAGATTCTGAGTACAAAATTTTTTTCTCCCTCCTTCCTCCCCAAGATAGGATGCAGTCTGTTTTAGGCTATACATGTAAAATCATATTAAACATATTTCCACATTAGTCATGTTGTGAAAGAAAAAACCCAAAAAAGTGAAAATAGTATGGTTTCACCTGCATTCAGACTCCATAGTTCTTTCTCTGAATGTTTACCATCAGTTACCACAATGGACTCATACCTCAGTTCCTAGGTGCTAGGTGAAATATGTAGAAGACACTAGCTCTCAGCATTGGCAAGATGGCATTCTGAAAGAAATAAGGTGGACATATGCAAAGCATGCCTTTTTTAAAAATGGTCTTGGACTTGTTTCTCTTTCTTCTGTCTCTTCCCATCTGCTCTGCTTCCCCAGGACTTGGAAGAATGCCCAGCTGGGAGAAGCTATGATTAAGAGTCTAGAGACCCAGGGTCTGCAGTTGGCCAAGGAGAAGCAAGAGTATTTAGGTGATGCTTTGATTTATGGTGATGCTTTGGGGCTAGACTGTTTTCCATAACTGCAGCAAGTTGTTATCACAGTGGGTATGTATTTGGCATGTATATTTGGTGTAGCAGTAATGGCAGTCTATAGTGACAATCTGGGTTATATGGGCAGGGAAAACCCATAACTTTGAGTGCTTTGAAGTACACTTAGATACCACCTTTAACCTGCAACAAAAAAGATGATTTCTCCTTGTTCTTAAAACATAAATAGGGAGAGCTACCTTATCCCTCCCTTGCCTGGGCATGTTTTGGTCCACAGTTTCAAATTAAGGCCTATTTTAGGATTTAGTCACATGGTTTTAGATTCTCATGTCAAGGCCTCCAACAAGCTATCTTTATCTGTGTGACCCTAGGCAAGTTACTGTGCCTCAGTTTCCACATCTGTAAAATAAAGATAATAATAGCACCTTCCTCACATGGTTGTCATGTTGGTTAAGGTCTGGCTTTGAGTGGTACCACCCATGAAGTAGATAATATTCTCCATGTTGAGTTCTGAAACAGAAGCAGCTAGTGGATAAGTTCTGGGCATGGAGTCAGGAAGACCTGAGTTTAAATCTTCACTTACACTCTTCCTAGCTATGTGACCCTCGGACACTTTTCAAACCTTAAAGCACTATATAAATGCTAGCTATTATTATTTATACAGAGAAAAAGAAAGACAGTTCTAGGTCATTCTCAATGGTTCATACCCCATTATTGATTTCAAAGGATGGTGGCTAGATCCATTCTCTGCCTACCCTCCTTAGATCAAAACAGAAAATAAGGAAAAATAAGGAGTACCTGCTCAATGCCCAGGTCTAGCCCTCTAGCTAGAATGAATACTGAGATTCACAGAAGCCTTCTCTAGGGGGTTGAGGAAGACAAAATGATCTCTGAGGTCCCCTTCACCTCTAGTACCTATAATCCTGTGTTTGCCTCTGGGGCCAATCCCTCTGCTCCATTAATATTTCACCTTTGTTTAGGAGCGTGTATATTTTTATCATATGCACATGTGCTTGCTTTGGCAGACAAATTGATGGAAGAAACTGAAGAACTGTGTCTTCAGAGAGAGCAGAGAGAGGTAGGTGACTTCTGTAGTTGTGCAAAATCCTTCCCTCTCTCTCTTAGGCCCCTCAATCCATGAAGACTTTTGAAGCAAAGCTCAGATATTTTCTTGGCTGATTTTTAGCACTAAGAAGAGTCCCAGGTGAGCAGTATCCCAGGTCAGAGGGTAGTAGCCACACAACAGGAGTATGGTCAAAATACCTTAGTATAAGCATAGTATAATACCAAAATACCTCCTTAGCAAAATACATTAAAGACACAACACTCTTTATTTTATTTGTATTAACTACCTGGGAGTTGGGGGTGAGGGGTGAAGATCAACCAGATTTAGACTACTTTCTTGCAACTGGAACCATATAACAGTGGAATGGGATGATTTGATAGGTAGTGAAATCTCTGTCACCTGAAGTATTGAAGTAGAGGCAGAATCCATTCAGTAAATTTTTATTGAATGACCAATATGTCATTGAGGCAGTGTAGGAGAAGAAAGTGAGAGAGAGAGAAAGACCTGGACATCATGGAGCTTATTTGACCCAAGAAGGAAAAAAATAAATGTACACAAATAATTATAATACAAGGTAGAATGTGTAAGTTCATTAAGAGAGACACAAAAGGCTATGATAGTTGAGATGAGGGAGGGATTACCTCTAAGCACATCTGAGAAAGACTTATAGAGAAGATGGCACTTGAGCTAGATAATCAGTATTGGGTATCACAAGGTAAGCTCTTGCACTGGAAATGAGATTGATTCCAAATGACTTCCAAGGATACTTCTGACTCCCACTGTCCAGGGTACGCTTCAGAGAGCAACCAGGCATTTGCCTATGGAGTAATCTGTACTGTTTCTCATTGAGGCCTCTACAAAATCTATAGCCAACCACCCCTAGAAACTGCCAGGTTTCCAGGAATTTTCCCAATCTGTGCCGTGGAGGTTGTTCAAACAACCCGGGTGGGAAGGATCATGCAAGTGATGTCACTGAGGGACAGGGCTTCCAAGACATGGATGGTGTGGAGGTGGGGGAATCAGTGATGGGAGGTTCTGTTTGCGGTTTTCTCTCTTTTCTCTTCTGGCTCTTCTTCCCATACCCTCTCTAGGCAAAAGAGAATGTCTGTCTTGGCCAACCCCTTTGAGGCTCGGTCCTTGCCCCTGACTGATGATGACTGCTTACCCAGTCTCATTTGTTTCTTAGTTAAGGCCTGGCTTTGGGTGGTACCACCTATTAAATAAGTAATGTTCTCCATGCTGAGTTATGAAACAGAAGCAACTAGTGGATAGAGTTCTGGGGGCTTTGGAGGCATGGAGTCAGGAAGACCTGAGTTTAAATCCAGTTTTACGTACTAGCTATGTGGCCCTGGACAAATTACTTAATCTCTGTCTGCCTCAGTTCCTTCAACTGTAAAATGGAGATAATAATAACACTTACCTCACAGGGTTGTTGTGAGGATCAAATGAGATAATATTTGTAAAATCACTTAGCACAGTGCCTGGCACAGAGTCAGGAAGCAAAGTGGAATAATAGTATTCTGACAGACAGATGTGTACGATACAGACATCTTGGCAGGAGGAGAGATAGCCTCATCTATCAGAGCCACAAAATCTGGGGCAGCAGCAGGCTAGAGGAAAATTTAGACAAAACATCTAGGACTCACAGCATAGAATGAGGACAGCAGTGGCCCATTTCAGAAAGGCCCCATTTAAAGACATATTGCACTAAATGAGACCTGTCTGAAATGAAATACCTGTTATATAGTCTTAGAATGTCAAGTGTATTAAACCTAGGTCCAGATGGTGCCACAGTAGGTTCTCAGTCCACTTATCTTGGGGCAGGAAAGAGACGAGATGAGTAAAAAGTTTTCTTGCTGATATCTTCCTGGATGTAGCAATCTCTAGACTTTACATCCAAAACAGTGAGTCAGAATTCAATTCCTACTTCTGTCACTGAGTCCTATGAATAAGGCCTTTCCTGTGCCCCAATTTTTCTACCTGCAGAATGGGTATACTATAAACCTCCTTTTCTCAATCCCCAAAATTATGGAGATTGATGAATTTTGTTTAAAAGTGTCTTGAATCCTTAGAAAGGGTTTTTTGTGTCAGGAACTGTTTTATTTCTTCTTTGTATTAAAAAAAATTCTTTTCATACATAAAAGGCATTTAATAAATTCAGGTTGAGGGAATAAATGAATGAATGATGATTCCTGTCCTTAATATTGTTTTTATATTCTATCTATGTGTTGTTCCATTATTTCAGTTGTGTCTGACCTTTGTGACTCCATTTGGGGTTTTCTTGGCAAAGATACTAGAGCAGTTTGCCATTTCCCTTTCCAGCTTATTTTACAGATGAGGAAACTGAGGCAAACAAGGTTAAGTGACTTGCCTAGGGTCACACAGCTAGTAAGTGTCTGAGGCCAAATTTGAATTCTGGTTTTCTGACTCCAAGACTGATGCTTTATCTAATGTAGCAAATTTCCTTTATATGAGCAGAAAAGGTCCTAGACTGCAGCATACAAGCAAGAAACTGGCAAATGGTATGCAAAGAAGATTGAAATGCAAAAAGATTGAAAGAAACATTGAAAGATGTGTTTAGAGCTATGAGAATGAAATGAGAAGATGATGTGGGGAAAGAGCACAGGACTTGGAGTCAAAAGTCTCAGATCTGATTTGGGTAAGGCACTTGACCTGCTGGGCTTCCTTTTCTTCCTCAGTAAAATGAGCTGGTACTGCTTATATCACAGGGCTGTTATGAAGAAAAGGGCTTTGTAAACCTTGAAGTACTCTAGAAATATAATTTCTTATTGCACACCTTCTGAGACCACTGCCATCACCTCTGTGAGCCTTAGTGTGCTGAGAAATGTTCACAATCAGCATTCCCTCTCCATCACCAAAATGGTATGATGTTCATTATGTGTTATTTCATGATCATTTCAATTCAATCAACAGGTATTTTATTAAGTGTCAGGCACTACCAAGGAATTTGTTGTTGTTTAGTCATGTCTAACTCTTCATGACTATATGGAACATACTGGCCATAGGGTTTTCTTGGCAAGGAGTGGTTTGCCATTTCCTTTTCCAGCTCATTTTACAGATGAGGAAACTGAGACAAACAAACCAGGTTAAATGACTTACCCAGAGTCACCTAGTAAGTTTCTGAGGCTGGATCTGAATTCAGGAAGATGAGTCTTCTTGACTCGAGGCCCAATTCTCTATCCACTGAACCACTTGCCCTTTGAGATTTTAGAATTTCCTGTTCCCAAACTGCCTTGCCCCAGACCTCAAGGATTCCCAGAATAGCCAGTTCATCTCTGTGAGTTCTAAGAGCTTTAAAAATGATTGTGGGGGCTGAGAAGAATGACAGGATTTAGAGCTGAAAGGAACTCCAGTCAAAACCTGGTTTGACTTATACATACCCACCACTTTTCCCCCAAAACACATACCTGATGAGGGATCATCCAGCCTTTGCTTAAAGACCCCTAAGGCAGGGGGACCCACTACCCATTCCACTTTCAGACCACTTCAATTGTTAGGTAAGTTTTCCCTAACATCAGGCTTTAATTTGCCTCTTGGTGTCTCCAACCCCCTGCTCCTTGGTTCTGCCCTCTGGTGCCACACAGAACAAGGCTTCCACATGCTAGCCCTTCAGACATTTGAACACTGCTATTCTTTCCCCTGTGAGTCTTTTCTTCTCCAAACTTAGTATTTCTGGTTCCTTCAAATGGCATAGTCTTAATTCCCTTCCCTGTGCTGATGATATCCCTTCCCTGGATATTCCAGTTTATCAATGCCCTTCTTAAGCCATAGTACCCAGTACTAAGCACCATACAACAGATGAGGTCTGATGAGGGCAGAATACAGAAGGACTGTCATAATTTTGGAAGCAGTGCCTTTCTTAATGCAGCTCCAAATCACATGAGTTTTTTTGACTGCCATATCTTCCTTCTGATTTATCTTGAGCTTTAACCCTCAGATCTCTTTCAAATTGCTAACTGTGCCTCCTCCATCCTGATCTGGAGAGTTCAAGGCCACTGAGAAGTGAGTTGTTTGTTGCTCTTCCTGTTACAATTGTCATTCCTATCAGCTCTCCTGCATGTTCCAAGATAGGGATTTTCAGACTTTTTCAAGTCATTGATACTTTATATTAAAAAGCAAATTGCGGGACCTTGATACTATGTTATTGCTAACTCACATTTCATTTTTAAGTGAAATTTATGAGACAAATAGAGATAAAATACAATTTATAATAATTCATAGTCAACAATTCATATGTCATTGTGGGGGAAAGAGGGAGGCAAAGTGGGCAGGAATTTGAAATGATAATAACAATACTATTAACTGATTATAAGAAAAAAAATAGGGCAGCAATGTTAAAGATGTAAATTGGAGAATTTCTCATGAAATTTCTCTCCCTTTTATGTGTGTAATGCTCAGGGCTCTCCCAGCACTGGTACTGGTTGGTTGGGTCCCTAGAAGTCAGATGCTTTACTCTTAGGGGTCCTGGGAGCGACCTTGTATGTTGCTATCCCATTAACACTATGGCTTGCAAGCTCCCACTGATGTTCTTCCCCTTAAGAATCACATCATAGACTCAAGTAGCTTTTTAGTGTAAGAATTTATTCAAATGCTATAGCATGAACAATAATTACAAAGCATTTCCTCGCCAGGGTAGGCTGCTGATGGACTGGATTCAGCAGGTTGCTTAGCCACTGGACTATTGCCAGACTACACCAGGCAGATATGTTGCTCTGCTGAGGCTGCCCTGTCCCAGACTGTTCCTTTCGAGGCATGGTATCTCTAAGAGATGAGTCATTCTGTTGGATTACCTGAGATTGTTCTTTGATGAACAGTTCTTACCACCCTCATCCTCTGGCTCTTTTCATGGGAATTGGTATAGGTCTCCTTTCATTAAGGCAATCACCATTAACCTTTTAATTTCTTAGGGGTTTGTTACCTTCAAGTGGGACCTAGGAGAGGTCTAGCCTCTTCTGTTCTACAGTGCTTCCTGGTTCAAAGGTGGTTTTTATCAGAAAGGGAGTCCATTTTTACTTACCATAATCAAATTATGCTTTCCAACTTCCTCTTGGTTTTAAACAGGTGATTGGTTGGCAACAGAGGTTTTAAAGCTGTCTGTATCCTGGGGAAAGTTCATTCTCTTGCTCACCTCATCATATGTAATATATCTATATATCTGTATGTGTGTGTGTGTATAATATATAAAACCTCATCATATGTAATTGAGATATTCAGACTTCAGACTTTTTCTAAGATGTGGAATATTTCCTTTACATGTGAGAGGACTTTTTCTTTACATTTCCTTGTCTCTTAACCTTAAAACCTTCAACTTCTTAGAAGTCTAAACAGGGTACAACTTTATAAGAGGTTATTTGCCCAGGACTCCACATTTCTTCTGTTTCTGACAATCAATTGGTAAAATTTATGCCTTTTCCTCTCTGGCAAAGGTCTCTGAAATACCTTTGGGAAGGAATATGCTGCGAGGGGTAAAAATAAGTACAATTGAAAGCTAGAAGTAAGGAAAGGAGTTGAATTCAGAAATAATAATCTACATACTGGCAATTAAAAAAAGAATTCTTTTTACAAAAACATAGAATGCTTGTTTTTGAACACCTCTTGCAGAATGCCTCAGAAGCCTAGAAAGCAGGGTGGTCAAATGGAAAGTGCTAGATTTGGTGTCAGGAGACTTCAGTTTGAATCTCTGTGTGATACTTAATACCCATGTGAGCTTGGACAAGTCATTTCTTTCTGGGCCTCAGGTTCCTTATTTGTACAGTAAGACTTCTGGAATAGATTACCTCTACAATCTCTTCCACCTCTGGGTCTGTGATCCTATAAAGCTTCCCTCGGGCTTCCCCTGGCCTTCCCTCATTCTGGGATAGCAGTGCTCAGCCTTTTTTGGTCTTGGGACCCCTTTACAATCAAAAGTTATAAAGGACCCCAAATAGCTTTTGTTTATGTAGATTATGTCTATCAATAATAATTGTATTAAAAATTAAAATGGGAGGGGCGGCTAGGTGGCACAGTGAATAGAGCATCAGCCCTGGAGTCATGAGGACCTGAGTTCAAATCCAGCCTCAGACACTTAACACACAAACTAGCCATGTAACCTTGGGCAAGTCATTTGACTTCAATTGCCCTACCTTCCCCCCTCCAAAAAAAAAAAAGCAAAAAAACCTAAAATGGATAAAATTTTAAAATGGGTATTTATTCACTTAAAAAACAATAACAATCCTATTACATGTCAGCATAAATTATATATTTTAATGAAAAATAACTATTTTCCAAAACAATAATATTTAGTAAGAAGAGTGGCATTATTTTATATATTTTTGCAAATCTCTTTAATGGCTATCTTAATAGAAGATAACTGGATTCCTATATCTGATCCTGCACTTAATCTGTTGTGATATGTTGTTTTGGCTGAAGTCTATGAAGAAAATCTGTCCTCACACAGATATATTGTCAGAAAAGGAAAGAGTATCTTAATAGTCAAACAACATCTTTGTTACAAAAATAATTTTGACCTCATGGATCCCCTGAAAGGGTCTTTGAGACCTGCTGTTCCAGAACACACATCTTGCACATGGGGATCCTCAATACATGTTGTTGTTCAGTTGTTTCGGTCAGGTTCCCCTCTTCATGACCTCGTTTGGAGTTTTCTTGACAAAGATACTGAAATGGTTTGCTGTTTCCTTTTCTCGCTCATTTACAGCTGAGGAACTAAGGCAAACCATGTTAAGTGACTTGCCCAGGGTCACAGAGTTGGTAAATGTCTGAGGTCAGATTCAAAATCGGGAAAATGAATCTTCCTGATTCCAGGCACTCTATCCACTGCACCACCTACCTGCCCCAATAAATACTGATTGATTAATTATTGATACATTCGAAGTTGCTGCTCAGGTTCTCTTTGGTAGCCAGGTCTAGACCTTTTAACTCCCCCTTGCTTTTTAGAGCGAGCTTCTTCTGGGCAAAAGAGAAGGTCCTGAGAGCCAAAAGGGCTTTGTGGCTTATTCCTTTCATCGTGTCTTGGGACGGATAACTACAGGTCTCCAACACTGGGATTGGCATTTTCTTTCAGCCACTTACGTGAGAAATCCCATATCAAAACTCTAGTGGTTGTTTAAAAAAACAAACAAAAAATGCATGTAACATTTTTCTGTAATGTGCCCAGAGACGAAAGAGTGAGAACAGTAACGAATAAGAGTACAGGCTGTTCGTAGGCAGACTGAGGTAAAAAATAGTTTTAGATTTAGAGTCAGAGGACTTGCATTCAAAGCCTGACTCTGCCATTAATGTGTCCTAGCTGTGTGACCTTAAGCAAGGAATTGTATATCTTTCTAAGGGTTTCATTTTTCTTGTATTCATTCCTTCCCTGCCTGCCTTCCCCTTTTCCCCCCACCCTAAAGAGTAGAATAGAGAAAATTGAATTTTGTTCATTAACATTTTTTTAATTTAAAAAATATATAAATAAAGTGAAGGAGGTGAATTAAATGATCTGTAAGTCCCCTTCCACCTCAGTAAGAAGTTGAACTCTGAAAAACTGAAAATCCAATAAGCATATAGAAGAACAGATATTAAAACATATTTCTCTCCACAGAGGCAGGACACTTGACTACTCAGGCAGAACCTTGTGTGTACTGATTTTGATTAACTGTTTTTCTTCTGTAACAAAGGTAGCATCTGCATATGATTCTTGGAGCACTCTAGTAGTACAACTTGCCCATTTTGGCTTGTGTCCTCCCCTTCCTTAACCCTATAGAAAGTCTTTGTTATTGTTGTTCAGTCATTTCAGTCACGTTCATTTGGGGTTTTCTTGGTGAAAATACTGGAGGGTTTGTTTGCCATTGCCTTCTCCAGCTCATTTTACAGATGAGGAAACTGAGGCAAACACAGTTAAGTGACTTGCCCAGGGTCACACAGCTAGCAAGTGTCTGAGGCCAGATTTGAATTCAGGAAGTCTTCCTGACTCCTCACCCAGCACTCCATCCACTGTGCCACCTAGCTGCCCCCAAGACACTAGCAAGTAGGCTTATTGTTTAGTTGTATCTGACTCTTCACGACCCCCTGGATTATATTGTCCATGAAGTTTTTGGTGAAGGTACTGGAGTGGTTGGCCATTTCTTTCTCCAGTGGACTAAGGCAAACAGAAATTGAGTGACTTGCTCAGAATCACAGCCAGTAAGTGTTAGAGGCTGCTTTTCCTGACTCCAGGCCTGGCTCTTTATCCCCTCAGCCAGCTAGAAAGTCTGTGTTTTGCTAGATTCATTATCCAAAGAGGGAATATGGTGTCTCATTTGTCCACAAGGCGGTGATATATTTAAGCAACCAGCCAAAAGAGCCATCAGTTACTCTGGCTTCTGTGTGGAATATCCTTCCTACTAAGCTGCAAATTTTTGCCTGCTGGCCACCCGAGGCCACTCAGTCTGCAGACCTTTAGACTGCTTCCTTTCCCAGGTTCTCTCCTGGTGCTGCCAGGTTCTCAATTTTACTTAGGGTGTAAAACGAAATATCACTAAAAATATTAATATAGAAAATCTATAACTTTTGCCCCCGCTCCACCTATGGAATTTCTCTCTCAGTCTCACAATACTACTCTTAGTCACACACACACACACACACACACACACACACACACACACCCCTATTCTTTGAAGGATAGAGTCATTCAGCTTACTGTGACTATATAGATTATGGGGCATAAAATAAAATTAAAAAGAAATAAAGCACATGCTCTTGCCTTGAGCATTCACTCAACCATCTCATAAAATTCCTCCTCCACCTAGAGGCTGTAGAAAGATGAGAGAGGATTGTTTGTGTCCATCAGGGATAGAGGTCTAAACCAAGCAAGACAGATCAAAGGAAAAGAGAAAAAGAGAGAGCTGTCCTCTTCTACATCTCTTCAACTGATGGAATTTTGTTTTGAAAAAACCAGTTTCTAGCCAATGGCCCTCTACCTGTATGCACTGGTCCCTGGTTGGCTCTTTTTATGTGTACCTGAACGTTGATCTTTCTTCCTGAATAACACACGCTCAAAGCTCACTGCCATTTGCCCACATGCTGGACAATCTTATTCTTACGTGTCTTGTGTGTCTCTGTTTCCCGCATCCCAAAAATGGTGGGTAGGAAGTATCTCCAAAGACAAAGGAAACTGAGGTCCTTGAAATCTGCAAGCCCAAGCAATACATTTTGCCATTCCTAGTATTTTTCCTTGTGAGAGCTTCTGTTCCCCACTGGAATGAAATACTATTGTAGAAACACCTACTATTCTTTGTTACAAGGAAAAAATAGGCAACAAGTGGTATATCTAGAAATGACTAGTATAAACACAATAAGGATCAATAAAAACTTAAGAAAAAATAAAATAAATCTTATAATTGTGTGGTTTCAACAGTGTATACAGTCCTCTGACGCATATCAGTCAATAGAAACAGACCATTTGGAGGGCTTCTGATCTTTGCTTTAAAAAAAATGTTCTTAATGTTCAGGAAAATGACCAGTTTATTATGTTACTTAATTCCTTGATATTTCAGGGATATCCATTAGCTCATGCAATTTTTCTAAGAATGTAGCTGTGTTACGTTCTCCAGTTAGAAGATGCTGGGATCAATTAAACAAAAGCATTTATTAAGCACCTACATTGTGCTGGTCCTGGGATTACAAATACAAAAGTGAAATAGTCTTTGCCCTCAAGAAGCTTACATTCTGGGTCATCTAGGTGGAGCAGTGAAGAGAGCACTGGCCCTGGAGTCAGAAGGACCTGAATTCAAATCCAGTCTCAGACACTTAATAATTACTAGCTATGTCACCTTGGGCAAGTCACTTAACCCCAATTGCCCTGTCTTCCCCCTCCAAAAAAAAAAAGAAGCTTGCAGGTACAACGTGTTCACAAGTGAATATAGGATACATACAAAACAAATACACAATGACGTTTTTGGCCAGGGCCAGTTCTAACAATTGGGAGAATCAGAAAAAGTCCTATCGGAGGAAATGGTGCTTGAGATGAGTCCTGAAGAATCTCCTCAAGATTTAAACCTGGAGCCAGGTCACATGGAATTGTCATTTCTTCTGAAAGAAATCCCCCATTCCTAAAACCCTCTCTATCTCCACCTCCTGGCTTCCCTGGCTTCCTTCAGGTCTCAGCTAAATTCTCACCTTCTGCAAGAAACCATTGACTTTCCCAATGCTCCTTAATCTCATTGCATTCCATCTGGGACTACCCTCAGATTATCCTGTATATATCTTGTTTCTGCATTATTATTTGCATGTTGTCTCCCTATTAGACTGTAAGCAATCTGTTTTTCACCTTTCTTTGTAGTGCGGGCATATGCTGTAGGATTTTAAAAAAATAAATAAATACTAGTTTATTGCGTGACTGAGAGACAGAGACCAAAAAAGTATAGTCCCCATTAATGGCAAACCAATCATGGCAGTTATCATTTCCATTCATGGAAGGTTCCTAGCTCCTGAATTGGTGATACCACAAAGAAAGCTTGTTTCCTCCTAGTGGATCAAGGAAGGACACAAGAACTTGACTGGATCTTGCTGAGAAACTCCCCTTTCCCTCTTTGTATTTCTTCAGGAACTTGAGCGGCTCAACCAGATCCTGGAGGCTGAGAAGCAACAGTTTGAGGAAGTGGTACAGGAGCTGAGGATGGAGCAGGAGCAAATCAAGAGGTACTGATCGTAGAGCCCAAGGGTATGGAGGAAGAAGCTTCCTGGATGGGTGGAAGGGGAGGAAGTCAGTTCCCTATTCCTAATGGTCTAAAGCATTCAGATTCTAGACATAGCAACTGGATTAGTTCCTTATGGCACCATAGATGGCAAGAGTTGGGAAGTTCCTCAGTAGTCATCTAGGGCAACCTCTTCATTTTATAGATGAGGATTCAGGAGATAGTTGAGTATCTTCCATCTCTGAATTCTCTTTCTTAAAAAGAGGAGCAATACAATTAATTTGTAGGCAGGTTCTAACTATACTAGGACTTTGCCCCGATGTGACGATAGCCAGGGCTGAGTTGATAAATTCATAGGACTCAGAGATGGAAATGGTTTTAGAGATCTCACCCTCATCCTTCCCATGTTACAGAAAAGGAAACTACGGGCCACAAAAGTTAAGAGACTTTCTCACACAGGTAGTAAATAGCAGATAGAAATTCAAACCCAGGTCCTTTTTAAAAACATTAGGCAAGGGGCAGCTAGGTGGTGCAGTGAATTGAGCACCTGCCCTGGAATCAGGAGGACCTGAGTTCTAATCCAGACTCAGACACCTGACACACTTACTAGCTGTGTGACCTTGGGCAAGTTACTTAACCCCAATTACCTTGCCTTCCCCCCTCCAAAAAAAGCAAAAACAAACAAAAAACAATAGGCATCAATTAGATTTATTTAATAAAAAATCCATTATTTTATCCTATAGTTAGGTAGTGTTTATAGACTTAATCTTACACACAGAAACCATTGGGAGAGTTTCTAATCTGTGCTTTAAAAACAATAAATGTGTTTTTAAAGAGTAGTATTCATTCTACTGTATCTCCCAGTTCCTTATATGTTTATTACTCCTAATTATTTTCAGAATCTTACTAGTTCAAATTTCCTGCATCCAGTTCAGTCTGTTTAGTCCTTTTCAGTTTCTAAAACCATATCACATACGTTTAATCATGTAACCTGAGGCTTACATGTTTGTTTGAAGAACCTTGAGACTGAGACTAAAAATTCAGCCTCTCTTCTCCCTACAAGAAAGCAAGACAACAGGAGATGCCTAGAGCAAGAGGATAATATCAGACATAGAAAGAGGAAAATTCAAGGGAAATGGAGGGGCAGGGAAGGGCTCCAAAAAAGCCACTGAGGCAAGTGAAGGCAAGGGAGACAGTTACTGGCCTAGAGCTGATGTACTGAGTTTTATCACACATCCAAAGGCAAGAAGAAACTTTATTTTAGGGGGCATTTGATCATCACCTATAGTGCAATGGGTAGACCTGACTTCAAATCCCACCTCAGATACCTACTAACTCGGTGACTCTGGGCAAATAATTTAGCCTCTATCTGCCTCAGTTTGTTCAAATGTAAGATGGGGAATCATAATAGAACCTACCTTGAAATGTTATTGTGATGGGGCGGCTAGGTGGTGCAGTGAATAGAGTACCCACCCTGGAGTCCGGAAGACCTGAGTTCTAATGCAGACTCAGATATTTGACACACTTACTAGCTGTGTGACCTTGCACAAGTCACTTAACCCTAATTGCCCTTCCTTCCCCCCTCCAAAAAGCGGAAAAAAAAAAAAAAGAAATTTATTGTGAGGATCAAACGAGATAATAACTGTTAAAGTGCTTAGCAGAGTGCCTGGCTGGTGATAAATTCTTACTCTGTCTACCTCTGCTTATGAGAAGTATTTAAAAAGAAACCACAATAAGAATAATCGCAGCTTCTAGATCACCATCAATTGCTGAAGATGGAGCAGTAAAAAAATTCTGGTTTTGATGAAGGTCTTAATAAGATCCTGATGACTTCAATGCAAATGTGGGAAAAGGTGAAGAGAACCAGTTCCAGTTGGCTTTCAGAGCAAACAGTGAGCATTTATACCTAGGAAATAAGCAATTGCTACAAATCAGGACTTGATTTATCGTTTCATTGATTGCTTGGATTAAGAAAATGTTGACAAAGTAGATTAAACTTAACATTATGTCCTGTGTACATTTTTCTCTCCTCGAGAACCTGGTTGTTAAATATTTGTCAGCATATCCCTGGGCAGAATTGTATGGAAAAGTATGGGTCAAGAGGAGAAGTCAAAGACTTGTAGATTATATAGAAGCCTCATGTCTCTACATCATGAACATTTTCTTTGAGAAACACACTTGTGGGGATCTCAGGACTTCCCAGGCAGGTTCAGGGAATTAACCAGGACTAAGCTTCCACTGTCCACCACTTCCCTGGGGGCCTTTAGGAGGATCCACGTGAGATGCCCCTTGAAACAGCAAACCCCTTCTCACTGAAAGAAATCAGAAACAGTGTGCAGATAAAAGCACTTATGTGTCCAGTGAGGAAGCAGGTGGGTTGCTTACTAGTAACACACCCACACTGATACAGAAGCAGGAATGAGGTTATACAGTTCTGTCCTTCCTGGTAGAGTTAGGGTTAGTTGAAATTCCTAAGATTCCTTACTCTATTTCCCTACATGCCCTCTTTATGCAGATTATGTACTCCAGGTAGTGAGGATACTCGTGACCAAGGTGTGACCTCTAGGGTCCAGGCTGTTTGTCACTGCCTCCACCTTTCTAGCTCCCCCGGGGCCAGGATGGCCTTTGTCTTAGCAAAATAAGATAAGCAAACTTCCCCACAACTACTGATTATCTCCCAATAACTTTTATGGGGGCAAAACGAGATACCATAATATCTTACCTCCTCTCTTATAATTTCTTTAAAAAAAAATTGGTTAAGGCAGTAGACATGGCTATCACCAAATAGCATGATAAAGAATAAAATGAATATTTTAAACAACAGGAAGAGACTTAATATTGGCAAGGAGTGATCCCCTAGTCAGTTGTCTATACACAGTTAGAATATCAGTTTATCAACAGTAAGGTCAGAATTTGAAATAAACCAAAAAAAAAAGGTCAATCATGAGAAAAAGATAAACCCATATAGTTAATATTTATCCTTGAATCATTTAAACAAACTATTGAAAATTTTAAAATGGGAAATAGATAACAGAAATAACACCTACACCTAGGATAATAATTTCATCCATAAATTTTAAAAATGTAAATTAATTGTTTCAACAGGGAGACCCAGAGGGTTCAGAAAGCACCGTAATTAGTAACCACCTGACCATTTGTTGAATGCAGAGATGGCTGCCAAACACAATATGGGATTAGAGTATTAACTCACATGTAAAGTCTAGGGGCAGCTAGGTGGTGCAGTGGATTGAGTGCCTGGAGTCAGTGTTGTTGATTGAGTGCCTGGAGTCAGGAACACTCAACTTTGTGAATTCAAATCCAGTCTCAGACATTTACTAGCTGTGTGACCCTGGGGAAGTCACTTAACCTATTTGCCTCAGTTTTGTCATCTTTAAAATGAGCAAGAAAAGGAAATGGCAAACCACTCCAGTATCTCTGCCAAGAAAACCCTGAAAAGGGATCATGAAAAGTCAGACAGGACTAAAAACAACTGAACAACAACAACAGAATACTTATTTGTGGTGAGAACCGTGTGCCCAACAAATCCATAGGATAAGTTTTGCTTGTGTGCCTGGGAACCTCAAGTAATCAATTCTTAGTGCTTAGTTCTTTTTCTCTGAAGTTGAACCCATCTTTGGGCTTTCTTGACCTTGTTTTGCTATTTTTTCTAACTCAGCATATATGTCCTGTTATTGGGTGAATTTGGAATTCCAGGAGGAATGGCTTTGCAGGGGCAAGGATTCATTGGAGGGAAATTTCAGATGATCTTTTTAATAAGGACCCATATGTGTGGACCTCTAATGGGATTGCCTATGGTATAGGGACTCCTAAAGAAATCTTGGTGTGCCCTGGATAGAAAGGAAGACTTAGAAAATGACTCCTGTCCCTTTATATAAAAAAGCAACCGAAAGAATATCAGTAACTGCCAGTGTGTGTGTGTGTGTGTGTGTGTGTGTGTGTGTGTGTGTGTGTGTGTGTGTGTGTGTGTGTGTGTGCCTGCTGTCCATCATCTATATATAAACAGAGGGCATTGGTAGGGAACAAACAGGCTTTCCCAAGCAATATTATTAAACAATGAACCACATCTTTATTACGTGACAACTCACTAAAAGATGTAGAAAATATAAGATCCTATTATGTTAATTGGTTATCAATTTTAGACTCAGTAGAATAAAATACTGCTTTATGACTCATACAATAAGGTATCTCTCATCCATTTATCAGGATCACTTGAGATTTCTTGGAAGTTTTAACAGCAGAATTAATTCTGTTCAATAACTCTTGGATAATAAATGTCTGATGAGGCATAAAACACAGAGATGTATGCCTGCCAAAGGTATTTGCCACGGTGATGGAGGAGACTCAGTGCTGAGTTCAGGTTGAAGAAGAATTCCCTGTGGATAGTAATCTTCCAGATGTTCCTTTTTAATGGATGGCCTCATGTTGATTGTGGCAGGTCCTAAAGAAGTACAGAGCTTCCTGGAAAAGATATGTAATCACTCGAAGGAGTTTAGCTTGTTCATCTACAGAGGAAAGACCAAATGGGTGAAGAATGTCTATTGCTCATATTTCAACATGAAAATGAATGGACACCCAATAGAGCTTGTCCAACAACATATGTATCTGGGACAGATTGTCAGTAAGCTGGATTCAGAGTTTAAAAGGAATGGGGGATTGGATAGATTCCTTTCAGGAAATTTTTTTAAAAGGGGTGGGGAGACATTTTTACTGACTCCTAACTTCCCAGCTAAGGTAGCACAATCAGGAAGTCTCATCTTCATGAGTTTGAATTCAGCCTCAGATACTTAACTAGCTGTGTGAACATAGGCAAGTCACTTAACCCTGTTTGCCTCAGTTTCCTCATCTATAAAATGAACTGGATAAGGGAATAGCAAACCACTCAAGTATCTTTGCCAAGAAAAAAAACTCTGGGGTCACAGAGTCAGACACAACTGAAATAACTCAACTTCCCATAACAGCAAAGTGCCATCTTTTCAATGCAAACATTTTACCAGTATTACTTGATGGCAGAAAGATAGAGAATAGCACTACCTATAAAGAATTAAAGATGAATATTACACAGAGGTCAACAGAAAGGTATGTAGGGGTTGGGGACAAGCTGCAACATGTAATGAATGAGAAAAACAAGACTAAATAAAAGATGTCATCAAGTAACTGTGTAACAGAAAGAAAAGATAATCTGGTCACTTGGAGAAAACAAGTAGTGACAGATGTACGGTCAGAGTGCTCTACTTGTATCCTTTAGTAACAGGAGAAAGTGCTTCCAACATGTTGGACTGATCCCCAGTGGCCACCTTTAGGAAGAATATGGGTGAGAGTTGCACACGACTGACAGATATGGATAGGTTGCCATCTGCATCTTCAGGGGAATTCCCAAATTGATAAGATCATATTATTGTGATCAATACATTGAATATCAAGTATTGTGAACTTGACAGTTATCAATAAGTACCAACATTTTAATATAAAAGAAGAAACAGGACTGTATTTTTTTTTTACAACTGTGAACTTCTGTTAAGTATAATGCATTTTTTTAAGCATATTAAATTTAACAAAGTGGTTTTGTCAAAATCTACCACCTTGATCTCATAAATATTTGTTACACTGAATCACTGAAAACATAGCTTGTGGATACAGAATATTGACTCGGCAGATTTGAAGAAGTATACGGGAACAAGTTGAGTATTTACAGATAAACTTATACTGGAGGGGTCTCTAAAGCTCCAGATCATGCATAAAGTCTCTCAGGATGCTACCGAATGGGTCCTGTGAGTTGTATAAATGATACCATGGTACTAGAAACTCCAGAAAGAAAGAGACAGAAGTTAAGACACACACTATTTTTTAAAGTTTTTGTTTTTTTTTTTAAATTCCGCTGACTGGAGGGTACTGGTATCAAGCTCTCTGTCTCATTAGGGAGTTGGAGCTGACAGCAAGATGCCTCAAGGGAGTGGAACAAGAGAAGAAAGAGCTGAGAAACCTCACTCAATCTTTACAGCAGACATTGGAAGTAAGTAAGGAGTTCGTTGGCTGGGAAGGGCAAATGTTGCTATTATTGTTCAGTTGTATATCCTGGAAACTGAGACTTGGACATTTATAAGGGGAGAGGGACTGGGAGAAGAAAAAGCCATTGCTCGGAAAGGTCTTCTTGAACATTGGCCTACAGGAACCCTCCCCAGCCAACAGGACCCAAAACATTGATTTGCCTGCCCTGTAACCTTGCAGATGTTTGTACGGGAGAGGGAAACATTCTGTGAGTGGGGCTAAAGACCCCCGAAAGTTCTCTACACTTGCTGTTCTTTGCATAGGACACCTCATGTCCCAACTCTTGCCATTTTTGCTGACTGTTCCTCACACATGGAATGACTCCCCCTCCTCATCTCTACCTCTTGGCTTCCTTGGCTTCCTTCAAGTCCTAGCTAAAATCCCACCCTCTCATGGAAGCGTTTCTTGATCCCACTTAATTCTGTGCCTAGTCACTGTTGATTATTTCCCATTTATCACGTGTATGTCTTGTTATTTGCATGTTGTCTTCCCCATTAGAGTGTGAACTTCTCAAAAGTGGGTTCTGTTTTTTACCTTTCTTTACCCCAGAGTCTAACACAGTGCTTGTCCCATGATAGGTACTTAATGAATTCATTGACTAAATATTGATACTAAAACTGATACTAAAATTCACTGCCATTTCACCTCCACATGTCATTATGGTCACTGCTTGGGACCATCCAATTGAGAACTGCCACTTGGCTATTTAGTAAAGGTTGGGATTAAGGAGGATACTTTCATCTCTGAAAATTTATGGAACAATATCCTAAAGTCACAGAAGAAAAGAAAAAAAACTGATCTGTCCCCATTCCCTGAACTGATTCTTGATGGAGGGAGGCATTGGAAAGAGTGATTAATCTGAGTCACAGGTTCAAATCACAACTCTCGTGACATACCACCTGCATGTGTTTAGGCGTGTTATTTAATTTCTCTCATCTATACAATGAGAGGTTTAGACTGGATGACTTCTCAAGTGGGCAGCTCCAGATATGTGATCCTATGATGCTGTAAGTCATTAGACTTTGGATAGCCATGGAAAGAGGGATTTGGGATGAAATAGCTTCTTCTGTGGAAAAAAAAAAAGAGGCTTCAAATGAAAGTCAGAAAGGAATGAGAAAGGAGAGCAATACTCTCTGGAGATAGAAGTAATAATAACTGAGAGTATTTGTATCATACTTTAAGGTTTGCAAAGCTGTTTATAAATATTATCTTGTTTTATCCTCACAACAACTCTGGGAGCTGGGTCATTATTTTACAGATAAGAAACTTGAGGCAGAAAAGTTATATGACTTGTCCAACTGAATCTGAACTCAGGTCTTCTTGACTCCATTGTCAGCTCTCTAACCACTGTATTACCTGGCTGCCTAAGGGAGGTGCCTCATTTATGCTCTGTCCCCTCCATCCCCACCCTAGGAACTCTCCATAGAGAAAAAAAGAACCTTGGAGATGCTACAGGAGAATGAGAACCAGTCAGAGACTCAGGCCAATCGGAACGAGCAGCCCCACCCCAGTGGGGGTCTCCATTGCAACCTGCGGCAGATTGAAGAGAAGATGCAACAGCTTCTGGAGGAGAAACTTCTTGCAGAGAAGAGGTTAAAGAATACAAGATTTGCAAGAGGATCTAGGAATTAGAACTTACTTCAGCTGGGAACTGGGACACCTGAGTTACATTGCTAAGTAGATGAGTAATTTCCTTACTCTCTGAATCAGTTTCCTCATGATCCAAATGGAGATGAGAACAATCCTCATTGGATGATAGTTAATATAGGATAGAAGGTTGTGCTGCTAAAGTAATCTATGGGTCAGAGAAATTTTCCAGGCAGGTATACAAAGGGCTGGGAGAATTCTCTGACACCTTTCCACCCCCAACCCCCCCAAGACACACTCATACTCCTCCAGGGCTGTGCTCTGATTGGGTCATTTCCTGAAGTGCCCTCCGTAACTACTACTGGGGGAGTGAACTGGGTGAGTAGAGATGGTCATAAACCTCTCTTCCTTGAGACAGGATGAAGGAAAATGAAGAAAGATCTCGGGCGTTGGAGGAAGAACGGGAGTTCTATTCCAGCCAGTCACAGGCCCTGCAGAACTCTCTGCAGGAGCTGACAGAGGAGAAGCAGCAGACCGAGAGGGACCTCAAGGTGCTAAGCCTTGGCCACAGGTGCCCTTTTAACCCAAATTATCTTTGGGATATAAGGGTGTACTAGACTTTTCCCTCACATTCCTTTCTCCCCGTGTGGGTTTTTCCATTTCAACCTAATCCAATCCCCTCAAAATTATATATACAGGGTACTGGGAATACAAAGAAGAAATATAAAACTCTTGCCCTCAGGGAGCTTACATTCTGCTGGGGCAGGGGACAATACAAAAAGATAAGTATATACCTAATCATTAGAGGACAGAGAGAATACCAATAACTAGGGGAATCATGAAAGGCTTCCTACTGGAGGTGGTACCAAAGGTGAGCCTTGGAGGAAGCCAAGGATTCTAAAAGGGAGAGTTGACAAGGGAGTTCATGGAGTATAGCCTGTGCAAAAGGATGGTGGTGGGAGATGGAATGGGAAGTTT
Organism: Pseudochirops corinnae; assembly: GCA_028646515.1. NCBI lineage: Eukaryota > Metazoa > Chordata > Mammalia > Diprotodontia > Pseudocheiridae > Pseudochirops > Pseudochirops corinnae. Next base: position 79,006,057 of record CM053589.1, read on the forward strand.
AAGGAGTAAAAAGTGGGCCAGTTCAGCTAGAACATAAAATGTCTGCCACGGAATAATATGAAATAAGCCTAGAAAGCTATGATGGAGAGAGATTGTGAAGTATTTTAAATGCCAAGCTGAGGAATTTATATTTTATCTTAGAGGCAATAGAGAATTGCTGAAGGTTGGCCCCTATTCTAGGATGGTGACAGAAAATGCCCCACCTCCTAACTATGGTTATTAGATGTCTACACCATGGCTTTGGGAGCTGCAAGCAGTGTAGGGAGGAGGTTTCATCTCTGTTAGCAAATTCAGTGAGCATCCTGCCTTAATCAATTAGCAAATATTTCATGAGTATGAGAGAGAGAGAGAGAGAGAGAGAGAGAGAGAGTAACCCTCTAGAACATTAAGAGTCTGGTAGGGGAGATGAGGCACATCTACAAATAACAACACAGAGAGATAATAATTGCTACAGGAGTTCAATGGAAAGAGATCATTTCTAGCAAGGGAGATCAGAGAAGGCTTCATGGAGGAGGTGGTACTTCCTCAATAGCTGTTTCTTTCCCATGTTCCCAATACCACACTTCAGGCTGAGGTCAAGGTCCGAATGGACCTTGAGAAGAGGCTTCGGGAGGCAGAAGGAGCCCTTTGGAGCTTGGAACAAGGGCTCAACTCCAAGGTTCGAAACAAAGAGAAAGAAGAGAAGATGAGGGCTGATGTCAGCCATCTGAAAAGTAGGTCTCCTTTTCTTCTACCCAGAGGCTAACCCACACCCCAAACTGTAGCCTTGACCAGAAAAACGCTCGGTAGTTCCTCTTAGAACCTGGTAGGGTAATTGGAGAAGCACTGACTGGCCATGGAGTCGGGTGCACCAGGTTTCAAATTCCTCCTCTCAGAGTTGCTGCCTGATAACTTTTCTGAACCTCAGTTCCCTCATTTATAACATAAGGGTAATACCTATCTTATGGGGCTATGGTGAGGATACAATGACATAGTTTATGTGAAGTGTTTTGGAAACCTTAAGTCCCTGTATTAATAAATGTTGACTCTTCTCTCCCTCTCTTTCTTTTTCTCCTCTTCTATCTCTCCTCTCCTCCTCTTCTGACTCCCACTCTTCTTCTTCTTCCTTCCCATCTTCTGCCTCTCATCCCCCTCCTCCTCTCTATTTTTTGCTCCCTCCCCTTTTCCCCTCTTCCTTCTGCTGTGTCCTGATCAGAGATTTGCCCTTTGGGCAAGTTTTGTCCTTTCTTCCTCCTTCTGATAAGGTAGAGGGTAGGATATAACCATATTCCTCCGTCCAAAGCACCCAGGGCCATTATCTATATCAGGGCTTCTTAAATTTTTTCCACTCATGACCCCTTGTGGCATGAGGGCATGTGCAGTGCAAAGTGCCTGTACTTGGTGTTCACCCATGCAGTAAAATTGCATGATGCAGTACTGGCAAGCGCTGCCAGAACACCTCAGATTCATTATGCTTTGATTTTTAGTTAATTTTTGGTCATTGTCTGTTCAGAAACCTTTTACTATTGCCAAATTTTTGTGACTCACAGTTTAAGAAGGGTTGATTTCTATATTCCCAACCAACTCCCCTAGTTCTCTGTATTGTAATGTTTTTGCTTTTATTTGGGTGAAATTTGGGGGGAGTAGAAGTCCTTGATTTTCTAATCTGACCTGGAATTCTTTGGAAAGCTCAGGGTACTAGGGTGTCTCATCAATTTCTGCCTTGGCCCTTTCCCCACAGGATTCTTTGAGGAGTGTATACGGAATGCTGAGCTAGAAGCTAAGATGCCAGTTATCATGAAGAACTCAGTGTATATTCACAAGGCTGCTACCCGTCGTATCAAGAGCTGTCGTTTCCATCGAAGGAGATCTAGCACATCCTGGAATGACAGTAAGTGCCTTCTCAATTACCCTATGGGATTTGGGCTGGGGTGGAGGTGGGTTGGGGGTGGGAAAAGAGAGTCACATTTTGGTATAGTATGGGGAAAGACCTTGACTTCTCACTCTAACCCACCGCTAGGGTCTTGTCACCTCAGCATCCCTCTCATAGGACTTCCTTCAGCTCAACCCCCTAACATTTGGAGGGTTGCCCTGTGTCCCACAGCACCTACCCTCCTTGCCTCCCCCTTCCCTCCCTCCCCGCACCCCCCTCCCCCCGGCCCCATTTTGTCCTAGACAAAAGGATTCCTAGAAGAGTGCTATTTCAGACTTCAGGTTTAACACATTGGTTTGAAATGAACTCCTCACTGCAGATGTACTTACAATACTGATATGAATATCTTAAATTGAAAGAAGCAAACATAGGAATAGTGAGAAGAGCCAATGGAGAAGAGCTTCTTTATAAGAGTGGGGTTGGGCGGATCTTTTTCAGTGAAACCTTCCCAGTCCTTCATGACATCCCAGTTGGAGGCCAACAGCATTGAGGAGCTGAAGGAGGTGGCCAAGAGGCTGAGTCGAGACCAGCGCTTCCGGGAGTCCATTTACCACATTATGGCATCACAGCCTGGGCCTACCCCTGCCCTTCCCCAGGGTGGGAAGTGACCTCCTGTTTTCTTCCTGACGTTGAATCCCCACTATTGCCATCTCCCACCCCAGGAATGGGAGTAAGGGTAGTAAGGTCAGCCTCCTTGCTTTTTCTCCACTTTGTTCAGGAGCACCTTTCACTCCTTGTGGGGAAATCACTCCATTAGTAATGCCACTCTTTCCCACAAATGACAATGGTATATATGTATGTCATTCCCAAGTCTTTCCTACCCCCATGCCAATTTTTCCGATCTTGGATTAGTTGGTCTAATCTCTGCCCCTTACCTATGTACTAATTCTTTGCCTAAGGGCACCAATCTACATGTTACCTGGTAGGTAGCCTTGGTAAGGATGGTTGTCTTGAGATATACTTATATACACACATAGTATGTATGTGTATATATGTCTTCATTACCTTTTCCTCCACCTTCTGACTATAAGTGAAGGAGTTAAACCATTACCAGCTGCCTACCTAACTACTATCCTCAGTGAATTCCCTGGGTGCCTCCTTGCTGCACAATATCCAATCAGGTATGCAGGACCTTACTATCCCTATATTTTTTCTGTACTGTACATATACCCCCTTCCTATCTGCTCTTTCCTCTCCCTCTCTTTTACTCTGTCAACCTCTTTCTTCATGTTTTCCTATTCATACCATGTCCATGTTTTACTTCTGTCCCTGGCTCTATTCCTTGTCTCTAACTCAGTGAGGGCTTCCCTGCCACTTTTAATGCATCCTGGTGCTAAATGTTCCCCACTCTACCCAAGGACTGACTCTCCTGTAGCCCTTGGTCCCTTACTCTAAGCCATAAATGCCAAATAGGGGCCTCTGAGGATCTCAGCTCATTCCCGTGTCCTCAGGCATCTCTCAGCAAATACTCAAAGACTACAAATAGGTAGTTGGTCCTCCATGGTAGTCCCTGTATTACTTAACTCACCAGCTGAGCCCAGCAAAATACTTCCTAGACTACTGCTCTCCAGAGTTTTCTGAGATCCACAGAAGGATGATGTGGCCTTGACCTTGTATGCCAAGTGGGTAGCAATGTTCTTGCTGGATATGGAAACAGAAAAGAAGGGTTCCATAAAAGGGGCCATTATAAGAGGAAGTTAGGTCCAGGAAGTAAGAGGAGGTGAATTCTGCATTGTAAATCCCCTTCTGAGTAAAATAATGGGAAAGTTGAAATGTAAAGGCTGGTCTCTGAAGAAACACCTTGGGGGCCATGGATTCTGTGGGATTAGATATCTAAACTGCAGGTTCATGTGTGATCACAAGAATTTCTTTCTCCACCTGCTTATGCCTTTTTTACTCATAAGATCATAAATGTAAAGATGGAATTGACCTCAAAGGGCATCTAATCTAACTGAGGACCAGGGAGTTTAAGTCATTTGTTCACACTGTCAGAGGTGAGTTTTGAACCTAGGTCCTCAGACTCTAGAGCTAATGGTCTTTTCCAGTATGTTACAGTGTAATTCAAACTATAGGGACTCTTTTCCTTATAGATTCTGACTCTGAAAGACTGGTCCCATAAAAATGATTCTATCAGTTCTTGAAGACAGGGAGACAAGGGTTCTTAGCCAGAAAGTGTCATTTGTTCTCCAAAGGAGTCTAAAATCTGTTGGTATGGTTTCCATGGCATGATCTTACCTACCCAGAAGCAGTTCCTACATTAAAAATATTTGGGTTTATTTCTCCCATCTTTGCATAGGAAAGTCTATCCTGTTCCTTCTTTTCAAAAATCACCCTCCATTATCTGTCTGCAGTCACTGTATGTGTCCCACAAATAAAGTATGACTCAAGCAATCAGGAAGATGGATGATAGTGGAAGTACAGGATCTCTGGTATTTAGAATCAGAGTGAAGAGTTAGTATCTGTGATGAAATGAATGCTAAGGAGTCAGTCCTTGGTACTATAATAGCCAAAACAGACAATGTCGATCTATTTCCGTATTCTCCTGGGCTTCAGAATCTTCCTTCCATCAGAAAACCAACTTTCTAGTCATATGTGCATGTCCACCTCTGGTCCAGATAAAGCCCAGGGCATCTGGCTCCTTTTCTCCTCTGTGTGGGTTTTAATTGGTTAGGCTAACTCAAACAGTTCTCTCTTTGTGCTGGGGTCTTAGCCAGCCTCTTCAAATTCCTGGAAGGGGTTGACTCAGAAATAAACTTAGCAAAGAATATTGGAAAGAATCTCTATGTAAGATATAAACCTGCACAAACCTGAAATTGTCATATCTCCTATGTAAGGAGTTTTGAAAATGGTGGTGGCAAGTACATTTTTTTTAAAATAAAGAAAAAGGAGTTTAAAATTTAGAAAAACTAAATGAATGAACACATGCTCTTGGGGAAATATTTTTTGGAAATTTCCACATGAATGTGTTTTCTGGGGGAGAAAGCAATAGGGGCATAAAGGGAAATGAAAGCATTTTTCTGTGCTTGGGAACCAACCTTATTACTTATTTTTCTACCCTATTTTCTCTACATGCAGTATGACAGGAACATATTCTAATTGGTCAATCAACTTACCTACAAGTATTTATGGAAATGGGAAAAAAAAACAGCTTCTTTGAAAAAAAAAATCTAGTTAGAACATTCTGGACTGGTTTTTAACTCTTAAAAGCAAAAATATTTCTTCACCAAAAATGCATTGCTAAAAAGTGGTCAGGTAGACCACTTGCTGGAAGAATGCTGCTTTCTGAAAGCTACATGCAAACTTGGCTCTCCCAAGTAGCTACCAAAAGTACAGTGCTGGGCTAGTGCCTTAGCACTTTCTCTTTTTTGGACTCTGTCTTATATAATCCTCCCCACTATGGTACAGTCTACTAGTTTCATTATCTGTGTTCAGTCCCTGAAGTCCTAAATGTCCCTGTGCAAGAAGGGTACCCAGCAGGGCTCTTTCCCAATGAAGGAGAGTGCCAGAGGGAAAGGGCTGACCTGTCAGCATGCTATCTGAGCACCACTGGTCTCCACCTGGCCTAAAGAGATATTCAATATAGAAAGCACAGAATACCCAGATTTGGGATCTTTCCATTCCTGGTGGGGGAGGGACTGTTGTCCTCTTTCTTTTTTCAGTATCTGGCTCTTGCCCAGAATGGTTCAGACTTTGCAGAAGTGCAGACTTTTTGAGCCATTGAGAATCAAAGCCCTTATTTTAAGCTGTTTGATAAATCAGCGGCATTTATTAAAGTACCTACTGTGTGCTAGACACGGTGAAACATACTGGGGATACAAAGAAGAACATAAGACAGTCCATGCTCCCAAGGAGCAAACAGTCTAATGGGGAGACAATAGCAAATAATTCTACAAATAAGATAAGAACGTGCTCACTTGAAGGTGTAAAATGTCAGAGGTTGAATTCTCTTCCCATTTCTACCAGGAGTATGGAATGTTTCCCTCTGAATTGCATCACCCTGAACACGGTCACCGGTGTATGCCTCCTTCTCTTTCCCTACCAATGGGGTAATGGAATTGTAATGTATAGAGAACCCTTAAGAAAGATGGTATATAATCACAAAGTGACATTAACATTCTCCCAACATGCTCTTGTAAGGGAATTGTAATGAGTTTTTCTGTCTCCACAAGACAAGATTAAAATGTTTCTTTGCAGCTCAGTTCTGTCACTAGCTCAAGTGGTATGAGTAACCTCTCTGTACCTGTTTCATCTGTCAGTTGAGGAAGTTCCGTCTCTAAGTCTATAAACCTAAATATGGCATATAAAGGGGAAGAGAGGGAGAAGTAAATGTGAGTGTGGGTGCACTTTGTCCTATGGAGATTCACTCCTTTCGTTTTCTAGGGCAGCAGTAAGCTGAATGAACCTCTCTCTGGATCTGTGAACCAGCAGAAACTCAACTATTATCTTTGCTTTACTTTGTTTGGCCACTGGAGAGCAGCACAGTTTGGAAAAAGACTTAATCTAGCTAAAAAGAGAGACCCTGAAACCCTTAGGGTTAAATTGCTGCATTTCCAATTTTGGGTAGAGGCTAACTGCATTCCACTTTCCACCCCACCTCCCATTTCTCAGTGGAATTCTGTCATCTTCCAGGGAACTACCTAAATGGGGAAATTCCTTATGATTTAATATTTTACATGGATTGCAGGGCTAGGGAAGCAGTGATGTACAAACTTTTCCAAATATCATTCTGTCCTGGCATCATCGATCCTCTTCATATACCCTCTTCTCCCTCTCTTCCCTAGACCTGGGCTCTCATATTGGGTTACCAAAATTAGAACTTAAAAAAAAAGCCATAGTGAGCATATTAGTAGGAAGTAATCAATATCTGATCAGTATGACCAAATGCTGGTTGCTTGGCTGTTCTACTCCAACACAACTATACCAGCTCTGTTGATTCCAAATCTAACCTCAGTCCCCATTCTTCCATTCTATTGCTATAAAGGTATTAGGGTATAGCTCAGAAAGCTCTTCCCTTCCCTATGTATCCCTTACCATTGCCAAAACCCAGAAAACCTGGTTGGGGCCAAATAAATGAATGCCACTATAGAACTCTATGGAAAACTTGGCATTTAATTAATATTTATTATTTTATATGTTGTTCTGTGGTTTAACTCTGGGTATGGCAGCACTGTCTAATCCCATCTAATGGTTAGCTGAGAGATTTGGGCAATCCAGTGTTTTATGGTATGTCAAGCAATTCTTCCCAGCCAACTCCTCACAGCAGCTGAAGCTGCTTGATAATCTCTTTGCCTAAAGCCCAGTGTCAATGAGCAGGTGGCATACATCAAAGCACCAGCCTGTCTCCTCTAAGCTCTCTGGGAGAAGCATATGGGGGCTCACTGCATATGCATCTTGGGCTTATTGTCATGCCCCTCAGCTCTGTCTCTCTCTTCCCTGGAGGATCTCATGCTTGCCCCCCTTTCAAAGTCTCAGCTGCCTCTGTTATCGTAACAATAAAAAAAAAATGCTAAACAGTAGGTTCTCTAAGCCTTGAAATCAAACCTAGAGGTCTGTTTCCATTGCATTAGCCTGAATCTGACTGTGGCTTGATTTGTCCTTCGTTTTCAAAGAGGACTAATGACTTCACAGGTGATGTCTTGACTTTCCAGTGAATTGGATTTAAGTGAGGCAGAGTTGTACAAAGTACAGTCTCTTCCATCTCTCTTCCTGAGTTGTTAAAATTCAGTGGCAAGACAAAAGTCAAGATAACTTGTGATGGCCCAGGATGGAATGAATGACCTTGGTGTTTTCTAAGTGACCACAGTCTAAGGGCTCCACAGCCCCTGCTGAATGCTGCCCTCAAGGATGTTAGAATAAGTTGTTCTCAAATGCCCATCCTGTCAGGGAAAGTCTTCACATGCTTGGGGTAGACATTCCCCAAACTCACCAATGGTTTGAGGCCTGTAGATTACCTTTAGCCTCGTTTATCCCATCTGCCAAGACAGTTTTACAGGTGTGTGACCACAGTGCATGCTACAGCTTCTTGGAGCCACAGGTCAGAGTTGGGTGGTAGGCAGATGAGCAGAACTGAAAAGGGCTTAGCAAGCACCCACACTATAGGCACTAGTCCTCCTTGAATACCTTAGAGACGGGAGAAAAGAGGGTCCCTGGATGTCACTGGTCCATAAAAGTTTCAGTGGCAACAAAGAAGAGAGAATTATTTCCCTTAAAGAGCCCATTAACCTTTTTTATTCAGTCATTCAATAATCATCAACTGTCTGTGATGTACTAGGCAGTGAGATACAAAGACAAAATGAAATAGTTTCTGCCCACAAAGAATTTACTACTAGGGTAGAACATATATCAATCAATACAAAATCTATATAAAGTAATTAGGGAGAGAGCTGGAAAAGGGCACAAGCCATAGGAGGGAATGGGTGAGAAGAGGCAAGGATTCTTGTAGGAACCAATACTTCAGCCCTCAGAGAAGCTAGGAATGCCAACAGGCCTGTGTAGAGAAGATGAGAAATGGAATATTGTGTGCTAAGAATAACTATAAGATCACAAGATCACAGATTTAGAACTAGAAGGCACTTGGTTGTTGTTCGGTTGTATTTGATTCTTTGTGATCTCCTTTGGGGTTTTCTCAGCAAAGGTACTGGTGTGGTTCGCCATTTCTGTTGCAATTTGGAGTGAACCCCAAAATGCAAGGGCAAAGGACGAGGATCTGCCTTGAAAGAATTCAGCCACTCAAGCCTTCAGTACAAGAATCTGAGCAATTTCATTGGGGAAAGATAGATACTTTTATACAGAAAGACTATGGGAAGATCTGGATGGGGCCAGGTATAGACAGCGAAAGGGCAGTTAAAAGGATTATTGAGTAGGATGGGCCAGGTACTTCAGGTGAACCAGAGATCTGGGCTCTGTGGGAAAATCCAGGGGCTTTTCCTTTTTGGAGTCCAGATCCCAAAGACATGGTCTTTTCCTTTTAGAGGTTCAGATCCCATCCCCATAATTTCCTTCTCCAGCTGATTTTACAAAGGAGGAAACAGGCAAACAATTAAGAGACTTGCCCAAGGTCACAGTATCTGAGGTCACATTTGAACTCAGGAAGATGGGTCTTCCTGGCTTCAGGTCAAACTCTCTATCCACTGTGCCACCTAGCTGACTCAGAAGGGACTTTAGAGGTCATCTAAACCAGTCTTCTCAGCCTAGCACATGTCAATTAATGTTTATTGATTGATTGGCAGATGAGAAAAGTAAGGCTCAAAGAGCTTAAATGATTTGCCCAGTGGTAGAATTGGGATTCAAAACCAGGTCATTTGATTCTAAATCCAGCCTTTTTTCCTTTGTTCCACACCACCTCCATATAACTCAATGAATCAACAACAACAAGACAAATGGACAAAGAATTCATTAAGGACTTAGTGACTAAAATATTATGACGATACTTTACGTGTTGGAATTAATTTCAATGTAGAGACTGAACAAATTTAATTGGTTGTATTAATGTTCGATGTTAAGACCTTTCCAAATTTCAAAAGACCTAGAAGATTTCAAAGGGTTCAGATGGATGCCCTAAAATTCTACAGGAAAATTCAATAGAAAATAGAAAAACGAAACTATTTTGGAACCTGAGGATTTTGAGTACCTGGCACCATAGAGGACAGAGAGCCATTCCAGTTAAGGGCCTGAGTGAGAATCACTTTGGGAGAAGTTTTTTTTTCCTCAAGCAGTTATCTCAAGCAATCATTTACGTAAGATTCTCAAAAGAGTATGGAAGTGGGGGTGGGGAAACCATAAAACCATGAACAATTAGCAAAAAGGTCTTTTCTCTCGTTTCCTGATGTCAGCCTTCTCAAAGTTTGGTTAAAGGAGACAAATAGTAATATACAGTTACAGCATTTTATTCCTTATTCCCTTAAGCTGGAGAACTTGTTCAAAGAGTTAGGAGAGCTAGATCCTAATGGATGAACAGAGAGAGCAAAAAACTTAAATACATTTAAAAACCACCCCAATTCAGGATAAAAATTATGATTACAAGGAATTGATGATGTGTCAACCTAGAACATCTGCGTTTTCTTTATCATTAACATGCCATGACATAATACATGCCCCACAAAATATTTAGATAAGAAAAGGTCCCCTTATTCAAGATAGTATCTTAGGTTCAGAGTCTTATTCTTAGAAGAAAGAATACTCACAATTTAGCCCTGTCTGGTGGAAGAGATATTCTCTGAGTTTACTCAGAGAACAAAGAAGTTGTTGGGTCCTTTTGGCTCCTCCTGCAAGGAGTATGTCCCAAGATAAGGGAAAATCTCACTTTTAGCCTTATCTGGTCTCTGGAGTTGCTGACACAGGAAGAGGCATTTTAAAGTAAGGCAAAGCAGTCTATTTGATTAATTCAGACCTAGGTCAAAAATACGATATTTAATGATTATCACTGACCAAAGGTAATACCTTCAAGCTCAGTTTCTATGGGAGTCAAAGGCAGAAAACTGCCAATCTTAAACCAAGGCTCATTGGGTTTTTATCATTCTCTAACTGAAAACATTTAACACTCCAGCTGCAGAGAGTAAATTGCCCTTTCAGAGTAGCCAGTAGTGGGAGGTACAAAAAAAAGAAAACAGCTGTTTAAGAGCAAACCCAGAAGACCAATATATCCTGGATTAAAAAAAAAAAAAAACCCTAGTGAAAACTGTACTTTTTTTAAAGGTGGTTGCTTGTGTACCAATAAAATTTTATCAAAAACTTATAGATTGAAAAAGTATTGAAAGGTAAAGGAATAGGCCTTCAGATGCAAAACAGAAATTGCCCTAGAATGAATGAGAGATTTGATTGCAAGTGAAGAGGCCAACTAATAAAACCATGAATCTTTCTCCAGGGCATAGTGTTTTCACTCAGTTATCCCTAACCAATCAGGATTCACTGGTCTCCTGGTCTACCTATGCAAAATACCACATCCTGACAAGAACCCAGATAGTAGCAGACTAATAAGCTTGTCCCATCCAGCAGCTATTGCAACTGAGTTCTTGCATACTCTTTCCTGCCCTGGACTTTGGGAATATTTAGGGGAAGTGTGATTTGTAATTACTATTCTTCCTAAGGAAGGCATTTGAGTAAATAAATGCTTTTCCTAAAGATCCAATTAGTCTACTAGCTGATTTTTAAAAGGAAACACACTGGTGGAGTCTCATGACCTAGTGTTTGGGAGGAGAGCCACCCCCAGAGTTGCTCTTAGAACCCTCCTCCAGAGTAGTAACAACCAATCTTCTGGGGATCCAACTGGCTAATAGTGGTGTGAGTTGAATGTGTGAGCCCTAAGGAGGCATAGGAAAGCATAGTGGACAGAGAGAAATAAGAACTTCAGTTCCATTAATGCATTGTTGGTGGAGTTGTGAACTGATCCAACAATTTTGGAGAGTGATTTGGAACTATGCACAAAGAGCTATAAAAATGTGCATACCCTTTGACCCAGCAATACCACCTCTAGGCTGTGTCCCAAAGAGATCATAAAAATGGGAAAAGGACTCACATATACAAAAATATTTATAGCAGCTCTGTTTGTGGTGGCAAAAATTTAGAAATTGAAGGGATGCCCATCGATTGGGAAATGGCTGAACAAGTTGTGGCATATGAATGTAATGGCGTGCTATAAGAAATGACAAGCGGGCAAACTTCAGAAAAACCTGGAAAGACTTAAATGAACTGATGCTGAGTGAGATAAGCAGAACCAGGAGAATATTGTACACAGTTACAGGTACATTGTGCGATGACTAACTTCGATAGACTTAGCTCTTCTCCGCAACGCAGGGTTCTAAGATAACTCCTCATGGAAAATGTTATTCACATCCAGAGAAAGAACTATGGAGTCTGAATACAGATAGTAGCATACTGTTTGCTTTTTGTCTCCCTTTTTTTTGTTTTATTTCTTCTTTTTCGTGGTTCATTCCATTGGTTCTAATTACTCTTTTCAACATGACTAGTATGAAAATATGTTTAATATGAATATGTATGTAGAGCCTATATCAGATTGCATGCTATCCTGTGGAAGGGGGAGGGCAGAGAGGCAGAAAATTTTAAAACTCAAAAGCTTGTGGAACTGAATGTTGAAAACTAAAAATAAATAAATAATTTTTAAAAAAATTTTTAAAAAAGAAAGAACTTTGGTTCCCCCAGCACTTCCTTGATCTGGGCAGCTGGTAAGGTGTCAGGAAGACTCATATTCCTGACTTTAAATCTGGCTTCAGACTCTCACTAGGTGTGTGACAACGGGCAAGTCACTTAACCATTCCATTATGTTTGCCAAGAAAATGGGGTCAGGGAGAGTCAGACGCAACTGAAAAACAATTGAACAACAACAAAAAAAGTTAAAATAAAAAAACTTCTTCCAATGACATCAAGAAACTATGAATTAATTCATAATTTGCTCAAAAAGTTATTATTATTGCAAAGTGAAGTTTTTAATTATATTATTGCTTGTAGTGAGACAAATAGGTAAAATTCCAGCTTTCAGATGTAATTCCCCAGTCTAACCACTAAGGAGAGCATGAGGTGGCTTGGCTTTGCCAACCTAACATACCCAATTGGAGCCCTTCAGTTTGATTGCTATATTAGGGTAGTTCCTTGTTCTATTCTCTCCTGATTTGGGAGTTATGTGTGAAAGTGGTAGTGGGAGGAAGCTGGGTTATGCAGCACCCTAGCCTAAGCTGCTACTTTCCCTTGGCACCTTGTAACTTACTAGGATATAGAGGTGGGTTCTGAATAAACTCCAGCAAAATTAGGAAATAAGAGTAGCTCATGGAGACTCTGAATCCTCTGACTGCCCCTAATTCAGCTCCTGCTGAATATTATGTCTCCCAAACACTACTTTAGCCAAGGAGTCTCTCTATAATCCTTCCCAAACTCTTAATAATCACATCTGGTCAGAATTCATGGCCAATGCGTGTGGCTTTTATTTTTTTTTTTTTTACACAATGTGCTGTTTTATTTACCTATGGGTAAATAAATTTCAGTGAAGAGCAACAGATTAAAACAAAAAAAAATTTTTTTAAACCTTGTGTTCACTGGTTTAACACTGGTAACTAGTGGTAAAGAAAAAAATTATATATGCTGCAATTTAAGGACAAGCCTTCCAGATACAATTTTATTAATTGTATTGTTCTAAGTCTAAGCATTTCTGCTTAGAATTCAAATAAACAGAAACCCATCTTGCCTTTGAAAATCTCTCTTTCAAACAAGTCGTTTCCACTTACAATTTATAGTATTTCCAAAGAAAGTCAAAATTCCAGTCAAGGTTAAGCAACACAGCCCTGTGTATAGTCTGGGCTTCTCAGTCTTGGTGGATGCTTGGGATTGTGAGAGCAGTAGCCATACCCTAATAATTTATTGACCAGATTTTGATGGCCTTAATACAGAAGTTGAATGTCACTGTGTCCTTATTGCATGGTCTCACTGAGCTAGGGAAAAGCAAGCCTCCTTTTTAAATGTTCAGTGATTTAATTCAAGGCATTGGGTTCTGCCCACTTGATTGGATTGGTTCATACTACCCAGGATTCTCTGAAATCTTTGTTTTCACCATCTTTTAAGGTACAATAAAACTCCAATATTCATATACCACAACCTGTTCAGTCATTCCCCTTTAGATGTGCATTCTCTTATATTTTAGTTTTTTTCTTTTCTTTTTTCACCTCTTTAAAGACAAATACTTAGGATCCGGGCCGTAGTAGTCTGATGACTACTGTCTTACACTTGTCATTGCTGTTCCCTGGGTAGTCCAAGGTCTCTAATGAGACCAAAGGTCTTAAATAGCCATAGGATTTTAAAAGAAAAATTAAAAGGCAGTTAGGTAATGCAATAGATAGAACACTGGACCTCCAGGTCAATTGACTCCAGTCAATCAATCAAATCTATCTATCAGTGAACATTTAGTAAGCACCTACTATGAGTCTAGCATTGTACTAAGAATTGGGAATAGAAAAAGAGGCAAAGAATGAATCCCTATCCTCAGGGAACTTACAATCTAATGACGGAGACAACATGTAAGCAAATACATACAAAACAAACTATAAACAGGATAAATAGAAAAGAATTAACAGAGGGTTGGAGCTGAAATCAAGAGGGTTTGAGGAAGGGCTTCCTCTAGAGCAGCGGTTCTCAACCTGTGGGTTATGTTCAATTTGTAACAATGAAAATACATCCTGCATATCAGATAGACTCATAACAGTAGCAAAATTATAGTTATGAAGTAGCAATGAAAATAATTTTATGGTTGGGGGTCACCATAACATGAGGAACTGTATTAAAGGGACACAGCATTAGGAAGGTTGAGAACCACTGCTGTAGAAGGTGAGATTTTTGTTGGGATTTAAAGAAAGTTAGGGAGGTCAGTAGTCACAGCAGAGAAGGGACCACAACCCAGGCATGGGGGATAGCCAGAGAGAATGCCAGTGTTGAATGATGGTGTGTCTTGTTCATGGAGCAACCAGGAAGGCAATGTCACTGGATCCAAAAGCACAAAGATGTGTCAGGTAGTAAGATAGAAGAAAACTGAAAAGGTAGGAGGGGGATAGGTGGGAAGGGCTTTGAGTATTTTGTATTGGTTCCTACAGACAATAAGAAACCACTTGAGTTTTTGAATAGGAGAAAGACATGATTGGACCTATGCTTTAGGAAAGTCACTTTAGTGGCTGAATAGAAAATGGATTGGAGTGGGGAGAGACTTGAGGTAGACCCAGCAGCAGGTCGTTGCAATAACCCAGGAGTGAGGTAATGAGGGCCTGTACTAGAGTGATAGCAGCGTCAGAGTAAAGCAGGAGGCCTATTTGAGAGATGTTGCAAAGGTGAAATTGATAGGCCTTGGCTACAGCTTGGATGGGGGCGTAAGAGACAGTAAGGAATCCAGGATGACTCCTAGGTTGTGACCTGAGGGATTGGGAGGATGGTGTCCTCTACAGGAATAGGGAAGATAGGCATTGAAGAAGAAAGATAACGGGTTCTGTTTTGCATCTATTGAGTTTAAGATGCTGAAAACCTAAGTTCAAATCAGGCCTCAGATACTTAAAAGCTGTGTATCCCTGGGCAAGTCACTTAACCCGAATTGGCCTACCTTCCTCCTTTCAAAAAAAAAAGTAAAAGGACTGTGTGGTGGGGGAGCTAGAATCTAAAGGAGGTTACCTTAGATTGTCTGGTAGATAATTGGGGAATGGCTGAACAAATTGTGGTATATGAATGTGATGGAATGTTGTTACACCATAAGAAATGATGAAAGACATGATTTCAAAGAATCCTGGGTAGTATGACCTGAGGCAGAGTGAAGTGAGCAGAACCAAGAGAACAATTTATACAAAAAGACAACAACGTTATAACAAAAAATAACTTCGAAAGATCTAAGAATTCTGATCAATGCAATGACTGTGTCTCCAGAAGACATATTCTGAAGCACATTACCCACCTCCTGACAGAGAAGGGATGTCCACAAGGTGCAAAGACATATATTTTTGGACATGGCTATTGTGTGGATTCATTTTACTTGACTGCTTATTTGTTATAAGAGTTTCTTCCACCTCTCTTTGTTTCTCTGAGTTAATAGGGGGACAATGGTTGGGAGGTGTAGGGGTAGCAAAATGATGAGAAGAAGAGGGTCATTGACATTTTTAATGATACACTTGAGAACCATTCATAACATAATAACATAAGATAACAGAAAGAAGTTCAGAAGAACAGACAAGTACAGTTTTGAAAGTAACATGTAGAATATATTGTATAGTTTTGCAAGCAATGTAATTACGAGATTCATGGTTTCATACAGAATCTTCTTTTTATGTTCTGTTGTGTGTACAGAAATGCTTTTTTCTTTTTTTAAAAGTTCATAATAATTTTTTTAAACATAAAAAGGAAATGGATTGAAAGAGTAAAAATGTCAAAGATGTTATAATATTTTGCAGTTTTTATGTTAGCATTCTCAAATAGCAATATCTGTGTTTTACATTCAAAAACATTTTACCTAATAAGAGTTCTTGTGATTTCACAAGAATGTGCTTGTCATATTTATTCCAATCGATAATATTGCTTCAAAGTAGAGTTAGTCTTATTCTGGTCTTCAGTATAAAAAAAATGTTTTTTTCACTATACTCAATACTCACCTAATCTAATGTGTCTTTAAATCCAACTTTTCACTGTAGTGTACATCACACCTTTGTTTGTTTGGAGACACCATGAGTTCATAGGCTCAAGAACTTCCAACTCACAAGTTCTCCTCATTAATGATTCACTTTCAGTCCTTTTGCAAAATGCCTTCTGCTATTCCTATCACCTGTTTCTGTGTTCATTACCACTGACTGATGAAGTAATAGGATTATGTAAAGGCTGATGACAATGCCAAAATGACTGTCTCCTTTGGTATCCTTCTCCCTACTGGTCCCCTTTTCCTTCTCTCCTTCTCTTTCTTCCCTCTTCCTGATCCAGCATGATACACTTGAGAGTCAGAAATTTTTGTTCAGTCACGTCCAACTCTTTGTGACCTCTTTTAGGGTTTTCTTAGCAAAGATGCTAGAATGGTTTGCATTTCCTTCTCCAGCTCATTTTACAGATGAGGAAACTAAGGCAAACAGGGTTCAGTGATTTGACCAAGGTCACACAGCTAGTAAGTGTCTGAGACCAGGTTTGAACTCAAGAAGTCTTCCTGACTCCAGGTCCAGCACTCTATCTACTGTGATGCCTAGCTGCCCCAAGGACAGAAGTTACTATAGTTCAGGATGGAAGCAACCTTGCATGAATTCCCTTTGTAAATCTATGGATTGCTGCCCTGCTGCCCTTCATTCTCATGTATTATTTTCTCATTGTCTTGTGGTTGCTTTAAGCTGTTTCACATGCTACCAAAGGGAGGATGATTGGGACTATCCATCAGTAATATAACCTTAGGTTTCTTTTGAAATGTGTTTTATAAAATTTGTTTTATACAAAAAAAATTTGTTTTATACAAAGAAACTTCTTTGACTTCCCCTACTGCCCAAGGATATAAGCATGTTCTTATCACTGTATACCTCCCTCTGGGAATATTATAGTGCTACAGTCAGTTTTGCAAGTTCTGTCTCCAAAAAAAGATCAAAGAAACCTGACCAATACAAGAAGGTCACATTCATAACATCCAGTTGGGTAAGGTGACAGTACCTCAGTGAAGAAGATCATGCTATATCCTGTTGACAATACCTTCTACTATGCTAAAAGTAGCAGAACTTACTTTATGGATTGAAGCTTTCTCCTGCAAACTAACTGCTACATCTCCAGATCCAATTCAGAACTTAAACCATAAATAAAACTCACCCTTGGGGAGGTGGTAGTTCTCTTGATTCTTCTTAATCATAGCCATCCTATAAGAGAGTTAACTTAGTTCTTTTCAAAAATACTAATTCTCTATCCTTGAATAAAGACATAAGAGGGAAGAAGCTACAGGAATGTGCAAGCCTTTGTGAATGAATCTGTAATCTGAAACTCGAGTAATAAAGAAATCAATTTACCTGGAGACATTGGGGGGGAGGGGCATTGCTCATGCATGTGTATATGCCCCCACCTTACACACAGACACACACACACAGACACACACACACACATACACACACACACACACACACACACACACACACACACACACACACACACCCCTCCCTCTCCTCCTTAGGTCCAGTGAGGGGAGAATTGGCAGGCATCTCTTCTTCAGCTTATAAAGAGGCTCTTCAATTCACTTATACAATAAAGAAATTATTTGTATGGTAAATTATCTAACTACTGGTTATTATGGAATACATGGGGGACCATTCCACATCTGCTTGAAACTGGAAGCAATGGAATACTCTGTGTAGAACCTCTTGAGATTGTAACTTTGATTACAGCCTTTGATTTAATCTGAGTTTGAATACAGATCAAAAGACCCAGGCTTCTGCTGAGTGTGTAGTTTACCCAGGCAAGAAAAGATGTCAAGAACCACTCACAGGGACTGTTGAGGTTTGGGGTTTAGGGGTGCCTGAGAGCCCAAAATACCAACACTCCAGGTCCTGCCAAAATGAATTTGACCCAAGCCTTCTTTCAGCCAAAGAAAGGCAAAGTTTATTAAAGATTCACCATAAAGGCTAACTCTTAAGGAGGGAAAGCATTTGTGATGCTTGTATTGACAAGCATCTGACACAGACTGAGTCTGAGTTAGATTGAATCTCAGTGCCCTCATGGAGGCAAGATGGCTCTTATATAAAGAGAGACAGTAGGAAAGCTCCAGGGGTGGCGTAATAGAGGGGTTTGGGGAGGGTCTTGAGGAGGAGACTAAGGAGGATCTTGATGGGACTGAGGTCAGACTGTATGAACCAAGAAAATGGGATTTCGATGGAATCAGGAGTGGGAAACAGCTGGAGGTAATAGACAGTGGAGGGCTAGGCTAATTTCAAGTTCACTAGGATCATCTCACCCCCATTAAGTTTCAGGTTCACTTAGGATCGAAACCACTGCTGCTTCTATTGGCTTTACAATAAACCTTGTCATTTGACTGTCATTTGAATATGTGAATTCATTCCAGGTGAATGCCATCCTATACCTTGAAATCTTGGGGTTCCCAGAAATCCCAAACTCCATCATATTCTTTTAGTATAGTCTGGGATAAGAAGGGAAAATCCTGAATGAGAAGAAAAGATGTAAGTAGGTATTTCAAAACTCCTTAATGATTAATCTTAAACTCTCCAGAATCTGTTAGGATGTTTTAACTATTGTAACTTTTCATTGTAGCCTCAGCCTGGTCAGAGCTGGGAACCACAGAGAGAAGAATCTTAAGAATTTTTTTAGAATTTTTACTTAAAATAAGCTTCACTTTTCTGCCCCCCCCTTAAAAACTTAAGAGTGGGGCATTGCACTTTCCAGACAGGTGAGTCAGGACCTCTGGAAAAAATCCAGTTGGTGCCTAGTCCCTTCTCCTCAGTACTAGAGAGCTCAAAGGCTTCACTTTTAAGGCTTCTCTTTTTAAGATCTTATAAGCTCAATTTGTTCCCATTTTGAAGGACACTGCCTAGAGCAGTGGTTCTCAACCTTCCTAATGCTGAGACCCTTTAATACAGTTCCTCATGTTGTGGTGACCCTCAACGATAAAGTTATTTTCGTTGCTACTTCATAACTGTAATTTTGCTACTGATATGAATCCTAATGTAAATATCTGATATGTAGGATGTATTTTCATTGTTACAAATTGAACATAACCCACAAGTTGAGAACCACTGGCCTAGAGGGAGACATGTTACCCAAAACCCTTTTTCTCTATGTGAGGCAGGAAATGGTTAAGTAGTAATCAACTGGCCTCTTTTTGATCTGAAGTAAAAAGGTTCCCCCTTTATTTTTCCCTTGTGTGTCCCTCCACATTCAGAACTTGGCCAGAGTTCAAATGTTGAGAGAGTTTGTAATCAACAACTTTTTTCTTTCCAAAAGTTTTCAAACCTTTTGCTCTCAAACCCTCTGTTCACATAATTTGTGCAAATAGGTTATGGCTTTCTTTCTACTCATGCTCCTCTCATTCCTACATGCTTAGACTTTCTTGTTTTTCCTTCTATCTACTTATCCCACTGGTGGACTTTGATTAAAGCCACTTTAAAACCACACATATCTTATTTCTTTCTAGTTCTTAATTTCTTTCTAATTTCTTTTATCCAACTCTATTAACCTTTATCAATCATATAATCTCACCTATTACTATTGGGGTTACAATCAAGCTTACTACTTGATTGGAAGATGGTTTGAGTGCATGAATTCATTCCAGGGGTACACCCAGCCTGTACCCCAACATTTCAGGGTTTCCAGTGTGGCGGGAATTCTCATTTTTGTAATAATCAATAGGATGTGTAATGAATATACTAATAGATTAGATTTTTTTCAGAATTGTCTCTATTGTGAGAGAGTTCACAATGCAACTGATCAATGAACTGATCAATCAAACTTTGATGAGGCTCACAGTCACTGGCATCCTTCTGCCTGGGTACCTGAAGGGAATCAGATCAAAGACTGTAGAACCACATACCTCTGGTCCCATGACCCACCAAAGAAGGACTCCCAAAGACTTGAGTAATAGTTCCCACAGGATTCCAGAATTGTTGTATTATCTTCCATTTGTGGGTTTGTTGTGAGAAATCACTCTGGCCCTAGGACCAACTGTTCGAGATCCACCTTCACCTCTCTCTCCCTTCCCACTTGTGATTTGTATATATAATCTCTATCTTCACTTCAGCAAGGTGGAATTCTGATCAGGAGAACTGCCGATTTACAAATCTGTTCCTCATAATGAAACTAATTAAATGGCTACCTGATTATTGGCACTTTGTCTCTGGCCTGCTGTTTTCATCATTCTCAAATTAGAGACTGGCTCAGTAAAATCCTGTTAACAGCAACAACCCTAAACTGCATCACCCTCATCCCCCAACATTTCCCTCACTTCAGCCCTTCTCTTTCCTGGGCAAACTCCTAACTTCCACCTTTCTGAGATAGACATCAGTCCCTCAGAGTTCCCAGAACCTACGAGAGCAGCTGGCCAGTTGCTATTGTGAAAATTGTGCCCCGAATTTCTGCCCCTCTCCAAGATTACTTTGTGGTATATGGCAGCAACCTTAAAGATGAGCTTTGTACTTTTGAGCAATAGTGGGTAAGTTACCTTCATTTCTTTTCCTGTACCCCTTTAATTTGGGAGTGTACTAGGAAATTATTAACAAACAGCTCTTCAGTGGCAAAAAAAATACACAAAGTGCACACTTTTAAGTTTAATCTCTATTGACATTTTCTTCATCACTTTCTTAAATTTAGACAATCAAAACAAAAAGGCAAGCCTTGATATGTGGCATTTCCCAATTCCTTGAGAAGTACATACTCACACTGAATGTTTGCCAACTGGCTCTAGTAAGTCAGTGCAAACTGGCTACAGTACACCCTGAGTGAGACACAGGATGAACAAGCATTGGAAGGGTTGTAATTTCTGTGATGGTTGTTGTTACATGATATTCCCTCATCCAAGCTACTCTGTTACTTTCAAAGATACCACTGTCTTTCCAGTGATGAGAACACAGGTTCTCACAACCTCAAAATCACTTTTCTTAAACTCAGATAGCTAGTCAGTTACCAAATCTTGTCAGTTCCACCTCCACAGTTCTCCTCACATTTGTTCTTTCTTTCTGCCTCCATGGCCACCATCCTAGTCCAGGACCTTACCACCTTTTATGTGGACTTTTGTAATAGACTTTTAATTGGTTTCCCTGCCTCCAATCTCTCCCTCTCTCTAATCTCTCCTCCATAAAACTGCTTTTCGAAGTGATTGTCCTAAAGCATGAGTTTGACCATGTCACTCTCCTATTCAATAAATATCAGAGACTGCATATTGATCCTAAGATCAAATATTAGATCATAGAATCATAACTCTGTCTATTTTGTTTACATGTTGTCTCTCCCATTAGATTGTAGGCTCCTTGAGGGCAGAGGCTATTTCATCCCCCTTCCCCCTTAGTAAATACTATTTTTTCCAATTACATGTAAAGATAGTTTTCAACATTCATTTTTTATAAGATTTTGAGTACCAAATTTTCCTCCTTCCCCTATATGGCAAGCAATCTAATACAGGTTATACATGTACAATCATGTTAAACATAATTCCACATTAGTTGAGTTGTGAAAGAAGAAACAGAAGAAAAAGGAAAAACCATGAAAAAAAATAAGATCTGCATTCAGACTCCATAGTTCTTTCTCTTTCTGTGGATAGCATTTTACATCATGAGTCTTTTGGAATTGTCTTGGATCTTTGTATTGCTGAGAATATCTAAATCCATTATAGTTGATCATTGAACAATGTTACTGTATACAATATTTTCATGTTTCTGCTTACTTCACTCAGCATCAGTTCATGTAAGTCTTTCCAGGATGTTTTTGAAATCCTTCGACTCATCATTTCTTATAGCATAATTCACTATTCCATTACATTCATATACCACAACTTGTTCAGCCATTCCCCAATTGATAGGCACCTCCTCAACTTCCAATTCTTTACCACCACCAGAAGAGCTGCTATAAATATTTTTGTACATGTAAGTCCTTTTTGCCTTTTGTTATGATCTCTTTGGGATACAGACCTAGTAGTGGTATTGCTGTATCAAAGTGTATGCAGTTTTATAGCCCTTTGGGCATAGTTCCAAATTGCTTTCCAAAATGATTGGATCAGTTTACAACTCCACCAATAATGCATTAATATTCCAATTTTCCCACATCTCCAACATTTATTATTTTCTTTTTCTGTCATATTAGCCAATCTGATAGGTGTGAGGTGATACCTCAGTTATTTTAATTTCTTATAAATTTGACTTAGTTCTCTATTTATTTGAGAAATAAGGCCTTTATCAGAAACATTTGCTATAAAGATTGTTTGCAGGGACTGTCTTTTGCCTTTTTGTATTCATAGCACTTAGCATGGTGCCTAGAACACAGTAGGTATTTAATAAATGTTGATTGATTGATTGATTAAAGAGACTTAGAAATCATATAATCCAACTCCTTCATTTTACAAAGGAAGAAAGTTAGACCTAGGGAGGACAAATGACTTTCCTGAGGTCACATAGGTAGTAATTGTCAGAGGTAGGATTTGAACATACTCTGTCCCGAGAGTCATTGCTTTTTTCATTGCTACCTTTACCTTATCCTTTTTAAATTTCTTTTTTTGTCTGTTTTGTCACGTGCATAATTATTAACACAGTAGCATGATTTATAAGTAAATATAGGCATTTTAGGGGTACATGTTCAAAATATTTTGCTGATAGGGATGGGAAATCAAAAATGTTTAGAGAACACTACCCTACTAGGCAGACTCTGGATTTTTTTTTTGGAGGGGGGAAGGCAGGGCAATTGGGGTTAAATGACTTACCCAAGGTCACACGGCTAGTAAGTATTAAGTGTCTAGGCCAGATTTGAACTCAGGCTTTCCTAACTCCAGGGCCAGTGTTCTATTCACTGTACTACCTAGCCGCCCCAGGACTCTGGATTTCTATTTTGGATAATAAATCTTTTGAGGTGGTGGTCGCTTATGGTATTAAACTGCTAAGCTCCTACTCTACGCTTGGCTCCCTGGTTAGCTGTCAGGGCAGTCTATTCCCTTTCTCTAATATGTAGCAGTAACAGCTTCCACAGTTTAATAATAGTCATGATTCCTAAAAGGCAATGAACTTTCTCCCCTACAGGAGCTGAAGACTCATTCAGCCTGATAACAGACATTTATTAAATCCCTAATATACTTTACCTTTGTCTTTTGGCACAGAGACAAAGCCAGATAAAACAATCTTTGCCTCTTAGAGTTTATAATCTATTCAAGGGAGATAAGATAATGCACAAATAATAATACCTGTAACACAAAATGGGTAGAAGCACAAGAATTCTTGCAATAACAAAAAGTTCTATGAGAATTCATAGGAAAGAACCACCCAAAAAGGGTTTCCTACAACTTATACAAGAACAATATTGTAAAGACAATGGAAACTCTGATCAACATAATGACTGACCACAATTCCAGAGAACTAATGCTAAAACAGGATAATAGAGAAGCAATGGGTTACAGTGCAGATTGAGACATATTTTTTGCTTGTGACTACTGTAGAAACTTGTTTTGTTGGACTGTTTGTAACAGGAGTTTGGGCATTCTTGCTTTCTCAATTGGAGGAGTAAGGAGAGAGAGGTGGGATGGAAAGAAGGGGAATCTTCCTTTGAAAACAAAATTTAATTTAAAAAACAAAGAAAAAAAAGGGGTTCTCTGTGACTACTTGGGGAATCCAAGGTTTTAGACTAAGCAAATGTAGGCACATGGAGTGAAATCCATTGCCCCCTGAAGGTTTCGGAATATCAGAAACCTAATAGCTCCCCAGAGTCCTCAGCCATGCTGAATTATTCATGGGTCAAATCTATTTAATAGTAATTTTCTGAAAGGCTGTTGTTTGAAGCAAGACAAAGAAAGAGTAAGGGGGTGAGGCAGGCCTCATCAAAAAGAAGAATATTGTAAGCTACACAAAGGATTCTTGCCTCATAAAATTAAAGAAAAGGAAAGGGAATAAGCATTGACAATAGCACTTACTATGTGCCAGATACTGTAGTAAATGCTTTACCAATATTTCATTAGATCCTTACAACAACTCTAGCAGGTAGGTGCTACTGAAGAGGTTACCCATAAAGAGGGTTAGGGGTGCTCTGGAGACCCGAAAATACCAACATGCCAAGTCCTGCCGAATGAATTTGACTTCAGCCAAAGAAAAGTAAAGTTTATTAGTAATTCGTTAAAAATTCACCATATGGGGTAGACTCTTAGGGAACGTAGGTATCTGTGATGGGCAAGCAGGCCAGAGTAAGTCTGACACAGAGTAAGTCTGTGCTAGGTCATTCTATGGCACTCTCACACCACGTGGAAGGAAGATGGGGTCTTATGTACAGAGGAATCTAGAGGTGGTCTAGAGGAAGAGTTTGGGGAGGGTCTTCAGGAGGAGTTAATGAGGTCCATGCAAGGGTGGATTGATATTTTGATAGGCTCAAGGGTGGGAAGTAGATGGACAATGGAGGTCTAGGCTAGTAACAGAGGTTTGGGCTCAGTCACAGTGAAAAACTTATGGCTTCTGCAAATGCCTCACCAAGTGGGAAGATTTAATCAGACTTCAAGGGGGCTCCCAGAGCCTGCACCTCATCATTATTATTTTCCCACTTTACAGAAAAGGAAACTGAGAAACAGATTAGACAAGGGACATACCCAGGGTCATAGAACTAATACCTGTTTTGCTTTTTTTTTGGAGGAGATAGGTCAGGGCAATTGGCGTTAAGTGACTTGCCCAAGGTCACATGGCTAGTAAGTGTTAAATGTCTGAGGTCAGATTTGAACTCAGGTCCTCCTGACTCCAGAGTTGGTCTTCTATTTACTGGGCCACCTAGCTGCCCCGAACTAAAAATTGTTTGAGGAAGGATTCAAACTCAGTAAGTCTTTTGCTCTGTATACTGCACCACCTAGCTGCCTAACAATAGATGTTTAATCTAACATACTTATAGTTTTATAGTTTATAGTTTCCAACATCAAGATAAGAAAGACTTTTTATTTGGATATAACTTTGATATGGTATGATATGGTATATCTCAAAAGAACAAACATTCAAACCCCTTTGAACTATTAAACAATTTCTTATTTTCTCTTGGTTGTTTATTCAGTTGTGTCTGATTCTTTGTGACCCTGTGTGGAGTTTTCTTGGCAAAGATAACGGAGTGTTTGCCATTTCCTTCTCCAGTTCATTTTACAAATGAGGAAGCTGAGGCAAACAGGGTTAAGTGACTTGACCAAGGTCACACATCTAGTAAATGTCTAGTAAAACTCAGGTCATCCTGACTCCAGACTTGGTGCTCTAAGCCACTAAGCCACCTAGCTGCCCAGTCTTTTCTCTAGCTTCACACAATAATTCCCATTCTCTTCTAAGTCATTGTAATAGGATCACTATCTGCCAGGATTATACACACACAAACTTGCCATGGAAGTTAAGTTGGTTCTTTCCCTAAAGAGCAAGGAATCTGTCCCCAAGAATTGATTGGCTCAAAAGGCTAAGGGTAAAGCCATGTTCCAAAAGGCATGTTCACATGGAGTTTGGATATTATCAGATGTCTAAAGGCCTTAGTGTCAATCTCAGAGTTTAATCTAAGAAAGACAAATGAAATTAGGTTGTCTGAGTCCCTGTTTTTATTTCTCTCAAACTGACAACATGCATGTGGAGTTTGCAGTCGAAGACTAAGCCCGTTTTGGATTTGGCGTGTCCAGTTTATATGCCTTTTCAACAGAGGCTGATATCACTCCATCATCATTTTGCCTCTGGACAGAGGAAATACCTGACCACCCCCCAACCATACGAGACCACTCCTAGCCTTGGGCTATCTAACCCCAAGAATCTGTCTCCATCCAAGTCTCCAAACTCAATGGAGCTTCTGTACCTTTGAATAAATTACCTCAGAGCTTGGGTTGGGGTTTGACCAGGATAAGGAGACTCAGTGCAATCTCATTATCGGTAATGTCCTTCTGAAGAAGAAACTGAACTTTGGAGGAAGGGGGCTGATGGAGAGCTCTGACTCTCCAAGATTAAGAAAAATCATTTTTCACAATAGTCACCAAAACTTGCTCTGCTGACCAGTTGATATCCGGTGTGAAGATACCTGAGTTAAGTGTTATATCCATATAGAATATGCTTTCAATTCTAGAGCTGAGTCAACTTCCTTTTCATAATACCTGTTGAATGAGATAGGGCATCTCATTCTAATATTGCACCTAAACCATCAGGGAACTATCCGGTCAGATTCAAGCCACAAGAATCAGGTTGAGCTGGCAAGGCTTGTCCTGGGAAATAACTAGATGTTTAGCACAGGCTGAAACTGCACAGAATAGCATCTGGATGCTGAGCGACCATTTGTAATGATAATGGTAATTTGAAGATCTTCCCTGCCCCTTAATAAACTTTCCCTGATTTGAAGATTTTCCCTGCTCCCTAATAGGCTGAATATAATCACGTGGAGTCTGTGGTGGGAGGAGTTTGCTGAAAGGTAGAGCAGAGCCACAGGAAGCTGGGAGTCAGAGCTAGCCAGATGGTGGGAGAGAGAGGACACCAAGCAAACAGACAGCTAGGCTTGTGAGTGCTGGTTTGTGAGAAGGCTAAAGGATGGTATGGTTCTCTGTGGTGTTATGGTGTATTAGCTTCTTTGCTACTATGATAGATTTGACTCTCTGGTTTTGAGGTTTGGTTTTCTGGTGTCTGAATAAATGTTTTGCTTCTATCTTCTATATGGAGAGTCTGTTAAATTTTTGATAGAGAATTATGCTGTCATATTTATAGTTGTCATAGGGGCAGTGAATATTGTGTTGGTGCTATACCATTCCATAGTGAGAAACTGTCAGAAGAGATAAAAGTAGCGAACATTATACATTAGCCAGTAGGCTAGGCAATCCATAGAGGGGCAAGTAGATAGCACAATGGATAGAGGGCAGGGTTTGGATTCATCTTCCTGAGTTCAAATATGGCTGTAGACACTTAGTAGCTGTATGACCCTGGGAAAGTAATTTAAACCTGTTTGCCTCAGTTTCCTCTTGTGTGAAATGGACTGGAGAAGGAATGGCAAACCACTCCAATACCTTAGCCAAGGAAACCCCATATAGGGTCACAAAGAGTCAGACATGACTAAAACAACAACTAAACAAGAATTTTAGATTTAGAGTCAAGAGGATCAGCATACAAATCTCACCTTAGACACTTATTAGCTGCCTGACCGTGAGCATTTCATCTAAATCTTAGTCTCAGTTCTATAAAATAGGAATAATAATAGCACCTACCTCACATGGTTGTTGTGAGGATCAAATGAGAAAACATTTCTAAAGCACTTTTCGATCCTTGAAGTGCTATATTATTGCTGGTTATTATTATTATTGGACAGCTAGGTGGTGCAGTGAATAGAGTGCCAGGTCTGGAGTCAGGAAGACTCCACTTTGTGAGTTCAAATCTGGTCTCACCCTGGGCAAGTCACTTAACCCAGTTGGCCTCCATTTCAAGGAAATAGCAAGTCACTCTAGTATCTTTGTCAAGAAAACCCCAAATGGGGTCATGAAGAATCGACTTAACATCAAAAATTATTATTATTAGATTCCAACCGAGCTGGCTTACTATTCCCTAAACAACATACAATTTCCTACTCACAGTTTGTCCCCCTGGTCAAAATGCACACACCACCCTACTCCCATCCCACTTCTGAGATTGACTTCAAGCTCCACCTCCAAAATAACAGCCTTTCCTGAGCCTCTTGGTTGCTCTTGTTTCCCTCCCCACCATCATTCCACAGATGTGTAAGAGGAGATGCCCCCAAAAGATTTAAGTAAAAGCTGGGGCTAAAAGACAGAGACATTGAAGTGTAAAGAGAATGTCTTTCTGATGCAAAATAAACATTCCTTCTCTCTAGGTAGGTTCATTCAAACCCATACTTCTCATCCAAGTTTAATTCCTGGCTCATTGTTTTTCTATCCTCTCTAGCTCCTGACTTCAGCTTGCAAATTGATAGTCTCTCAAGGATCCTAAACTCTCACTTGAATTTATTCATTTTTCATGACCTACTCCTCTATCCTACCTCAGCTACACACAGAGATGACCATGCCCTTGATCTTCTCACTCAGAAATTATCTACTTCCACATCCTCAGACACTGAAATTGCTTTATCTGATTATAAATATCTGATTATCTGATTTGTTGCCATTCCATCTCTCCCTCTGATTTACAACCCCAAATTGTTCTTCATCCTCACCTTGACCTCCAATCCCTTTACCTCTCAGTTCTTTCCTAAATCATCAAACTTACACTTTGTACACTCTCTTCCCTTCCCCATTTTGACCCTTTGGTGAACCAATTCAACTTTACACTGTCCTCTTACTCCATTTCTGATCTTTATCACGTCAAGCCTCAACCTTGGATTACTCCCAAAAGCCTCTGCCTTCTCTTCTACACAAATACTATTGAATGAAGATGGAGAAAATCACAAAACTGTGCTGACTGGGTGTAAGACAGATAAAAACTAGCACACAGGAGGGCTGTTAGCACAGGTTCATCCTTGATCTGGTCAGACAGGAAAGACACTAAGACAGCTTCAGAGGGGTTAATAAGCTTACTTTATGCTAGTCTAGTCTTCTCAATGGGAGTTGCAAATAATGGAAGCACCAACTTCTACAGCATTCCCTTATGGCCCTTCTTGCAGAGACTGGCGAGAAGTGGGGGGAACCACCCCTATGTCTCGATGTGGTCAATCAAGATAGGCACAGTTTGTGCACTCCCCTAAATCCCCTCAAGCCTCAATGGGGGTTGGTTGAGGGAAACACAGACTCCCCCAAGCCTTGATGGGGACTGATCCAGGCACACACAACACTAAGGGTTCCCCACCCACTGACCAGTGCCCACCTGCTTTATAGGGCAACAGACAAAGAAGGCATATTGCCAGCAATAGCCTGACAAGTTTACATTATCTCACTGTTATCATTATCACTGTTACATTATCTCATTGTGCAGTCACAGTGGATATTTACGATTTAAGCACAAATGTTTATATTATTTATCATTATATAATGCTGTGTAAATGTGGTGGAGATGTTTACAAGTTAAGAACCTGGGAAACAGAGATTGTTATGGCCATGGATCCTAGGAAACTAAACTCTAAGAAATGAAATGACATGACTTGACTAGTCTTAACAAAATGACCACAGAGTCTGAATTAAAAGGTTGTAAGGAGCTTTAATTTGCCAGCTGGGGCTACTCCATGCCAATTAAAGGGGGAGCAGCCCCAAGTTCGGGGGTGGAGAACCTTTTATACATTCTTTGGTTTACGTATCCAACTAATACAGTTTGGTTCCTAAGCAAGTTGTCATATAGATGCAAGCAAGTGGTTCCTAAGGTGGGGGGGGGGGGCGGGGTTTGTAGGGTAAGCAGAGGGGCACAGGGCATGATGACTGAGCAAGATAAATTACCCTAGGCCAGCTTCCCAAGTTCATAAGGTTTTACTTGGCTGGTTTCTAATTCGATAAAGTATTACTTAACTGTTTCCTGACCATAACAGAAAGAATAACAAAAATTCACCTTACACACACTAAAATCCACCTTAATTACACTGGGTCCACAATAAATTTATGTTACATAATCTCAACTGGGCCCTCATTGTGGCAAAGCAGTCCTTTTACACTTCCCTAAGTACTTCACTGTCCCATGGACCACAATGGATTTTCCAAATCTTTTCATTTATTCTCAAACTTTCCATAGCTCCCCCTCCTCTCAGCTGAAAACCTCTATTTCACTGGGAAAAAATGAAGCCATTCACCTTTTAGTTCCCTTTTCTCACTACCTCATCTCCCATCCCTCAGAAGCTTCCTTCTACTATTAACTTCTCCTTTACCCTTGTCTCACACGAAAAGTTGGCCCTTCTTACCAACCTATCAACACTACCATTGATCTCATTCCATCTTCTTGTTGGGGGTTTGGAGTTCTGGGAACCCTGAAATGTAAGGATATAGGGAAAGTGTGCCTTGAAAGAATTTGACCAGGAACAGAGCCAAGATAGAGGAGCAGAAGCAGAAAATTGCATGAGCTCTCGCACCAACCACCTCCAATACCTATAAAATATGACTCTAAACAAATTTTAAAACTATAGAACCCACAAAGTGAGAGAGAGAAGCAAATCTCTTGCTGAATGCAGCCTGGCAAGCCAACAGGAAGGGACTATCGCACCGAACTGGGAGCCAAGCACAGTCCTCCATGAGCTGCACAGACCCGGACCCAGGGAGACCCCCACCAGGGGGCCAGACTGGCCAGAGCAGACTTCAGGAGAGTGAATCACCCACAGTTGTGGCAGTTTCCAGACTTCTCAACCCATAAATGCCAAAGAGAAAGTAAAAGGTCAGTAGGAAAAGAAATGAGAATGATGCAAGAAAATCATGGAAAGCAAGTCAACAGCCTGCTAAAGGAGACCCAAAAAAATACTGTAGAAAATAACACCTTAAAAAATAGACTAACTCAAATGGCAAAAGAGGCACAAAAAAGCCAATGAAGAGAAGAATGCCTTAAAAAGCTGAATTGCCCAGATGAAAAAGAAATTTCAAAAACTCACTGAAGAGAATAATTCCTTCAAAATTAGATTGTTAAAACCTAAAATTGGTCTCATAGTAGCTCTAAAGGTAGATGGGGTGGGCGTTTATATCATCCCCTATGGAGCCAACATGATTCACAGGACTTCCCAGGCCAGGTCAGGGAGGTAGCCTGGAATGAACTACTATTGCCCACTGTTTCCCCTTTTGGGGACCCTTAGGAAGATCCACATGATGTACCCATTAAAACAACAAATCCCTTCTCACTGAAAGAACTCAAGAACAGAAGCAGAGGAAGGTGTTTGTTATACTTACGTGAAGGAAGCTGGTATAGTGCTCATTAGGGACACACTCACACTCATACAGAAGAAGGTGATGGTCTACAAGTTCTGTCCTTCCTAGTAGACTTAGGGTTAGTTAATTAGTTAAATTCTTCATATTCCTTACTTTATTTCTCTCTCTATATATATTCTACATTCCATATATATATGGTCAAATTTGTCAAAAGTTAATCAAATTCCTCAAACTTCTCACTTTATTACCCTCTATATATTCTACATACCCTTATTATATACAGATTATATGTAGATTACAGAGGTGTGGTAGTGAGGATACTTGAGACCAGAGCTTTGTGCCACACCCCTACCTTTCTTGTTCCCTCTGGCCATTGACATAGTTCCAGGAAAGTCAAGGTTTTAGTAAAGTCAGATAAGAGAGAGCTTCCCCACAGCTATTGATTATCTTCCAATAACTTATTTGAAAATTTAATTTAATTTTTTTCAATTTATTTATTTATTTTTAGTTTTCAACATTCATTTCCGCAAGATTTTGAGTTACAAATTTTCTCCCCATTTTTCCCCTACCCCCAAACCCAAGGTAGGGAGCCTTCTGATTCCCCCAGTATGTTTTCTCTTATGTCCTCCCCCATCTCCCCCCAACTTTCTAGTAGGGCAAGATGGATTTCTATACCCCAGTGCATGTATATCTTATTTTCCAGTTGCATATAAAAAACAATTTTTTAAACATTTGTTTTTAAAACTTTTATTTCCAGATTCTTTCCCTTCTTCCCTCCCCATCCACCCCCATTGGGAGGACATGCAATTCAATATAGGTTGTACATGTGTAGTTATGCAAAATGATTCCATAGTAGTTATATTGTGAAAGACTAACTATATTTTCCTCTATCCTATCCTGTTCCCCACTTATTCTATTTTCTACTTTGACCCTGTCCCTTTTCAAAACTGTTTCTTCTAACTACCCTCTCCCCCAATCTACCCTCCCTTCTATCATCCTCCCTCTTATCCCCTTCCCCTCTACTTTCCTGTAGGGTAAGATACCCAATTGAGTGTGTATGTTATTCCCTCCTTAAGGCAAGTGCAATGAGAGTGAAGTTGACCCATTTCCTTTTACCTCTCTACTCTTCCCTTCCATTGTAACAGCTTTCTCTTGCCTCTTTTATGTGAGATAATTTACCCTATTCTATCTTTCCCTTTCTCCTTCCCTCAATATT
>CM053589.1:79038620-79076272 GCA_028646515.1 Pseudochirops corinnae
AGTGACATAGGAGAGAACAGACTGGGGGAGGGGGGACACACTGGGATGGCTCTTTTGGGTTGGTGGGTGGGGGAAAGAGGGGGAGAAAATATGTAAATCAAAATCTTGTGGAAATGAATGGTGCAAACTATAATAAAATTTAAAAAAATAAAATAAAATAAAATAAAAAAAAGAAAGTGCTGGAGAAAATGTTAATGATGAAGACATAATTTAAAAGCATGCAACATGCACATTCCCCTCCCCAACCTTCCAACCCCATGCATGAGACAATGTTTAACAGTTGTGTTAAACATTTACGTAGGTATCCTTTCTTGCCGCTTCTTGGCCACCCAGAACTTTCACCGAGACCTACCCTCTCCCTGGTCAATCATAGAGATTCTTTTTTTTTTTAATGTTTTAATCATATTTTTATTTATTTTGTTAAACATTTTTCAATTATATTTTAATCTGGTTCTGGTTACCGTCAAAAGTTTTGCGTGCCACAAGCTTGATACCTTTGGTATAAAGGATGACATAAATCATACGTATGACTGAAAAAGATGATCTTGTCATGGAGCTAGAGTGGGGCATAACCAAAGAAAGACAATTTTTAACATTCATTTAAAAAAAAATTTTTGAGTTCCAAATTTTCTCCCTTCCCTTCTTCCTCCCTGGAGTTGTAAGCAATTTTGTATAGGCTTATACATGGGCAATCACCATATTAGTCACAATCATAGTGATTCCACCAATTATTATGGTATTCTGTCAGCAGGAAGCATCACTAAAGTGTCCTTAATGACTGATAACTGCCAGGAGTGCTTATATTTTAATAGGAAATGATTGAAGCCTTTCCTAATCTTGCCAGTTGTTTGTGTCTTGCCTGACACCTCTCCAAATGGATCACTTTGTATATATTTTAAAGTGACTAATTTAGCTATATGTTTGTCCTTAGGAACATGTAAACTCCTTCAAACTTCTGGGAAGATGTGCCTTCTCAGGACACTTTGTAAGACTAGCTCTGGTTGGGTAGCCCTGAACTGCATTCTACCTATAGAATGACTCAGAGAAAAGGTTATGCTGAGGGTGTCTTAAGTATTCAGTCTGTTCTTCAACTTGTTCACTGTATGATACAGTGTCAAAAACACTGGATTTGGAATCAGAAGACCTGGAATTGAAAATTCCAGCTCTGCTATTTACTACTTGTGTGATTGTGAACAAATCACTTACCTTTTTTGGGGTCTCAAAGTCCTTGTCTGTAAAATGAGGAGCTGGGACTAAATTATTTCTAAGGTTCCTTCTAGCACTACACCCTGGGATTCTATATTTTTCTGATTGTTCTCCCATATGGATTGTAAACTACTTGTAGGCACAGACCATGTTTTCTTTTTCTACGCTATGGATCCCCGAATCCTATTCATTGCCTAACATAGTATCTTGTGTGGCATAGCAATAAATATGGAAAGAAGTTATAGATTTAGAACTTCAAGGGACCCTAGAAGTCATCTAGTACGATCAATCTAACCAACAATTATTTATTTTGCCTACTAAGTGGTAGAGACAGCTAGGTGGTTCAGTGGATAGAACACTGGGTTTGGAGTTGGGAACACATGAATTCAAACATAATTTCATACTCACTAGCTGTGTGACCCTGAGCAAATCACTTAACCTCTGCCTTATTGGAGAAGGAAATGGCAAATCACTCCAGTATCTTAGACAAGAAAATACCACACAGAGTCATGAAGAGTTGAACATGACTGAATAAATGCCAGATCCTGTACTAGTATGAAATATGATCCAATTATATTAATTTTGCCAGTAAGAAAACTTAGTCCCAGAGAGTTTTGTCATTTGCTTCAAGGTCACAAAAATGATTTTGAAGGGCTAGGATTTGAACCAGGTTGTCTGACTCCAAGTCCAGTGTTCTTTTTCTTTGTGTATTCTGGGGATGGGAATTAGAAGTGGACAATTAAGACAGATAACAATAAATGGGATACAAGACCAAGAGACCCTAAATTCTCTTTAAAAGTAAGATTAATTTCCATTAGATTTGATGGTCAGAGGATTTGATAATAGAGGAAATGGGTTGTTGTCCTTCATTCTTGAAGAGGACTAAAATGACATCACTGCATTGGAGTCACATAACATGTGTCTAACTGGCTGATCAGACCATTATGAACTTAGAAAGCAGGTTCTACCACAGGTTGGGCACAAATAATCTGCATGAACATTTGGAGTAAAGATGTCTCTAAATTTGCATATCTCACATTTCTTTTGAGCTACTGCAATTCTACTTCCCTCAAACAGCACAATGCCTTCCTAGATTTGGGCCCATAATACTGGGCCATCCTTTGGTCAAAGGATATGAACAAACAGTACACAAAAGAACAAATGCCAACTACTAGCAACCATATGAAAGAATACTCCAAATCACTAATAATAAGAGAAATGCAACTCATAACAATCCTGAGGTTTTACCTCACACTCAGCAAATTGTCAAAGATGACAAAAGATGAAAATAGTTGATATGGAGAAGGTATGCAAAGACAAGGACACTAATGTATTATTGGTGGAGCTGTGGATTGGCAATTTGGTATTATGTAAATAATTGTGGACAAAATCTCCATATTTGATCCAGAGATTCCACTGCTAGGCAGTGGAATGATTTCTTTTTAATTTCTTTTGTGGAAAAAAAAAACAACAAATAACCTAGGCTTCAGCGTTTTATTTTCGCCCCCAGCTCCAGGTGCAATGTCTGAAGGGCAGACTCTGGGTACAGTGCTGGTCACACACCCACTCATGCTACAGGCTGAGAGAAGGGAGCAGGGACTTACCTTCAGGGTACAACAGCCCCGAGCAGAGGAGCAGGGAGAGGGCCACTGTGGATGGAGAGGGAGGACAGGAGAACGATCAGGGGTGGGAGCTATTTCTTGGCAAAAGAGATCTTCATGGCATTGTTCTGGGTGATCTTGAAGCCCTGCAGGGCATCTTGGGCTGCCCCAGCCTGCACTTCGTTGTCGAACTCCACAGAAGCAATGTCGTGGCGCCCGGGTACCAGACGCACCTCCTTGAAGCCAGGGAATTGATTGAAGAGCATGGACAGCTTGAGCTCACTGATCTCTTCAGGCAGGTTGATGAGGAACAGGATATGGTTGGGTGGGTTTTCAGACAGCGGCTGAGCAAGCGGCATCTGTCCAGGCATCATGTGTTGTGGGGCCATGGCACCAGGTGGGATTTGTCCAGGAGCCAGGCCAGGTGGGGGGAATCATCCTGGGGGAGGCATATATGGGTGGCTGCCCTGAAATATGGTGCATGATGCGGGGGGCCTGGGGTCATGGGCAGCATCCCCGGGACAGGCTGGACCACAGCCACTACCGGGGCAGCTGCCCCGCCTGGAACAGCCTTCTTGACCGCTGGCGTTTCCTGGCCCTTGGGTTTTCTTATCTCCCGCTTTGGATCATGCTCCACATAGGTGCCCTTCATCTTGGCAATGATGTCCGAGTCTGACTTGGCGTACTGGATTCTCGTGGGTTTGTCATAGAAGGGAAAACCCTGTTTGGAGCGCAGAGCGTTAGTGGCGCTGCTGATCTTCTTGAAGATGACAAATGCTTGGCCCCTCATCTTCAGGTTCCTCGATACCAGAATGTCCAGATTCTGGCCGAACTGGGAGAAGATGGCATAGAGAGATTTCTTCCGTTCATCCTTCTTTATCTTCTCGTTGAGATTATTGACGTAAATAGTGTGGTTGGGACGTGACTCAGGCACTGCCATGATGGAAAACTCTCAAGTTCGGCTAAGGGTGTGCCGGCGAGTCGGGCCGTCGGCTCTCTGCAGTGGAATGATTTCTTAGGAAATCATTGACAAAAAGAAAGCCTCCCTGTAATAGTGAAATATTTATAGCAGCAGTTTGTGTGTGTGTGTGTGTGTGTGTGTGTGTGTGTGTGTGTGTGTGTGTGTGTGTGTGTGTGTAGGAGCAAAGAATTGGAAGCTAAGGAAATGCTCATCAATTGGGGAATAACTAATGGAATGTTATTATGCTGTCAGAAACAACAAACATGAATACAGAGAAGCATAGAAAAACTTACATGAACCAATGCAAAATGAAGTAAACAGAGCCAAGAAAACAGCGTATACAATGATTACATCAATGTACATGGAAAGAACAACCATAAAACAACAAAAAATGAAATGTAAATTATAAAGAACTAGCTTGTTTCATAGAAGAGATTTGAAAATATACTTCTCCACCCCATCTTTTAGAAAGGAAAATGATGAGGTATGGGTCCTGGGAACTCCTCCCCTTCTCCCTCCCTCCTCCCAGCTCTCCTTGAATTTTCCCAAATGAGGCATTGATCCATTTCAGTAATCCTCTCAACTGGCCTTTCATTTTACCCAATCTCCCAATTCTCAGTTACCCCTAACCTAGCCCAGTCCTTCATTGTCTGTTTCAATTCAATTCCAGACTGCCCCCTGCTACTTCCTATCTAGACCCCATTCTCCCTTGGCCATGTGGTCCTAGGGCACCCAGCCCTTCTCTGTTACCTCTTAGTCACCCCAGACTACTTGGTCACTGCTAGATCCTTCCCACAGTCTTTTTGTATATAAGATCCATCTTGCCTCAATTAACGTGCTTAGATTCTGTAAGATTAGACAATATGGTAGAATTTTAGAATCATACCCACCCTGACCAGTGTTCTAATAAACCTTGTCTTTGGCTAAAAGAAGGATTGGGTTGAATTTATTCGAGGCAGGACCGTGTGTTGCTATTTCAGGGTCCCAGCACCCTTAAACCTCAACAGAGGTTCTACAAATATTGTAGAATATTTGCATATAAGGTCTGATATTTTTCAGTGTATTAATCAGTTTTGTTGGGTTTTCCACTCTTCCTTAAAAAAAAAAAAAAGGCCCTTGTATGATGGTTCTCTAGGAGA
This sequence comes from Pseudochirops corinnae, assembly GCA_028646515.1. Lineage (NCBI taxonomy): Eukaryota > Metazoa > Chordata > Mammalia > Diprotodontia > Pseudocheiridae > Pseudochirops > Pseudochirops corinnae. The sequence continues at coordinate 79,043,528 of CM053589.1, forward strand.
GGTGCAGGGGAAGGGACCTTAGGGGAAATTAAGCATTATGAAAACAAAAGATACCAATAAAAATTTCATTTTTAAAAGAAGTCATCATTGAAAGCTGCCAAACTTCTGGAGTCTTCCTAGGGAATCTTAATTAATTTTTCTTGTTCCAGCTTTCTCTTTCACCCAATGAGGTGACTTTCTGAAAGAGAAGTGAGTAATATCTGTTTTCTGAACATAAGCTTAATTTTGGCCAGTCTAGCCAACCTTCACTGGTTCCCCAGCTAGTCCGTCAAGTAGTATCCCATCTCCTCTGTCCCCTTGTCTAACACTAGATGTCACTAGTTCTCTGTATTACCTGACTTTCAACGTTTGCTACTTCTAGTTACATTACATTACTAATGTCACTCAATTCTTGGTGAGTGGTGTTAAACTTGGGAGTCTCCAAAAAAGCGCTAGCATCCATTTCTAAATCTTGAATCTAGGGAGACAGAAGCAAAAACTGAAAGGCAACTTTTAATTAAGTATCTAGGATAAAAAAAAGTATCTTCTGTTACAGAAGGAAATGGCATCTCCCCAAGCCTCTTTTTCTGCTTGGGCTTTCTTTTTTTGCTCCCTCAGTTGCTTCCCAGAATTTGTCAAGGGCAACATTTCTCCTGTGTTATTGCCTTTAGCTGACTGGAGTATTTGGTTAGTTTAAAAATAACTTGGCAAGGAAACAGTGTCATTCGTTTGAAAGATACATGACTGTGTTTGGGAGGATGAGTGGGGAGCATGTGAAGGAGGACTTGGGGAATTGAATGCTGGAGTACACACTAATATCCAAGGTTAAGAAATAGCTGAGACAGAAAGATTTCTAACTATCCAAAGCATTGTTTGCTCTGGGTAATTAGGTGAAGCCACCTTAACAGAATGGCAAAGGCAGTATCAACCTTCTATGGCACTCAAAAACCCAAAGATTTTCTTTAGATCAGTGACTTTGATGAGGACATGGTAGCCAGATTTGCAGGTGACAAAAAGCTAAGAGAGATAATTCACATAATAATAATAATAATAATAATAATAATAATAATAAAAATAAAAGCTAGCCTTATTTAGCACTTCAATGTTTGTAAAAACACTTTACAAATATCTCATTTTATCTTCACAGCATCCCTGGGAAGTTAATGTTATTATTATCCCTGTTTTACATAGAGGAAACTGAGGCAGGCAGAGGTTAAATAATTTGACCAGATTTTGAACTCAGATCTTCCCAACTTTAGGTCCAGTTCTCTATCCATAGCACCACTTAGATGTCAACATGATAGACGAGAGTCTAATATGAATAAATTAAGGAAAAAAGTAAATTTTTACAATTGGTTAAAAAAAATTTTTTTAATGTAGAAAATTGGTTTTAAAAAACTTCCCCAGCATAGGATGGAGATGTACTGCCCTAGACACCCCCTGCCAAAATAATCTGGGGGTTTTAATGGAATACAAACCCAGTATGAGTCAACAGTGTGACATGGAAGCCGAAAAAAGCTAACAAGATCTTGAGCTGAGTTAATAAAGGTGTGACAAGCTTGGTGTGGACTAGGTATGCACTGGGCAGGTGAAACTGAGACACTGGGTGATCAAGGCAGTTCCCACCCAGCTCTTGTCCTGTTTTCTGTCAGCCATTCACTGTGGAGTTGAAGGATCTGGGTCCTATCTCTGATACAAGGTCACTTATGTGACCTTGAACAAGTCACCTAACCTCCATAGATTTCAGTCTCTTTATCTGAAAAATCAGGGGGTCAAATGGGAGGGCACTGGGGGCCCCTTTCAGCATAAAATCTTCAATCCTGGGAAAATTAAGTAGTGAGGGAGACCCTCTCCATATACTTGTGCTAAGTCTCCTCTCTAGTGCTTTATATTAGATTTTCTTCAGACTGCTGAGCAAAACATTGCCCTCAGTGAATTGGGTTCAATATTGCTTCAGAGATAATATGAAATTCATCTCCAAATTATTGGATAATTAGTGAAAACTCATGGGATCTGCTCCACTCCCCTACTTCCTTGAAATTTTCTAGATCATTTCAATCCTCTGTATTTATATAGCACAGACAATTGACTTTTCTATGATCACATGGATTAACTGGACATATGAAATAAAATTGCAAAGAAATGATCAATAGTTCCACTCTTGTGCAGTGCATCATCCAGTTGTCCCCAAGATCCCCCTGATTACCTTTCCACTTCTTTGGGGTTCCTAAGGTCAATCTCACCTATAGGTGGTGAAAAATGAGTAAGGTAAAGGAGTGCCTCTGTGTATGTGTGTGTGTGTGTATGTGTGTGTGTGTGTGTGTGTGTGTGTGTGTGTAGGGCCCTAATGATGGGGTGTTTGAGTGCCTGTGCTTGAATCCCAGTTTGTAAAATCACATCTCTTCCTAGCCTCATATCTCCCTAGCCTCAGAGCATTATCTCTGCCTGCTTCTCACTATGCCAGTACTCTGCCTAGCAACCATTCATGATCGAGCCCAAGCCAAATGTTTATCTTTCCTTTGTACAATAACAAGCTGCACCTATGAATCCTTCACTAGATTATCTATAAGTAACTCCCTAGTTCATTATATACATCTTGAATCCCTCATTATGTATGCCTTAGGCTTGGGACATTATGTATACTCCTAACATCCATCTTGTCAAACATGACGTTGATAGCTTGGTCAGCCCTGACTGCTAGCTGACTTAATGACATTTCAAGCCTAAAACCATACCTCCATGCATCCCGCTTGGGCTATTTCCCAGTGAATTCTGGGCAATATGCCTGTGTAGTAGATATTAAAAGTATATGTTCCTTTAAGAACTGACCACTCCTTAATCACTCCCTAATCCCAACCTGACTCACCTAGTTAGCATATTTGGCAGAGGTTTTACTATAGTTATCCTATATAAACTTTAACTGTACTCCTTTAAGGTTGCAGGTTCCCTAAGAACTCTTGCCCCCTGTATAATGTAACAATAAATCTTTGCCACCTTGACTTAGAGAATGCTTGAGTCTGTGAATTCATTCCAGACTGCTTTCCAGGGACTCTGGTTATTGGGGTTCCTGGACTCCCTGAGCCCCGTCACTACCACTGGGCTCCAAAGTTTGAAAAAGAAGACAAAGTTAGTAGGAGAGAGATTAGGCTCTCTGGTTCTGGCTTCCTACCCTTTTTCTACTTTTCAGTGTCTGGTACTTGTGACCCCCACCCCATTCAGTGCCCTGTTCCTTTTCCTAGTCATGACACTTCTCTAACACTAATTCTAGGATTGATCCAGGTCTGTTTTCTTGACACAAGTAGGAGTTTATGCTGTAATTGCTGCTACTGCTTAACAGTGCTATCAAATCTTCTGTCTGGTCCTGGTCACTACAGATAGTACTGTACATTATAGCCCAAAGCTTGCTGGCTGCCATCAAAGTTCTTGTTTTACTTTGCTTTACTTGTAAAGTTACTGCTTTACTTATAAAGTACTTTACTTGTAAGGAAAAGTAGCTTTTCCTTCTTTTATGTCATATACACTAGATGTCACCTCAGACATTTGTCAAGGGTGAAGAGGAAGAAGAGGAAGAATCCAGGCAGAGGGGGTAGGATAGGGCAGACCTATGTATGTTGTGAACAAGTCAGTCACTCTTTCTATCTTCTCATAAGGCATCTTGTTACCATGCATGTATTACCCCAAATATGGGAGGGCCATAGCAGTTGTCAGATCTGGTCCACAGTTTTCCCTCCATCTCCAAACTGCTACCAGGTCTGCGCCCTATTTCAGACAATTCAGAACAGATAAAGGAACCTGTCATGAGTGCTCTGGCTTAGGCATCAATTACAAAGGCAGAGTATATAGAATTTGAGAGGTGATAGGAATATTTTATTCTGCCCTAGTCAGTTCACCATTGGAGTATTGCATTCAGTTCTAGGAACATCATTTTAGAGAAAATGCTGACAATCTGGAGTATCTCCAGAAACTTCCCAAAATGATGAGACTGCATGGAATCAGGTGAAACAATCTAGAAAAGTAGAGGAGTGTTTTCAAGTGTCTGGAGGGCTGTCATGTGGATGATAGATTACACTTGATATGTTAAGCTTGACCTCAAAGGTCAGAACTAGGAGCAATGGATTGTAGCTAAGGGAGGGAAATTTGGGCTTGATGTAAGGAAAAACTCCTTAATATTAGAACTGCCTTAAAGTGGAATATACTGCCTTTGAAGATATTGGGTTCTCTTTCATTAGAGATCTTCAAATAAAGTGTGAAAAAACATTCATTGTGATTTTTTAGAAGGAATTTTTGGTAAAGTACAAGTTGAACTAGGTGTCTTCTGAGGTCCCTTTCAGCTTTTGGATGCTCTCTTGATAAACCACCTCTTCTTGAGGTATCCTGCATGTTTGGGCTGCCTAAGAGTTGTGCTACCCCTCTGCTCAAGGTCACACCTAGTCAGGATAAGCATCATCTCTCCAGTAGATACTGACCCTGGGGATTCCCTTTCCTGTACTCCAAAGTATTAGGGACTTAGAGTCTCCTTCTCTTCCCTTACAAAGAGGAGGAGGAAGTGTGTTCTGTGTCAAAATGCTAATCATCCCACCTTAATTACAAGCTCTGGGATGTATAGAGTGTTCAAGGAGGGCTAGTACTTCTGATATGAGGCCCTGCAAGCTATTTTCAGGGTTGCTTATCAACCTACCACCCAACTCTCACTTATGACTCCAAGAAGCTGTAGCATATGCAGTGGCCACACTAAAGTAGACCATCTTGGTAGACAGTCTAAACCAGGTTGAGGGTAATCAATAGGCCTCAAACCCATTGGTGATTTAGGGGGATGTCTACCTCAAACATGTGAAGATTTATCCCTCTGTGGAATGGGTGGGTAAGAACAATTTGTTCCAGTGGCCATGAAGGAAGTTGAAGCAGGTACTAGGGAGCACTTAGAACTTGGTCAGACATCAAAGATGCCAAGGTCATCCACTGCATTCTGGGCCGTCACTAGTGTCTTGACTTTTGTCTTGCCACTGGACTTCAATGACTTTGGAGGAGAGAATGAGGCTGATGACTTTGTGCAACTCTGCCTCTATTAAATCCAATTAACTCAAAAGTCAAGACATCACTCATGTCACTGGTCCTCTTTGAAAACAAAGGACAAACAATAACAACAGTTACAACTCTGGTTGTGATTAGGCATTCTTACAATTCTTACAAGCATAGCAGAATTATATTCTTTTGTACATTCAGATTTACCCCTGCCACTTAGTTCCAGCAACCACTTAACGTACCACTAGTGCTGTTTTCCTTGTTTGGCCAATATTGGCACCAGGTCAGTAAGACCTGGTTTTTATACCACCTGATAAAGCCTCCCAAGGAATATACTCAGTGGTAAAGGTCAATTAGTCAACAAACATTTGTTAAATATCGGCCATGTGCCAGGTACGGTGCTAAGTGTTTGGGTACAGATGGAGGCAAAACTAGTCCCTGCCCTCAGGGAGCTCACACTCTAATGGAGGATGCGACATGTAAATAACTCTATATGTGCAATATAAACAGAAGGGAAGGCATTAGTAACTGGAGGACCTGGGATATGCTTCCTGGAAGAAGCAGGATTTGATCTGAATCTTGAAAGAAAACTGGAAAACTAAGTGATAAAGTCGAGAGAGAGAGCATTCCCAGAGTGGGGGATGGATGGCTAGTGTGAAGGCATGGAGCAAAAGAACATGTGAAAGAATGGCAAGTAGATCATGGTAATTTGATTGGAGAGATCATGGAAAGGCAGGAAGGACCTAAGTGGTGAAGAGCATTAAATGCCACGGGAAACCTTTCTATTTGAGACTAGAGGTAATAGGGAGATATCTGCTGGAGTTTCCTGATTAGAGGGATGACATGGTTAGACTTGTGCTTTAGGAACATCACTTTGGCAGCTGGATGGAAGATGGGCAGAGTGACTGAATAAGTGGAGAGAAGGTGACATAACAGCAGAGATGTTGTGAAGGTAGAAACAACAAGATTTGCCAATAGATTGAACACACAGGTGAGTGAGAGAGAGGAGTTCAGGATGACACTGAAGTGGTGAGACTAGGTGACAGAGAAGATAATGCTGCCTGCAATAGAAAAGGGAAGTCAGAAGAGGGGAAGTATTTTAGGGGAAGGATGATGAGTTCCGTTTTGGACATGTTGATTCTGAAATGCCTGTAGGAATCCAGTCTGAGATGTTCAAAAGACAGTTGGTGATGTGGGACTAGAGCTCAAGAGAGAGACTAGAGCTGGATATATAGATCTGAGAATCATCTACAGTGAGGTGATAATTGAACCCAAGGAACTATTGAGATCACCAAATGAGACAGTATAGAGGGAGAAGAGAAAAGAAGGTCTAGGACAGAGCTTTAAGGGACACCTAGGATTAGTGGGAATGACATGGAAGAAGATTCAGCAAAATAAGCTGAGGAATGGTAGGAGGAGAACCAGGAGAGAGAAATGGCATGAAAACCTGGTATCCAGGAGGAGAGGTTGAGTGATTATATCAAAGCCTGGAGAGAGGTTAAAAAAAAAAAAAGGATGAGATTTGATAATCATTTAATATAATTTTTAAACCTTAATAAGAGCCAAAGCCTGAACTAATCAATCAAACTGTTTTGCTTGGCTCTAAAAATGCCCTTTCCTGTGTCAGGAACTTCAAAGACCAGATAAGGCTGAATAGTGGAACTTTTCTTATCTTTCCTAGAGGTGTGTGCTGTGTGGGGGAGGCTCAGGTATGCTGGGATCGTAATTTCCAGCTGACATTACTTTGTCAATTGTGTTGTCAGTTTGTATTTACAACTTATTCAACTAAGAAACTTCCTCATCTAAAAACATATGGAGACCATAATTCTGAGGGACACAGATATGTTGGGACTGTCCTAAAACATGTAAGGATTTTGTCACTCTTGTATCAGACAGTCAGAACTTAGGTTTTGGCTCCTTGTATGTACGAGCTCACTAGCTTTGTCTAGCTTTAAGGGAATAAATGATATAAACATATATCACCTAACCTGTTTGTCTCCTTTAACCAAACTTTGAGGTTAACAGGTTTGAGAAAAGGCCATAGCATTTGGCAATCAGATTATCAGCAGCTTTAGAGAGCAGTTTCAATTGAATGATGAGATTGGAAACCAGCCATAACTACTACATAGCTCTGCTATTCTAGGACCCAAAGCTTGAGTTTCTCAAACCATTTTGCTTAGGACATTTCCATGTTGTGAAACTTTCTTTTCTGGAGGCATTGTAATGTCACAGCAATACTGAATACATGCTACTAAAGCTACACAAGCACCCAGGGCAGGGTGGGAGTTGGCACAGATCTGGAGGAATTACATTTTTATCCTTTTTTTGCCAAGGAAATTGCTCAGGCAACTAAATCCAGGGGCCCAGGCAAACAAGGTAAATAAGACCCATTGAGATGAAGAGACTTGTTGAATGTCATACAACTAGTTAGTGGCAAAGCCAGGACTGGATGTCAGGCCTTTGGACTCCATCTACTTTTGTTGCTCTTTTTGAACTGACTCCTTTCTACCTGAGGTTTGGACTAACCATAGGTCTAAGATGGCTAAGGAATGGCTTTTCAAGAGTGGTGATGGAGGGATCCTGGGAAAGTCAACCCAGAGAACATTCTGACATTTGTCCAAATGACCTAGAGAGCAGTTAAATTTTTCCAGAATGGGGCGGAGGTTGAAGGGCAGAGTTGCTGCTAAGCAAACATCCGCCTTGAATTTACTGTCCTGCTCTTTAATATCTTCCTTCTGGTACTACCCAAACTACCTCCAAGGTCTCATCTCCCAGAGTCCCAACCCAGTGGTCCAGCATGTTAAAAATTTCTTCCCCCAGCCCTCTTTTCTCTCCACATTGAAACCTGTAGTGGATAAAAATAGCAAACTGGTATGGGGGCAGGTACTTGGCTTACTTAGGTTGATTCCAAACTTTGACTGGAGCCAAACACTAGAACATTTACATGCCTCTTCAATACAGTTTAGCTATGCCCTATCATTCTCCATGAGCTTTCCAAAGATTTTGGGCCCATCCAGATTTACCTCTGTAAGACAGACAAGAACAGACAAGATTATTGAATAATTAGAGCAGGAGTTTCCCCAGAAGGGGCTGGGTTCTTGCCTGAGGATACTTTACGGAAATTAGAGGTGAGAGTAAAAGAAGGTGTGGAGGAAGTGGGGGATGAGGGTGATGTAAGGAGGAGGTATGGCAAAAAGAGAAGAAAAAATAGACAGTAGGAAAGCGAACAGTAGGAATGCCACAAACTGAATGTAAAAAAAGTTATAAGCAATGAAAGAATTGTGAAATAAAGAATCATGAGTAGTAAGATATTCTATCGTGTTTTACTTCTCTCCTTCCTGAACTCTCTCCCTCCCCACCCATCCTCCATTGTTTAACATCTTCTTTGTCTTCACAACTAATAGTCAAGTTTTAATCAATAAACTGAGAAACTGAGACACTGAGAAACCACAGTGTCAGGCACTGTGCTAAGCACTGGAGATACAAAAAGAAGCAAAAGATAATCCTTGCCCTCAAGGGGCTTACAATCTAATGGGGGAGGCAACATGCAGACAAGTATAAACAAAGCATATACAGGATAAATAGGAAATAATTAAAACTAGAATTAAGAGGTGTGTAAGATATAGTGAAGACCCCTCATAAAAGTTTTAGGCTAGGGGACCCTCTTAAAAGTAAAGTTTTGGTTTTCAATTCAGTTTTTCTGTAAAAACAAGCTGCTGACCCTGAAGTGTTCCAGGAGAGGAGGATAGGAACGCAGGATGCAAACACATCTGCATGGTTATCCAGGTCAAGAGACTAATGAGGATGGGAGTTGTACAAGAATTCTTAGATTACTAAATCTGCAGGATAATCATATCTGCTTAGTTCCTTGCCCAGTTATACTGTAAGGGCAAGCTGACCATGAAGTGTTACAGGAATAAGGACAAGAACACAGGCTTTGATCATGTCTGTTCATTAATCAAAGAAAAAGGGGGCCCCAAAAAATGTAGGAGCTGTGTCAAAGTCAATGGACTGCTAAATTTACAAAATAATTGCATCTGCTTACTATATATATGTCATCACTGGCCTTGGGTTAGATTTATCACGTTTTAGATTGTGCCTTCAAAGCTTGTGAGAATGAGCTAAAAGAAAGGGGGAGTAGGGATGGGAGATTGCGATTAGGTAATGGGGCTGGGGCTATAAAAATAGGTATCTTTTCTATGCCTGGAATGATCTGACACTGAGAATGTACTGAATGCGCTCAGTGTGAGTTGTCCTTTTCTCATGAGAATTGGAATAAACTCCTTTCTACTTTCTATCTTGAGAAGCCTCTGAGTTTAATTTGGGTAAGGGTATTTGTTACCCCACACAGAGGGGTTGAGGAAGAAGAAATTTACATGACAATTTTTTTGCATATTTGAAAGGAATAGCAAATTGTGAACAGTAGATTTGGAGTTTCATGTGGAATCATCGTTTTTATTGTACTTTTAAAGAAATGCTTGTTTTATTCCATAAATTAATTTTAAAAATTAATTTAATTTTAATTAAAAATTTAAAAAAAAAGAAGGCTTCTTATAGAAGATTTCAGTTGGGACTTAAAGGAAGCCAGAGGGGTCAGTAGTCAGAGGGGAGGGAGAGCATTCCACGTATAGGGGACTGCCAGGGATAATGCCCAGAGCGGAGACATGGAGCATTTTGTTCATGGAACAACCAGGAGGACAGTGTCAGTCACTTGATTGAAGAGTACATATCTGGAAGTAAGGTTTTAAAAGACTGGAAAGGTAGGAAGGAGCTAGGTTACTAATGGCTTTGACCAAGCAAAGGATTTTGTCTTTGTTCCATGGAAGCAATAAGGACTCACTGGAGTTTAGTGAGGAGAAGAAATGACATGATTAGACCCGTGCTTTAGGAAAATTACTTTAGTGGCTGAATGGAGAATAGATTGGATCAAGAAGAGGGAAGAGGCAGGCAGACCAGTCAGCAGGTTATTGCAGTAATCAAGGCATGAAGTGACATAGGCTTGTACTAGAGTGGTGGCAGTGTCAGAGAAGAAAAGGAAGTCCATTTGAAAAATGTGGCAAAGATGAAATCGACAAGCCTTGGCAAACAGCTTGGATATGGGGAGGTGGGGTTTGGTGTTGAAAGATACTGAGGAGTCTAGGATGCTTCCTAGGTTGTGAGCCTGAGAAACCAGGAGTATGGTATTGCCTTTTACTGTAATAGAGAAAGTAGGAGAGTCAAAGAATTCTAGTATTGGTCAAAGGATGGTTTCCTCTTTGGGTTGGGCAGGTGTATAGATTTTCTTATGAAGAAGTAGACAGATTCAAGAGAAGCAGTGTCATTTCATGGATCTAGTGCTGGCAGAGGAGTTTGGGCATAATGTTGTTAGAAACGTAATTAGTCTAGGAATCAACAATACTTGTTGGAGAGCCAGGAAGGTATTCATTATTTTTTTCCTGAAGAAATGAGTTGTCTCTTCAAAAGACGACAGAGAATCAGACAAATGCGAGCCCTTTTATGCTGCTTCCATTTGAATTTCCTGCCTTGTTCCTCCCTTCAGAACTGGGATTGGTTCCAGCTCTTCTGGGCTACAATCTTTCTGACCTGCCCATTACATATCTACTCCTTAGTATATTCCCTTCAACCAACAATGGGCTTCATGTGTCCCATGATTGGATAATGAGGCTCTAATTCTATGCAGGGTGTGTTAGCTAATATATATGAGGCTGGTTAAGCATTCGTGTTAATGAAAAGTTGGTGACCATCCTTTGACCCTAGTCGGTCTGAGCCAGCTTAGCTGAGTCCCCTTCCAAAGGTAAACTTACAGATTTCTTCCAGCTATATGATTGGATAGGGTCACCTTGCCCTTCCTCCCCTCATCCTGATTTACACCTTCCTGCACATCCTGTGCAACATCTGTTTTTGGAACACCCATTGTTCCTATAGAATCTGTGGAAACCAAAGCTAGCATTTCTTACAGTGTTGCAGTATAACAAATCACATTTATGTAACACTTTGAAATGTAAAATAAGGCTTTCAGGAAGGTGATGCAAGTATTATTACCCCCATTCAACAAATGAAGAAACAAACTGAGAGAGGTAAAGCCAGGGCTGCACAGCCAGTTAAGTTAGAATAAAGCATAAGAGGGACATGATATGAGTCCCTCTGGGCTCATTTTCTTCCAAGTTGCACTAGACTAGCAGGTTGGGTACCCAGAGGGAAAACTATGACTCCTCTTAGGATTTTGGGGGACAACTGTGAGAAATTATGACTTCTAATACTGCTATTCATGAGACTGCATCTGGTCTCTAACCTCACCCTAAGCTCCAATATCAACCAACCAACCAGGAGAACTCAATTAGCTTCTTTAAAAAGTCTAGCAAGAATAGTAGGGGCAGCAGAGAGGAGGGACATACCCACCATGCTTGTGGATAGTGGGCTCAAGCTTAAAGTACAATGTGTAGGGAACATGTGTGGAGAAAGGGTAGTTCTTGACTTGGCCCTGGAAGCCCTTTCTCCCTTTGTGAAGTCTTTACAAGGTCATTCTTAGGTGTAGCTAAGTTCTGAGGAGTGATACTTTTCTAGATTCAATAGCCAGTCTTTCTGTCATGAGGCATATTGACCCCTGAAGCTGCCACACTTGTGGGGGAATGTCTTTCTCTGTATATAGGTGTTTCCTCTATTGTTGGCCACTGTCACTTTGGCAGATTCTATTACTGACTCCTATTGCCAGTGGGATCTCACTGATGGTGCTGATGAACTTCACAAATATACTGGCTGCCTGGGCACCACCCTCTCAGAACACTCATTTACTTAATATAAGGAAAGAATAAACACAAAAAAGTGTAGGGCGGGTCTGGGGAAAAGGGCTAGCTCCCCACAACCCAGCAGCTCAAAGCACCCTTCCTTACTTGAGAGCAACTAGGGAAGAGAAAGATCAGTCGCTTGAACTTTTCAGGAGCACACTCAATTCCAGCTCTGCCTCTTTTGAATCGTCATTCTTCCTAGTTCCGAAGCCAACTAAAAGCCTTTTTATTGCTACAGAATACCAGCCCCTCAGTCACTCATAGGGGCGGCTAAGTGGCGCAATAAATAGAGTGCTGGCCTTAGACTCAGAAAGACTCCCAAGTTCAAATCTGGCCTCAGACACTTTCCAGCTGTATGACCTTGGCCAGGTCACTTCACTATTTGCTTCTATTCCTCATCTATAAAATGAGCTGGAGAAGGAAATGGCAAACCATTCCAGTTTTTTTGCCAAGAAAATCCCAAATGGGGTCATGAAGAGTCTGACATGACTGAAACAACTGAACAACAGTCATTCATGACTGGAAGTTGGCTCCCCCAAATTCCATATTGGATAATAATACATGCTTTGCAATTTAGAAAAGCCTTCTTTTACATGTCTTGATTTCTATCTATACCAAAAATAAACTATTTCATCTCATAATGAAGGGCATTTCTAAAAGGGTGAGAATTATTGCTGAGAAGCAGAGCCCATGCCTTTTTCAAGTCCAGGCTGCCATCACCTTTTTTCTCTGTGCGTGTGTGTATATTGCAAACATTTGAATAAGTGTTCTCTGCAAGGCATTTAAAATACCAGTTTGTGAAGATAAACTCCATTGGAGAGAGAGAAGATAGAATGCCACAGAGCTGAGGAATTTTCTTGATTTGGAGCAGGTCTGAGACTCTACTGTTTTCTGATCAGCCTTGCGCTGCTCTGTAATCTTGTATTTCTCTTTTTCTGTGTCAAAAATCTCTTTCTTGGCGTCTAGGTTTATGGAGCCTCTTCTTCTTGAAGTAAGCATCAGTAGGATGATTTGGGATTTTCACACCTGAAAGGTTAATAACCCTGGTAGAAGTGGCAATGACAAATTATTGATGGGTCCTTCTCAGTGGAACACGGTTGATGGTCAGAGATCTGGTCACCAGTAGCAAACCACTAGCCAGCTGCTTCAGGAAAACTACTCCCTTGCCCCTATGGCGGCCAGTGAGCATGATCAGAACAGTGCCCGGGGTGATGCTTGCTGGAAGTCTCCTCACATGCTGGCTGAAGGGCTTTTTGCCATGACTTAGCAGCTTTCTAAGCAGATCCTCAGTAGGGTAATACCTAAGCATTTTGTGAATCTTTACCACATGGGTTCCTCCATTCTTATCACCACCCAACAGGCTTTGAGATAGTAGCAGGCACTTTTTTTTTCTTTTTCCTTTCCCTCTGAGTTTTTGAAACAAACATGACTCTCCAGGAATGCATTGCAGACCTGGAGTATCTACCAATCCCTCGGGCCAAGACTGGGTTCCGACTGCAATGCTTTCAAGGCTTTTTGACCTTCTTTTCAGCTACATCTTCTTTTTTGTTCTTTTTTTTCCCCTTCTTTTCCTTGGGGGAGCTTTTTATCTGCCATCTTGAGAGATGGTGACTGCCATCACTACTTAAATCGTTTTCCATCAGGCTTCACACCAAAGTGAGTGTGGATAAATCTCATGTTGGATTGGAACCAGGCAAGGAAAATCTGCATTTGCTCTGTATAATTCACTGAGCAGGGCATATCCCAGCATGCTCTAAGTACTGGGGTCTTTTGGCCAGTCTTGCCATTACACAAGCAACATTTAAGGAAGATGAATTTGGCAGTAGTGGATAGGATGGATAGCAGGGTAAAAATGACAAGGAGGGCATTTAGAAGACAGTGTGGTATTAAGGTAGACTGAATTTTAGCTTTGTTACTTGCTACTCATGTGACTTTAGACAAGTCACATGTCTAAAGAAGAGGTTTAAGGTCCTTTCTAGCTCCGACATTCTCTGGAGTTATTCAGACATCTGGTGAGAAAACTAATCATAACCTTTTGTTTGAGTGGAAAATTTGAGAGTGGAGATTTGAAACCCTGAGATTCCCTCTTTCTCTAGGACCAAACTAGAAATTAGACTTACTGGATTCTCTACTTGGGGCTATATAATGAATATGCTATAGGATTTAGAAATGTCTTCTACATAGGCTTTACTTTTTGTCTATACACCTATGAAAACTGATGATTCCTTCTCACAGTGAAAGGCATCTCTGAAAGACTGAGAGTTGTTGCTGAGAAGCAGAGCCCAAGCTTTTTCCAGGTCCAGATTGCCATCATTTCCTAAATCCTTTTTGATGGGGCTTCACACCAATGTGATCATGGATAAATCTCTTCTGCTCTGGGGTCCAGGTCCCTCAAGTGTAAAATGGGGGATTAGACCAGGCAATCTTGGAGTTTCCCTGTAGCTCTAAATTCCAAAATTCTTTGATTAGGTCAGGAAAATTCAGCCTCCTGTAATTCTTGAGTATTACTGCACAGCACAGGACCCTTCCTAGGAAAATGTAGACACCAGAGAGTCTTATTTTTACATTTTCTGTTGCCAACCCTCAATTCTTCTTTTGGTTTCCTTCCTTTAGCCCACTCCATTCTTTCCAGGCCTTCTGCTTACTTCTTCTCTCCCACCCACTGATACTGTAGTATGGATTATTATTCTCTCACATACAGAATTCTGTCCTTCTAAAAGAGGTAGTTTCCTTTTTCCCCAAACCATAGCCCTTTTTACCCCATTAGGACAGGCTAGGCAGCTTGGTGAATCAGTGGATAAGAGAGCTTTAAGTAAGGAAGTTCAGATCTAGCCTCAGTACTTATTCACTTTGTGATCCTGGACAAGTCACTTAACAGCTGTCTGCCTCAGTTTCTTCATTGGTAGAATGGAGATGTTAATAGCACCTACTTTCAAGGGTGGTTTTGAGGATAAAATGAGATATTTGTAAGGCATTTTGCAAACCTGTTATTATTATTATTATTATGTCCTTTGAGAATGACCTAATTAATTCCACCATTTCCTTCCAGTTTTAGTGATTGTGTAGGGCAAGGGATAAAACTCTTGCATGAATCAGAGATGATCACTCTGTAAACTGCCCTACTCTCCAAGTGTCCAAGTAAACTCTCTGATATTACAAAATACACAGCAGTTGCTAATAGGCATTGGCAGAGGGAGCACCTGACCTGAAGTCTGCCTATTTAAGCTGGGGAGGGGGAGGTCCCCTGAATTTTTTTAAAGTAAAATTTTATTGATGACTTTTGTTTTTTATATAATCATAGTTTCCCCCAGTACCACGTCTCCCTAAGAATCATCCCCTAGCAAATGGTTTTAAAGAGAAAAAAATCTATACAATCAATCAATACACTGAAAAAGTGAAAATACCCATGGACCTCTCACCTCCACAAAGGGGTGAGTTAGGAGTGTCCTGTCACATCTCTTCTCCCTAAACTTGTTTTAAAAAAAATTTTTAATGTTTAATATGAATGTATATGTAGAGCCTATATTAGACTGCATGCTGTCTTGGGGTGGAAGGAAGCGAGGAAGGGGGAGAAAATTTGGAATTCAAAATCATATGGAAGCAAATGTTGAAAACTAAAAATAAATATTTAAATTAATATTTTAAAATATTTTGATAACTATACTTCAGTATAATTGGTTTCCTTTGTAATCTTATCTATTTTACTTTATGTATTTAAAAACATTGCTCTGAGAAGAAATATGCCAAAGCATGACTCACAAAAAGTTAAGCACGGAATCTACACAGGTAACATGTAAACTAAAAGTTCTAAGTTAGCCATGGAGAGTAATAGAATATCACAAGTGTCCAAACATTTTAGATTTCTTATCTGAAACTTTTTTTGAATGTGCACCCCCAATACATGTTTATCACTTATTGATAAATATATATTATAAAGCATATACAAAAAATTTAAAAGGGATTATGTTGGAATTTATTGAATGGAGAGTAACACAGTCAGATCCGTGCTTTAGAAAAATCATTTTGGCAGTTTCCTAAAGGATGAACTGGAATGACAAAAGATTTGAGTGAGTGAGGGAGACCAGTTAGAAGGTGATTACAATAGTCCTGGCAAGAGGTGACACTAGGCTAGTAGCTATACGAGTTGGAGAAAAGGGGGGTAAATGCAGAATATTTGGAAGTAGAAAAGACAGGCTTCACTGAGATTGGATATGTAGGGAGAACGATCAGTTAAGGATAATACCAAATGATGATGCCCTTGAACAATAATAGGGAAATGCAAGAGTAAGTTTTAGTGGAAAAATAATGTAATGAAAGCTTCAATGCAGATCAAAACCCATCCAGATCTGGCAAGCCTCTGCCATTTATGCCCCTACCAAAATGAACGGGAAAAATGGGGCTTAGTCACTGGATTGCAAAGCCCACCTTGGCTCTGAGGGCCACTTGCTACAGCCACCAAGGTGATGGGGGTGGAGGGATACAGAGCTGGTTAGGCTGAAGCATTTATGATTTTTCCCAATGGCACCTCTGCAACTTTTGTTATGAGTTCTCAGGTATTGATTAGTCCTCTGAGAGACTGATATCTGACTTGAAAGAAAGACATTCAGCAGCTTGCACAACAGTGAGACAGGGCCTAGCAGAATGTTGGGTGAATGTAGAAGTGTATGACTGGCCATATGCAGGAAAGGTGGGATGTGACTCATCTCCCTGATATGGAATTAATCACATACTGCCTGGGGTCAGGCCATACCACTTCTCTTTCCCACCCCAACTTTGGAGACCATTGGAATATCAGAGCAGTTGGAATAAATCTCAGCAATGATCTACTCGAGGGGTCCGACTTTTTTGTGTGATGGACTCATTCTAAAAGTAATGGCATATTGCCCACATGCATAATGAAATGCTGAATTTCAGTTAAAAGAGTAGGGAAAAATAAATCTGCATTTCCTCCACTATGGTCCTCTAGTTAAGCACCTCTAGGTTAACCCCTTCACTTTCTCTTCTGATTGTACCTGAGGCTGATTCCCTCAGCTGTTTAGCATATTTAGCCAATAGTCAAGGTCAAAAACCTTCCTAGGCTCTACACAGTAACCCTAACAGGTTATCCCACAAATGCATAATAGTGCTCACTGCCTGCCCATCCTGCCTAAAACTTCCGTGGATCCTTTACAGCCTTGGCTAAGAAGGCTTAGCCTTCTCACCCACTCTTTGGTATGCTGAATTCCAAAGCATTATAAAACCCAATTCAAATGCCCTCCTCTTTCAGGAAGCCTGTCCTAATTTCCCAAGTTGATAACGACTTTTCCTGGGTGTTACCACAAATAGCTCAGTGTTTACCTTTTATTTTCCATGTATTGGTTGTGTTAGTTCTATTTCCTCCTAAAGGACTATACGCTCTGTGATCATAGGGACTATGTTTGCTCCCCCAGCACTCACAGTGCTCTGCAAAACAGGTGGTATGAAGTAAATCAGATGGATGGCTCTGGAAATGTCCAAGGCCAGAAAAATATAAATTGTACAATTACCAGTCCTTAACTAAAATCGTCTTAACTCTAGTTGATTATCCATTAATTTCACCTCAAACTTTTAGCAGAAAATTTTTGGAAAGATTGCACACATTACTTGCTCATTTTAAAATAACTTGCTTTTATTATTATTTAGAAATGCAGTTATATACATAGAACAATTAAAATTAAATTAAACTTTGTACAAATATTAAAATACTATCTTCACACCCACTGCAACGTACAGGATATATATGTTTATAAAATAAAGCAAAATAAAAATGATTGATATCCTGCACAGCATCAATTACATATCTGTTGTTTTAAGTCCCACATTATATATGAGTACCATTCTACAAAGGATTCCATAGTGGTGCAGTCTGGATAAGAACTGAAGAAATGCATGGAAGGCCACCAAACTCTTCCTGGTTTAACCACCAATCTCTTCCCTCAGTGGTAGTCTGATACCTCAGCTCCCACACTGTCCCTCCTGGACTCCCCTCCTCTGCTTGGCAGAGTACTCAGTCAGGCTTTGGGGCTTTCATTTGAAAACTTCCAAGTTTAAGCTAAAAATAAAACAGGCATTGCTTCCTAGTAAAGTCCAATCCATTCTTTTCCCCCTTTTCATGGACGCTATCAGGTACAGTACTCAACCAAAACCTGTGTCCAAAGTAAAAAAAAGTGATTCACTTCCTCTCCTGGCAACAGGCAGATTGAGTCCAATGAAAAGAAGGAAGCCAAATGGTTCCCGTGGGAAAGGCAGCTTTGCCATCCCCAACCCACATCTGGAACTGAACTCTGGGGCCTGTTGTTTTTTTTAAAAGCCAAGACAGACATTTTTACAGCATATTCCAATCTTTGTGCTCACATGCTTTCCTAAACATGGAGGAAGCACAGGTATGCAAGCAAACAACTTGAAAGCTAGCATAGGGTGCAGAAAAGGATGACTAGATTGCTACTCTTTGCTCCTCAGAATGAAAGCCGGAAAACCATACCTTTGTCTTGCTTGGTAGCTTCTCATTAGAGCTTATTAGAATGTTTATGAGGGGGACAGATGGATGGATTGGAAGGACGGAAGCAGAAAAGCACATTAGTTTAAATTTTGTTTTTAAATAGAAAATTTAAAGAATGTACAGTGAGATACTGTATCTCATAAAATCTACTTACTAGGAAATAGAATTAGATGGAAGCTTTCCTGGGCGGTGCTGGAACCCCAACTCAGAAGAACTAGGGGGAACAGACAGCACAACACCAAAGTGGTCAAGTTTACACCAGGTGCAATGGGAGGTGGGAAAATTAAAAAAACTGCAGAGATGGCAAACTAAGGCTTTGCAAAGAAGAGGTATTACTTTAAAAGGAGTTTTCGCCTTGTACTGGTTCTCTTTGAAGTAATTATGATGGTGCAAGTTGACAGGACATAAAACTTGCACTGAGGCAGACAGAATATTTTTTGTGCAAAAAAAAGAAAAAGAAAAAAAATTTAGTCCTTTGGCACTGGCCATTACCTTCCTAAGACCTAAGAAGCTGACAAATGCTTTTTGCTCAGTTCACCTACAATGGGACCACCAACAATCAGCCTAGTTGCTCTATCCAATAGAGCATGCCTTTGTCTCTGAGCCAAGACCCACCTCAAAGCAGCTGTTAAACCCCTGAAAACAGTATTGAGGGGCTAAATGCAAGTTGTTTTCTTGCTGAGCATTCATTAAAAGGTTGTTCTGGGGGAGGGAGGGAAGGAATTACTGTATTTGGAGCTGTCCTGTTCATTAGTAGCTAATTGTGTATCCTCAACTCCAGCATGTACAGGATGGGCTGTTTAACAAAAGTGGTCTAATTTAATCCAATACAGGCTTCTCAACAGCCTTGCCTTTATTTCATATTCTAGTAACCAGAGCAGGTGGGAGAAAAGGACTCATGAACTTATTCTCCTCTTCACTTTTTCCCTTTTCCTCCTAATTTGGCAGTATATCTGGGCATGTAGTCAGTCCCCTGGGTAGGCTGCTCTGTCTGAGCAAGACCAGTAGAAGGAAGCTTCAGAAATGAAGAGCTTCTCTTTTCCCCTCTACAAAGGGCAAGCAAACAGTCCATATGCTGCTCGGTAAGCAGAGGGTCCTAGAGTGTGCTCTCTGAAGAGAGGATCACTCCCAACAACAAAAAAACATGGCAAGATCTTCTCTTTCTGGTATCCTAGGACATAGGTACATGCAGATATTCAAACACTGGAAAGCACAAGCTGAAGGCATGGTAGGGAAGCAGGACTGTCTTTCCCTCAGCTGTTTCTATTTTTCACCATTTTAGGAAGACTGAAAAGAAGGGCTTGGGCTCATTCTACTTGTGCCCAGGCAGCAGCGGGGATGAGGGACCCTCCCCTTCTTCCTCCTGGGGATCAGAAGCTGCCTGTGGTTCTAGATACTAAAAGTGGTTGTGGAGATAGGGGTTCACCTGACATCCATTCTGCTTCATTGCAGGAAGCCTTCTCCTGGTCTTAAGGACATCTATGAGGCAGCGGTGCCTCTCCCCAAATTCCCAGCAACTCACCTGGCTTTGGGTAAGAGTTATATGGGTATGGTGGTGGAAGGCAAGGGAGGAGGAAGTAAATAATGGAGCACAACAGGCACTTCCCTTACAAAGTGCTTTGCAAACCTTAAAGCACCACATAAATGTCAGCTATTATCATGACTCTAGGAGGAAGCAAGACTGCTTCTTGTTGCTAAAACAAGGGGATGACAATGCAATAAAGTGCAGTGTGTAAGGACATGTGAAGGTATTTAAGGGGGGAAGCAGCCACACTGCTGGTTAAGAGAGGTTTCTCTTTCTAGTTGTTCTTTGCGGTCACTCTCATCATCGAAGACTGCTGAAGGTAGTCCCCAAAGGCTTTGTTGAGCAGGTTACTAATAGTTGGAAGTTATTACTACCATCTTGAAAAGGAAGCTGGGGGAGAAGAATAAAGAGGGCTATCTTCCAAGTCTTCTGCCCCAGCACTTCTAAAATATTCCGAAGCCTTGGTCCCCTTTATCCAATATCCTTCTGAGCTCTCACAATGGTCAAATGAAGAGTGTCACTGAATTGTTCTCTAAGCACAATATCATGGAAGCTGTTTATGGGAGGCTTTGCCATACAACCTATAAAAAGCCTAAATGCTTAGACTCTGGCCTTTTCTCTAGAAAACTAATGGCTCTAGAGAATGATGCCTGCTCCCCAAACACACCTGGCTCTTCTAGAGTGCCCTTCCCTCTCTATCCCTCAACCTAATTGCTGCTTAGCAACAGCTCACCCATTGCAAGGTAGTCTGGTATCTGTATCTGGAGTGAGGGTGGTAGCTCAGGCTCTTTCTTAGTCCTTCTCCCTGAGCTCCAAGGAAGACAAGAAAGTTATCTGTCAGCTGTGACAAAGAAGAAACAGGAGGGTAGGGTGGGAAAGGAAAAGGTAAAGTGGGAAAAGCAGCAGCACTAAGTAGCAGGGTGCTTCTTGGGCACAGTTACTAAGGCACGTGACTGTGTTGACAGGAATGCTCAGGACCCAGGGTTTGGGCTGCCTGCAGCCACACCCAAGGCACTGTGTCTGGGAGAGGGGAGAGCATGTCAGCTCCTCCAGCTCCATAATATCACCACACACCCAGAAAGATGCAACTTGCCCAAAATGCTAGTTGCAAGCCTGGAAAAACCAGTATGTGCAGGGAAGGGAATGATGATGGGTACTAGATGGTTTCTGATGAGCCACCTCTGCCACAGTGGCCTGGGAAAAGGGAAACAAACCCAGGAGGCCACCTGTTGCTTTCCTTTAGAATCTAGGGAATGAGGGAGAGACAAAGGTCATGACTGAGAAAGCCAGGACCAGAAAGTGGAATCCTGCATATTAGAAAGACAAGAGCTGCCTCCTCCACATGCTCTCCCTCCTCCCCTCTGAGATTCCTCATATGTATCACCTAAAAATATCAATTAAA
Organism: Pseudochirops corinnae; assembly: GCA_028646515.1. Lineage (NCBI taxonomy): Eukaryota > Metazoa > Chordata > Mammalia > Diprotodontia > Pseudocheiridae > Pseudochirops > Pseudochirops corinnae. The sequence continues at coordinate 79,064,758 of CM053589.1, forward strand.
GAGGGGCAAGCATCCTTGGCCCTTGGATTGATCAACAGAGAACTGCTGAAAACTGGCATGATTCTCAATAATCCCTCTATTAAATAGTTAAAGAAGTCACAGACATGTCATCCAAGTATATAGCTGCTCATTATAAGGCAGCCACTGGAAGTTAATTCCCCTCTTCCTCCACCTCCAATCTCCCTACAATAACTGCCCCTATTCTGAAGCCTTTCCTCACCAGCAAGCTCTCAACCCTGGGCTTACTGCTGCCAACAGTAATGGAGGGGGCACTGGCCCCATAGACCTTTTGCATCCTGCACAGCAATAGCAGCAGCAACAGCACAACCACTCAGGCCAGCGTTGAGTCAACAGGCCTGGGGGCTGGGGGAAGGCACAAGTAAAGACAGCCGTGCTATGGCCTGTGGGGGCCTCTGCTAAACAGCTGGCTGAGGGGAGGGCTGAAGAGGTCCAAGGAGGTGGGGAGGGGATGGGAGAGGAAGGAAGGGTCCAGTCTCAGCTCACTTAAATAAGTTCCAGAAAGAGAGAGGCAGAAGAAGCCAAGTACGGGACCAGCCCCATTGGCTGCCCAGCAAAGGTTTCCTTTGGATGTTTGGTTAGGAGGGACCTTGGGGCACTGCTCTAATCACCAGGGCAGGAGGGCATAGGACAGGGGACAGAGGCTGCACAGAGTGCTTGAAACCCAAGGGGAAATGAGGAGGGGGCAGGAAGGAACAATATAAAGGAGAAGGATGCCACATGAAGATGGCAGCAAACTTCATGCTTCTTTCAACAATGGGATATCTAAAAGAGAGGCAAGAAAAAGAAAATTGTTAACATCCAGTGCCAAGATTATAGAGCTCTCTACATGGAGTCTTCTGTTTAAAAGCATAAATAGTAAAAATAAAATGCCCAGGCAGTCCTATTACTTACACATACCTCTAGGGAGCCAGAGAAGATACAGAAGGGGACAGCTGAGGACAATCTCACATATTTTTCCCACTGCCCACAGGACAAAGTCTGATGTCTGATGCTGTAATCTGGTCCTCTCTTCCTCAGTCTCCTCTATTCTCTCACTATTGCTCTCCATTTCTCTTTACTGCCCCTCTGAATATGCCAACCTCCTTCCCAGTCCTAGAACTTTTTTTGTCTCCCCAATCAAAAGCCTATCTCCCAAGGTCAAGCTTCCAACGCTGAAGCTTTCAAAGTCTACTGCAGACCACTGAGCTGCTCCTTTCTCAGCTCTCAGCACCTGGGGCACTTATTCATATTCAACCTCATATTAATGAGTACATGTCCTGTTTTCACAACTATATTGTGAGCTCAGGGACAGAGGTCACATTTTATATTTCTTACTTCTATGTGGTACATACAGAATAGTTAATTTGTTGAATTAAGTTCCTGAATAAACTTGAACAGTGAAGTGAGAGGAGATGAGAAAAGGGTCAATCAGAACTTCCTGGGTGCCCTATGTAGTAGAATGGCAGTAAGGGTATATTAATTGTTGACTGTAAACTCCAGAATGAAGTCAAGAGGACACATGCTTCTAACCAAAAAGCTTTCAAGGTATAATTTATGCAATTCAGTTTCAGAGAGTAGAAGTGAAAGTCTGACTTCACTTATGTTTTTCTGGGAAAAACAATGCATGCCTAAAAAAAAAATAGCAGTAACTCAAAATCTTGTGGAAATGAATGCTGAAAACCAAAAATAAATAAATAAATAATAATAAAAAAGCAGAAAGACCCCAAACAGTACCTGCAAGAAAAATGCAACTTAGCCCCTGATACCTCCCTCACTCCGCACATGGTAGCTTACTCCATTTATGAGGAGAGCTTTGGGAGTTCACGTCTAAAATATGAGTCAACTTTTTAATGGACTTTACTACCTTTCTGTTCAATCAGGAGAGGCTGGCTAGACATGTGATGTACCTTTGCTACATTCAACAAACAATGACTTCACAACTCTTGACTCCTGGTGTTTTTAAGTTTTTAAAACTATTATACGCAGCATCCATGGTAAGTGTTAATTTCCTCTCCTGAGGGATAACACCACTGATAGCTGACTAAATGCAGCACTTAATAGCTTCTAAGCATGCTGTATGCATAGTATTTCATTTGATCTTCACAATCCTGTGAGGCAGTGAGGGCAGGGTAATGCCTTATCCTCACTCAGGGCAGGGGATTGAGGAAAGTGGCTGAGCAAGGAACTGAACAAGTTTACTAACTCTAAATCTAACGCTTTTTCAACTATGTTACAGATGTATCTGGGAGAAACTCTGGTGAAGGAGCCTGCCAGGGTGCGGGCATCTTAGCTGTCCAGCAAGCTGAAGTTTCTGCTATACACACAACAGCTTTCTGTAATGGGATGAAGTTGACACTGACATTACATGATTCTATGCTTCAAAATGGAGTGAGATCTCTATTTAGAAAGCCTCTTCTTTCTCCTATAATAGAGGCAGCTGGGTGGCGCCATAGAGCCTAGAGCTCTGGGCCTGGAATCGGGAAAGTCTAACCTCAGACCTGAGCTATGTGACCTCGGGCAGTTCACCTGTTTGCCTCAGTTTCATCAAATGTAAAGCGAGGACAACAGTAATTGCCTTGCAGGGTTGCTGTGAGGATCAGAGACATAATATTTCTAAAGCCTTTAGTGACGTGCCTGGCACACAATAATGCTATCTAAATGCTCATTCCTTCCCCTACTCCCATCTAAGCCTTCTTTGTCATCATCCTGATGAACAATTAAAATGGTCCCCTCCTCTCCCCACTGTGCTCAACTGGCTCTTGATTCTTTGATAAAATAAATAGCACCTGGCTGCTTTGGATACAGCAAGAAAAAAAGGGTAAGAAATTCTCTCTGTACCTCCCAATCTACCGAATTCTGTAAGAGTCATAGTAATATGTTCCCTGAACTTTGCAGAGCTCCACAGAAAAGGCCAAAATGACCCAACTGAGGAAGAATTTATAGTTTGGAGAACAAAATTTCTCCCCAGCTATCTCCTTCCTTCATATCAAAGGACAAAATGAATATAAATTGAATCTATTATGGCATTAGAGACTGAAAGAAAACTAGAACCTTTGTTGATTCTGCTGTGAAAGTTCTGAGTAGTCAGGAATTCTTGATCAGTTAGACCACCTACCATCTGTATATTCCTCAGAAGTGAGAGATAAAAGGCTTTGTATGTCACTGTTTTCTGAGTCTGGAGCATCTTTGTGTACTGGATGGCTGTTTCCTGTGCTTGCCACCCATGAGGAGGTGGTGGCTTGGTGCACCATCACAGTCTCTGAGTGCTGAGCACTTTGGGAATCACCTAAGCCAGAATGTCCTGGAACATCATCTTCTCCTGCTGAGGAAGAACAGACACACCCTCCTTGGTCTTGCTGCTGCACCTCCCTTGCACTGCTTGGCCCGGACCCTTCAGACAATACAATTTGTACTCGGGAGTTAAAAGGCAGCAGAGAATTCCCAGAGCTGCCGTACACTGCTTCTTCATATGATGGTAAGGCCACCTGAACACCATCCACCATAATGGAGACCTGGTCACCAGATACCCCTTGGTCACGCCTGCATTCAGGGTAGAAAAGTAAGGAGGGAAAGCAACAATAGTTAGATATGAACATTTTATCATCTATTTATTTATAAATTTAAAAGCTGCAAGAAAACTATGCCATCTACTTGCCAAAGTCAGACAAGAGAGGGAGGAATGGGACGGAGTCTAGTAAATTGGGTGCGCTGGTCTGGGAGTCAAGAAACGTTAGTTCTTCCCATGATTATACCTCTGACTTTTGGTGTCAGCTCTCAGTTTCCTCACTTTACCCATCAGTAAATATAATCCTTCCTGCCATCCTCCCTCCTCACAGGGAAAGCTGTGAACATTAATGACATGGCATCTGTAAAATATTTAGCAGTCTTTGGAAGAAAGGGGAATTGTTATAAAAAATGGCACAGAAAGCAGAGGGTATGTAAACATGAGATGTCACTCATTAAAAGTTCATTTCTTGCACTAGATTTTATATGTTAACTACAGTAAAAGAGCATTAATTAAAATTAACTGGGACAAAGTTTGAATGTAGCATTGGTTTTTATTATTTTCAAATACATAGCTACTCATTTAGTTTAACAAAGCATTGGCTGGTTGTCATAATTTGTATATCTTCTTTACTGGATAGAGAGACAACCTTGAAACTAGCAAGTCCTGAGTTCAGGTTCTACCTCTGACACATACTGGCTGTGTGACCTTGAGAAAGTCACTCAACTTTTCAGTGTTCTCTCTAAGCAACTCTAAACAACTATGAGTTGAGGGGAAGGTGTCAACCTGCATTGATAGTAGGAATTCCCTCTCCAGGAAGTTTCCTATACCAGAGAAATAACAGGTCCAGTCTTTAGCCCCTAATGTATGCTTAAATGTTTGAAAATAGTTCCCTTAAAAATGCACAATTCCCTCTTAGAATCTTATTTTACACTTATTGATATGGTCAGCAACTTTTTCTTTTAAACAACAGAACAATTACAAAAAAAAAAAACCCCAAGACCACCTAGATATACAAAGGTAAATTTTATTTCAACTCCTGTCTAGAATCTAAATGAATGTTGGTTTATTTCATATTTCACACCAGAATGTGAATTTGTGACTAGAAGAATGATTAGTGATTAGAATGAGAGCAACTGAACTGAGTTAGCAAATGGAGTGTGTGAAGGGACTTGTTTACTTTGTGTAAGAATGAGAAGCCTCTTAAAACATCTAGTCAAGTCCAGAGAAAGCTCTGTAGTTGAAGGTGACCTCTACCATTAGAAATCAACTCTAAGTGAGTGAGCTCCAGAATTTTCATGGTAGACTATAAACTCCTTGAGGGCAGAAACCATTTTTCATTTTGTGCTTGTTGTTCCTGTCTCCTAGCATAGCTCCCCGAGTTTGGTGAATTCCAAGGCAGTTGTGAGACAGAGCTGGCTAATTCCTCAAGGGAATTACAGTCTGAAATAGTGTTACCACAGGACCTAAATAAGGAGAGATGCAATGTGACAAGGACAGGCAGGAAAAGCATTTCCCTTCCTATGCTTTTAGCTCAGTGGGGCCTAGAAATCAATCAGATTTAAGCAGTCATCCTAAGTACAGAATGGAAAAATCTAAATTGCTCTCTTGAATTTCTGAAAGTAGAAAGGAAAAATGAACTGGTGAATCCAGGGCTTTTCTAAAAGTTGCATTTGTGAACCCCAACCTTCAATTTTTTCTGAGACACCTACCAATTTCCCCCTCCCTACCTTCTATCCCATCCATCCAGCTCACCTGCTATGATGAAAGGACTTCAGTTTTGGCTGCAGCAAAACAAAGAGCACAACTAGCAGAAGGATGAGTGCTACTGAGCTTGCTGTGGAGGCCACTATCGACAGAGTAGGCACACCAATTGTTGCGTGAAGGTCTTTCTCTACAGAAACAAGTACCCATAAGTAGCAGTCTATACCCACAGAATCCAACCTATCAGCCCAAATATAAGATGTGCCACCAAATATATGTCAAGCTCTATCACACATGTCACACTGTGTGTTTCACAGAGTTCACTACAAAACTTACCTCATCTTGATCCCTAAATATCCAATTCTCCTCACTTTTGGCTCCCTATACCTAAAACCACCACTTTTAGGTCATCAGATCTACTTAAATTACCTCTCTCTTTGATGGCATTTTGAACTAATAAGTTCCACTGTGATGCCTTAGATTTCACCTGTGTTTTCCTACAGAGCAACAACATTTTGTGACAACTGGACTGGGAACAACTCATGTTCCTAGCTTCTGTAAGGAGCACTCACTTTTTTGTGCCCCTCAGGGCTTCCTCTAAGGTATCATGGGTTAAATATGTTTTGGATGAGAATCCATGCATGAAGCACAAATAGGGCATATGACACACATTTTCCTACAGGCTGCATGTGTTTTCCTGCCAGGTGAAACACAAGCAGGGAGAGAGCTCTCCAGTTGGACTGTTGTTCACAAACACAAGAGTCCATTTCCACTAAAGGGCTGGGGTGGGGGAACAAGCAGAGAACAAATAACGACTGTGTCCAGCAGATGAGGCTCAAAGGTCATCAGCAGTTGGCTATGGGAAACAAGAGACTTTGAAAATCAAAAGAGTTAAGTCTCTCTACCAGGGAAATGTCTTGGCCAATTATCAAGCACTTTAAAGGTCACCCTTCAATTACATGTAGTGGATGTAGCGTAGCGGCATGTGCATTAGTTATATCAGTCTTTCACAAAGACAGGGTTTTTAAGGAGAAGGGGGATAATGGGGGCATTGGGATCTGGGTACGTGTACGTCATCTATATACAAATTACGCTGGGGCTAACATTTTGTCAGAACGCTAGAGGAAGAAGATGTGACTTCCCACTTCAAAAAGGGAATCTAAGTCTCTCCCTCGTAGCCTTCAGCATCACTGCCAGGCTGACCTTGGCTGTGGTGGCAGCTGACCTCCATGGCTGGGTTCCACTCCCCATCTTTACACGTCAGGTATTTGTAATCCCCCTTCAGCATGTAGCCTTCATCACACAGGTACTCGATGACACTGCCTGATGCCAAGGGATCTTTACAGGGGGTTGGGTGGCAGATGAAGCCACCATTTTCTGGTGCTGGTGGTCGAGGACACACTAAAAAGAAGGAAAAAAAAAACAAGTGAAGTTTTTAAGTCAAGGAATTTTCCTGGATATTTCAGCTAAACAATACAGCATGAAGACTGATACCTTGATACCCAACAGGAAGAGGATTGAAGGAACTAAGGCCTAAGTTTTTGATGACGGCTATAAAAATCAAGACACCAAAGTTAAAAAGGGAAATGCTCTCATAATGGGGAAGTTTAGTTTCTTGCATTTTTACCCTTCCCTTTTCCCACTCTGCACTAAGTACAGAGAGATCAAGTAATAAAGGAAGAAATAATTATAATATATATATCCTTATTATAACATACCTCACTACTACATTGATTTGGATACAACAATGCCAAATGTAACAGTTAACCTAGAGAGAAGATACTAATTCTATTCCTCATCACCCATGTTATGAAGGTATTCCATTATCTAATCAAAATGAACTAAATTCAGAAGGTCAAAGCAGAGGCTTAGGTTTGTGCTTTATTTATTTATTTTCCCACTTACAAGTATTTTATGGGGCAGCTAGGTGGCACAGTGAATAGAGGACAGGTCCTAGAGTCAGGAGGACCTGAGTTCAAATCCAAACTCAGACACTTGAACCTTGGGCAAGTCACTTAACTCCAAATGCCCTGCCTTCAAAAAAAAAAAAAGTATTTTATTTCTTTCCAAGGTTTGTGCTTTAGAGGGTTTAAACCACTTTTGTTCCTAAAGTTCTTCCGGTATCTGTTGCCTTTGAGCCAAGAGTCTGGTGGCTGAATCAAGCTTTAAGATAGTTAAATGCTCCCTTACCTCCTCCATCTCCATCAAACAGATCTGGTTATCTGTAGACCCAGGGGCATGTCTTAGCATAGTGTGGAAACTCGGGCCAATGAAGAAAGCAACAAGGCATACTGAACAACCAAATGACAGCTGGAAAGGGAAGAAGGATATAAGACATCCCTGGCAACCTCCTAAAATAGATGTACAGATGTACAATTCATGCCACAGGCACTTTAGTGCAATATCCTCTCAGAGAAGGGAACAGAGGGAACACTGAGCGGTGAAAAAGAGGGAAGAGAACACCCCCCTACCTGGTACCACTGGCAGGGTGGTGGCTAGGAATTCATAGACTATAACTTTTTGTTAGGCTTACAAATGTCTCCAAGACCAAGAGTTTCTCAAGAGAATGACTCCCAGTTCAACTGACCCTTTCCCCCTCAAGCTCTTGTCTTCTTCCTGAATATCACAGGTATCATTTGCTTAAAAAACATTATCTATCACTTTATGGTTTTATCATTCTATCCTTGAATAAGCGATCTTTGCTGTGGCAGTGATGACTTCACTCTTACAGAGGACTACACACATACACACACATGCAAGGACACAGATGGCAGGATACAGTGGAAGAGTGCTGGATTTGTCACAGACACCACAAGTCCCTAGGTGTGAATGTTTGCTCCATCATTGAACTACCCACTGGGCAAGTTACTGAATCTCTGGTCCTCAAAGATTCCTTCTAAGATGCTGGTCCTCAGAATCACCTTTAATTAATCAACAAATGCAGTATTTGCTATGTAGAAAAGGTGGAGATACAAAGAAGTCCTTTATCCTCATAGAATTTATGATCTAGTTGTGGGTACAAGTCATGAATACACAAGAAGATACAAACAAATAAAAAGGTACATATGGTGAACATCAAATGATTAATACAGAATGTGCTATAGGTATAAAAAGGAGGGAGTTAAAACTAGATGATCTCTGAGAACCTCCTAGCTTTCAACCCCATGATCCTAAAGGTAATTGCAGAGTTCAGAGAAGGAAGAGGTCATGCTGGGTTTGGGTGGGCAGGGAAGTAAAGAGGCAGTATTTGAAAAATAGGTAGGAATTGGTGAGGTAGAAAGGACTGGGCACATACAGGGTCATTTCTACTGTTAAAGTCCTTGGCCCCACTTCACAAATCACCATCTCCCTCTTGTTAATATTTCCACTAGATTCTCCAATATATATTCTGGAAGGAAATAAACCATCATTTACCTAGCCAGGTATTTAGGCAAATACCCCTAATAAACTTAAACTAGGTAACTTCTAAATAATAGGAGAGGCTTATCCATTACCTCTGCTATGCTTCACTCCCCCTCCCCCCCATCCTCCTCCTCCCAGTTCACCTGCTTTCTTAAGAAGAGTACCTTATTAGAACACTCTACCCTTTGCACATTTCTCCCTCTTATTCATGGCAACAAAGTCCTTCTACAAACCAAAGGACTTAATCTTTAGGTTTCTATGTGCTATATCTAATTGGTTTACTTCCTCCAGCTAAATATTTCCTAGAAGCAAAGTTTCCCACCAATTAATGCAGAGCATCACAGGGCTACTTTCCAAGAACAGACAAGATATGTCAGCCCTATTACAGTCAAGGCAGGTGGCCAGAGACAGAAAGAGCTCCCATTAAATTTACTTTTTGGTTTTCTAGGAGAAGTTCTGTCATCTAGGTTCCAGTTATTTCAAAGAATATGAATACCCTGGGCAAAGAGCAGTCTTAATTCAGTAAAGCAAAACAAGCATGACAAAAACATCAAGTTTAACAAGGTTAGAGGAAGGAAAACGAATTGGGAGATCTCAGGCTTGGTATTCCAGAAGCCATTACCAGTCCAAGGCAGTAAATGTGGGCAAGCTATATTACTTTAGGACACACCAGGGACAAAAGAAACAATGTGGCGTTGCTTCTGACTACTAGTATTGAGTCAAGGTCTTCAAGTCCCAGTAGAGATCAGTCATTTGTTTATTTTTTTAGTTTTCAACATTCATTTCCACAAGATTTTGAGTTATATGTCTCTCCCCTCACCCCACCCCAAGACGGCAAGCATACTGAATACCCCTTCCCCCAATCTGCCCTCTCTTATATCCCTCCCATACCACTTCCCCTCCCTTACTTTCTTGTAGGGCAAGATGTATTTTTATACCACATTGCCTGTATGAGTCATTTGTGATGGAGACTCTGAGCTATTACCTTCTAAGTGGCTGTTGGGAGTGGGCAGGATAGGAGCAGATCATCAGGGAGGATCAAAAATCCTAAGAGTAATGAATCAGCCCAACAGGTATAAGGAGTCACTATTTACGGACTTAATCTACTCATCAGAATGTCTAAATGACAATGCCAGGATGCCAAAGGTTGTTTCATGCTTGGTCCATCAATAAAGGAAGACAATTAACATGCCTGACTGGCATGCTGCATAATTTAAAGGGAATGGGGGTGGGGGGAAGAGCCTGAAGACATGGAAAAATCAATTTCTCTCCCCTTCTTGGTTTTCCATTATTGCTCTCAATCATTTGTCTCTTTAGTGAGCACAAGAAGCCCAACTACTTGCTTCTTGTTCAGGGGCAGGGATAAAGTAAGAGAAGCAGGTGACCATCCTTGGAATTGTTACTGTAACTTATAGGTACCTTTGATTTCACATAAATTGCCTGAGGTCAAATAGCTTTTTCAGTGTGTCTAGACTGACTCTCAGGGCACTTGCCTTCACACAAGCCTATATCTAGTTACACTAGCATAATAGAACATTTATTATGTAGAACCCCAATAAATGGGACCTTCTATTAGCCATTTACAATCACGGTGGTGGCGGTGGTGATTTGAGATAACTCATAATAAAAATAAGCTTTTATATGATTTAATAATAAAGACAACTTCAGGGCATGTCTTGGAACGTTCAGCCCAAATCTTCTACATCTACAGGATGGTATAACAGAATTGTTCATAAAAATGACTTAAGAACTAGAGAGAAGTATAATGTTACCATGGAAGGTGCCCTGGGTTTGGAGAGTCTGTGGTATGAATTCTGGCTCTATTCTTTACTATCCAAGCAACCTTGGCCAGTTCAATTCAGGAAAGGAAGAGAAGTGAAGGGAAAGGGAAGGAAACAAGCATTTATTGAAGTCCTACTATGTGCCAGGCACTGCATTTTACAAATATGATCTCATATGGTTCTCACAACAACCCTGGGAAGAAAGGGCTATTATTATCCTCATCTTACATTTGAGGAAACTGAGGCAGAGAAGTTGAAGGACTTGCCCAGGGCCACACAGTTAGTAAATCTCTAAGGCTCTATTTGGGCTCAGTTCTTCCTGACTGTAGGCCCAGTCTCTATCCTCTGTGCCACCTTCAGTTCCTAATCTATAAAATGAAGGAGTTGGATTAAATGACTACTGAGTCATTTATAGTCATTACAACTCCAAATCTATAATCCTAAGATAACTGTGATAATAAATGACAGCTAACATTTAAATAGTGCCTTAACTGAAAAAAAAAAAAGTTATTCTGAACTTAAACACCTAAAAAATGAGCCTTACAATATACACAGTAAAACATAAAAGGAAGATCGTATATGAAACAGTGAATCTCTATTTCATACTGCTGCTTTTAAAAGAAAATAATTCATGATGTTACTTTAAAAACAGCCCTGTTTATCTATGCTTCTTTTTGAACTTCTTTCTGTTCTGTGCATTTTAAAAATGTTTTATAATGGCCCATTAAAATGTGTTTTTCTTAAAATATAGTATCCAGGCTTTTTTTAAATGATAGTTTTCAGAGAGTTAAAGGATTCTTTTTTTTTTTTAATTTTATTTTAGTTTGCAACATTCATTTCCACAAGATTTTGAGTTACATATTTTCTCCCCTTCTTTCCCCTACCAACCACCCCAAAACAGCCATCCCAGTGTGTCCCCCCCTCCTCCAGTCTATTCTCTCCTATGTCACTTTTTGGTAGGGCAGGATGGATCTCCCAACCACAGTGCCTGTGTATCTCAAGTTCCAGTTGGATGTAGTCAATAATAATAATAATAATAATAATAATAATAATAATTGCATATATATAGATATATATTTATAACATTTGATTATGGAACTTTAGATTCTAGATTCTTTCTCTT
>CM053589.1:79076772-79101543 GCA_028646515.1 Pseudochirops corinnae
AAAGAGGGGGAGAAAATATGTAACTCAAAATCTTGTGGAAATGAATGATGCAAACTATAATAAAATTAAAAAAAAAGAACTAAACCTAAAAAAAAAAGACTACTTTGACACATCCCAAAAAGTTCAGTATGTTGTCTCACTGTTGTAATTTTCTGTAAAGAGAGTATCAATTGTTTTTGTGATTTGATCTTTATTCCACCAATTCTTTAAGATTAAATTATTTTGTCTCCATTTAAGATTGAATCTTTTCTTCACAGGCCATTTATTGATTTCAGGTTTTATCACCCCATGGTCAGTAAAGGATATTTAATATTTTTGCATTTCTACATTTGTTTATGAGATTTTTATGCCTTAGCACATAGTCAGAATTTGTAAAGATGTCTTGCACAGCTGAAAAATATTTCTATTCCTTTCTATTCTGATTCAGTATTCTCCGGAGACCTACCATTTCCAACTTTTCTAAGATTCTATTCAGGTTTGTTAGTGTTTTTTATTTTATTTTTGTTAGGTTTATCTGTACCTGAAAGGGTACACTGAGGTCCCTAACTATTACAATTTTGTTATTTCTGCTTATAATTTCAATGAACTTTTCCTTTAAGTTACTTAGATGCTATGTCATTTTGTTATCTGTAATTACTGATGATTTCATTATCTATGGTGCCTTTAACTAAAATGTAATTTCCTTGATTATGTTTTAGCTCTTTTTCTTTTTTTTGCTTTTTTTTGGAGAGGAAACAGCAGGGCAATTGGGATTAAGTGACTCCAAGGTCACACGGCTAGTATGTGTTAAGTGTCTGAGGTCGAATTTGAACTCGGGTCCTCCTGACTCCAGGGCCAGTGCTCTATTAACTGCGCCTCCTAGCCACTGCAACCAGCTCTATTTTTCACGTTCCCTTGTCCAAGAACAGGAATACTGTTTTTTAAATTTGCCTGAAACACAATAAATTTTTATCACCCTTTCATTTTAATTGTATAAATATTTATGTCAGATATATCTTATAAATAACACATTGTTGAATTTTTGCTCTCTAATCCATTTACTAGCCTCCTTTATTTTAAGGATGAGCCTATACAATACATTCACATTCATGGTTATAACTAGTGGTTTAAGGTTTGCAATGTGCTTTACAAATATTTATCTCATTTTATCCTCATAACAACCCTGGGTGCTATTACTAATACCCATTTTATGGATAAGGAAACTGAAATGGCCTAAGCCTTGATTGATTGGCTTGCTCATGGTCAACAGCTGTGGTAAGTGTTTGAAGTTTTGAACTCAGGTTTTCTACTCCAGGTCCAGTGCCCTATTCACTAAGCCTCCTAGCTGTCTAGCAGTGGTTATGATTTTTGATTGCGCATTTTCCCCATCATAACACATTGTATTTGTCTCTCTGGTTTATGCCCTCCACATTAAGTCATTTATTCTTCTTTCCATCTTTTCCTGTGGAATTTCATTAAAAACAAAAAAACCAAAACAAAACTTTGGCTTCATTTTTTCTAGCTACTCCTATAGGTTTTTATCACCAAGCCAATTTTTTTTTTCCTTTGAGGTTTGGCTTATAGTTGTGGTGGGGCAACTTACTTCTTTTGGATTTATCTCTTGGACTTTTCTTAACTCATAGCATTTCTTCACTGAGTTAGATGTTTTCTTCTGTTTACTCATCCACAGTTCTTGGACTAGGATTTTTTTGGGGTCAATGCCCTCTGGCATTTTAGATGGGTTGATGGATTTAGATGGGTTTTCTTCCCCCATGTATTCTGAGTGCCACTGCTGACCTCTATGGGTTGGGCCAGTATTAGACCCCACCCTCTAACTCAATCCTTGCTTTCTTTCTCAGTCTCCTTGTGATTCACTGTGTATTGTGGTCTCAATTGGTCTTTGTCTTCTTGCTTGATCCTCAAGTGGGAATTAGTTTTAAGTCACCCTGACTCCAGGAGGATGCTGGAAATTATACGGGTCTATATTCTGAGGAATAGATGGCCAGGGTCTGTCTGTCTTCCAAAAATGACCTATGAGGGCTAGTTCTGTTCCCTGCTTCTGACAGGCTAGAACTGAGATCTGGTTTCTGGCACCTGTGGCAAGAGGTTCCATAAGGATCCATACAATAAAGGTTAGATTAGTTTTTCCTTTAAAAATATTGAATTGTCCATGAATTTTAACTGGTTCAGGAGACTAAGGCTTAGTCTACTGACACAGCTTACTGGTCACCTGAACTAAAAGAGTCATGATGAATTCCGATTGGTCTCTGATACTTGACTGAGGGATTGCTATAAACAATGGAGGCAGGTAAGCAGTGCTGAGCTGAATCAATGCAATATCTTTGTTGAATATTCTTCTTCTACTATGGTTAAGTAAGTCTCCTTTGGTTATATGTCACATTTTTCTCTAAGTGTTTCATTTTGTTCCAATACTGAACCCTAATTTCTCAGGGGATCAGCCTCAGTCAGTTCTAGCCTACCACAGCCTCTCATTATTGAAGTATATGCTAGTTTGCACCTCCCCTGTTCAGAGTTTTGGCTGGTTCCTAGATCATTTTTGGAGGCTCATATTGGCTTTCCTAATGCAGCTTCTCTGACCACTTCCTTCTGCTTTCACTTTTACTGAAGCTCACCTCCTGGTTTTCCTAGTACAACCCTCCTAAAACTCTGTGCCTGTCTTTTTGTACAGTTCTATGATCTTTCACATCACCATCTTCACAGGAAGTTAGAAACTTAGAAAACTTACATTTGCAATTAAAAAACAGAAACAAAAACCTGTACTCACCCAAGAAACAAAAGAGGAGACTTAATGAAAGTGCATATGCATCTGGGAAATTGATTTAACTATTTAATGGTCTATCAAAGAAAGGCAAGATAATAATAACTGGAATTGGAGACCCAGGCTCACATCTGGACCCAACTCTTACTTCCTGAACAAACTGATAAACTTCTCTGGATCTTGGTTTCCTTATGTGTAAAATGGGAAGTATTTATACTACCTCCACAGGATTAAGAAAAAGCTATTTAAAGTTTAAATAGATAGAGAAATGTCAGTTATTAATATAACTGTTATCCTTTTACTCAAGAAGTTCCCATTGCCTCACGGGGTATTAGAAAAGTCAGTTGAATCTGTTAGCTCTATACAAAGGCAAGACTAACTAAATTTAGAAACAGGCCCCACAGAACGCGTTACTCTGTTAAGTGTTAAATGGATGAAGCAAGTTCAACAGAAATCAATTAATAATACCAGTACAGGCAATTTATATATTAAAAATCAGGAATGGAACACCTTGGGCACCACAATACACTGTCAGTCACAGCTTTCTACAGAAGGTGAAAGTGCCAGCATCTTAAGTGGTAACCTGAGATGAAAGCAATTTATTTCAGACACTAGATTAAGTGTGAATATTTGCACATGAAAGGACAGGATTATTTTCTTCCTTCACAGGCCATAAACCAGACCCAACATGTAAGGGAGAACAATAATGGCAAAAGAAAAGGAAATTTTTCTTCATATGTTCCCCTCTAATGGCCTTCTAAGTCAGTTTGAGAGATTTTATTTTTCATCTACTCCATAGGTAACACATGCTGGCTAAGACTGATTCAGTGCCCCCCCAAGTTTCCTACCCAGCAGAGAGTGGGATGGAAACCATCAGGGCTACTCCCCCAAAGAAAAGCAGTTTTCTACAGTGTTTTGAATATAAGACCCTCCTGGAACTTTCCTTGTTCCTCAAATTTGGCTAGGGAACCACAGGGTGAAGAAATGGATGTAACTACCTATAGGCTTTGCCAGAAAGCATGCAGAATAACATGAAAACTCAAAGGGATGGGGCCATTCCTTCAGACTGTGGTGAAATGAGAACAAATGATCACAGCACACTGGAGGTGGGTACTTTTTGCCTAGCCCTCATCAATATAATGCATGTAGAACTTTAAACTGTTTAATTATATATATATAGTACCTAATTATATTATCATATTATATAACCTAATGAACTCTCAATGGCTATTTGCTTTTCTGTACTGGGAATAAAAGAACTAAAGAAAAATAAAGCACTCATTTACTCCCAGTGACACAATTTTATTAAAAAGTTGACTTTCCAAAATTACATTTGTTCACTGAGGGGGAATGCTGGGTATGTGCTGACTATAGTGAAAGGAGTAAATGAAACTTTATGCTTAATTCATCTCTTGAATTTTCTAGTCATTTAAAACCCACTCAATTTATTTATTTATTTTTTAAAGGAAAGGGTCTTCATAGGATCATAGATTTAGAACTAGAAGAGATCAGCATGGCCATTCTAGCTGAACTTTCTCATTTTATGAATGAGGAAATTCATTAGGAAAAAAGTCCTAATTGATTGGTGTCCCCTGGACTGTTGGTATAGCCATTGGACCACTTGATCCTAAAATGACTATGAGGCTTGAATTCTGCTGCCCAATCCTGTACTGGATTTGCTTGGCTCACTAGGAGAAATTCTCTCTCACCAGTCTGTCCCTTAATATTTTGATGCAATCTAAGTTGTTGGTGTCTCTCAATGGGCCTGCAGCATCACCATTAACTATGTTAGCACCAATCTCTGGTAGCGCTGAACTTACTGGTTAAAATATTACTCACAGGAGCCTTGCAGTAACAGCTGGCTTTGAAAGAAGCCACCAGAAAAGACTCATTTCTCAAGTCCATTTGTTCAATTAGTGATACTCCTCATAATTGCCCCAGCTGCTATACTCAGTGAGTGCTACTTTGGGACTTAACTCCTTAGGTGATGACTCCTTACTTCACTTAGCCCTCCTGGGGTTGGGGAATGGGGGGAGGAAGGAAGGAGGACCAAACAGGTTGTTTCTGAAACCAGTGGCTCAAACAAAGGAATTTTCTAACAAGAGTCCTGTTCTTTAACCATTCCTCTCTTTCCACCTATGAGATTATACCTTCCCTGAAAGAACAATGAAAGAAATGGAAGTTAATCTGAGCCTTCAATGATGGGCAGGATTTCAACAGGCAGAAATGGAATCAGGAAGAGTGGAGGGCCAGGAGGAAAAAAGGCTCAGAGATGGTTAAAGAGGAGGTATGTCTGGGAAGGCATTAAGTAGTGCAGATTGGCTAGAATACAGAATAGTATAAGGAAAAACTGGAAGAGCATAATGCAACATGGCATACAGGGGATGGAGTGTTGGATTGGGAGTAAAAAGACCTATGTTCAAATCTCTTCCCGTCTAAGATACTAATTGGACAAGTCACAACCTAAGTCTTAGTTTCTTCATCTGTAAAATTAAGATATTAATTGTACCTACTTCACAGGATTGCTGTGAGCATCAAATAAAAACTATATAAAGTACTTTTAAAGCGCTTAAATAAATTCCAGATATTTTTATTATTATTGCTATTGCCAGGTCAAGAAGCCCAAATTTAATTCAGCAGGCAATGGGGAGCTTTTGAAGGTTTTAAGCAGAGGAATAATACAATGAGAAATTCAGGAAGGTATTGGAAGGAGGCTAAAAGTGGAGTCCAAAGCTAGGGTCATGGCAGTGGGAATGGAAAAAAGAAAACAAACCGGGAATATATGATTTGAAAACTGACTCAATGTGGGAGCAAAAAAGGGAGCAACACTAAGCCTTGAGTGACTGGGATACTAGCCAGCAAACAGAAATAAGGAACTTATGAGGAAAAGTTGATTCTGATAGGGAAGGTGATTAATTTGATTCTGGACAAAGTGAATGTGAGATGCTAGAGGAAGTATCTCTTGCTGCCATTCATTCTATACCATATTGTTAGATGCTGCATCTCCTTACTCCTGTATGGTAGGTAGGGTCCTTATCTTTTATTTTTAAATTTAACTCCCATGAGGTAATGTGCTGGATTTAAAGTTAAAGGATCTGAGGTCAGATCCCAGATCTTTTATTTACTACCTGTGTGAGCTGGGGCAAATTATGTAACCTTTAGACTTTAGTTTCTTTATCTGTAAAAGGAGGGAAGGAGAGGGGGAGTTGGTCTGAATGTCCCTTTCAGCTCTAAATGAATTACTTTTTTAAAATAGAGAGAAAAAACTCTACTCCTGTTCTTTCTGATCCCTCCAGGAAATTCCTGCTTCTGACATCCCATCTACGACCCAGGCCTGCCATCTTCCATCTGTGGATATTCTGATATGCTGCCTTTTTTCTATGTCTCTGTGTCTTATACATACACATATACACACACACTCACACACACACACACACACACACACACACACACACTCTAGATTGCACAATTTCCTCTTGAGATTCTAAAACCTGTCAGAAGGACAATGTTTAGCAATGTTCTCTGTAAATTTTCGAGAAATGACAAAGTTATTTCCCAAAAGAGAAGAAAAAAAATTCCCCAGATAAAATAAGGCATCTTGGAAAACAAACAGAAGAGCAGTTTTTCCTGCTAGGACACGGTAAAAGTATTTAATGTATTCAAGCTATTCAGCTTTGGCAAAGAAATCAGCTTGTGGAAACAGGGCAGCAAGGAAAGGCGGAGACTCTTAACTGGCCTCACCCTCACAGAATGCCCTGTAATAATGGTCAGAGTTTGAGGCCCTTGTTTCACTTCTTATCCTGTCTCAATCATGTCAATCTCAGTTAACAAAATAAAGCACCTGAAGAGAAGACCTGGACTTGGATCCTATAGATGCTAAAGGGTCTAGAAAAGTTTTGTCTTCACCCAAAGCAAGAATCTCCTCTCTAACCTGCCAAAGAAGTGGTCATTCTCCTTCTGTGGGTCAACACAAGTTTTGGGGGTTTTTTTGGGGGGGCAGTGGAAACCTTAAACTTCAATTACTTCTTTGTATTTACTTTGCTACACATCTATATGACTTTGGGTAAGTCTCGGGAAGGGAGAAAGATAATGAGTTCAGTTTTAGGCACACTGAGTTTAAGATGCTTGTAAAACATTCGGTTTGAGATGTTCGATAGGCACTTGAAGATGTCAGACTGGAAGTCAGGAGAATGGTTAGTGTTGGACAAATGGAAATCAGAATTGAATCCATGGGAGCTGATGATACCATTAAGTGAAAGAGAATAGAACATGAAGAGAAGAGGGCCCAGGAAAGAGCTTGGAGGATACCCATGTCTTCCGGGTGTGACCTGGAAGAAGATTCAGTGAAAGGAAACTTAGAAGGAGTGGTTGGATGCAAAGGAGGATAACCAGGAGAGAGCAGTGTCATGAAAATCTAGAGAGAAAAGAATATCAACGCAAAGAGGAGGCTATATCAGAAAAGAAGCATATCTTTCACCTTGCGTCTTAACTTGGGGTATGATGCCTTGTTTTTTAAATGTTTTGATCACTGCATTTCAGTAAAATTGAGTTTCTTTGTCATCTTATGCATTTTATTAAAACAAAACACATTAAACAAAATACATATATTTAAAAATATTATTCAGAGAAGGAATCCATATGTTTCACCAGACTGCTAAAACAGTCCATCACTGGGGCAGCTAGGTTGCGCAGTGAATAGAGCACCAGCCCTGAAGTCAGGAGGACCTGAGTTCAAATCCAGCTGCAGCCACTTGACACTTATTAGCTGTGTGACCTTGGGCAAGTCACTTAACCCCACTTGCCCTGCCCCCCTCCAAAAAGCAAAAAACAAAAGTCTATCACATGCAAAAAAGTTAAGCACTGAGGTACAGAATCTAACAAATTCTTAGTTACAGCCAATATATTGATTTGTTTTACTTGACTATACATTAGAAGGATCAACTTCTCCTTGGAAGAGGGGTGGTGACTGTGTTAGTAGGCAATGATAAATATTTTTTTAAAAAAGAGAAAAAGATCAACAAAGTATTTTAAAAGTTAAAAATATTTTTAAAAACCACTAAAAAATGCATTTGAATCTTTCTCAGCTAGAACTTGCCTTAAAAGACCTTGGGTTGCACCTCTGGAAAGTCACCTATACCAAATGAGAGGAGCGAAGTGTGAATTAATTAATAGAAGCCTAAGAAATCTTCATAAAAGCTATGTTACTACCTACTTAGATGAAGGCAAGTAAAACTTGCTTGCCTAGAGGGTGCTGGTTCTCTCTAAGCCATTAGTTCTTAAGAGTGCCGACACAAACAAAGGCAGCTTCAGGCCATGAACTACAGGCTCAAGGCAGGGCGTCAAATTCGGTCTAATGAACAGCAACTCCTCCAGAACAGGGAAATCATTCTGTACAGCCTAGACATAACTCTGGTAGGGAGGTGGGAGGGAAGGGGGAATGGGAGGGTTTCTGGGTAATCCCCTTTTTGAAATGCTAATGTCATTACCATAGCCAAAAGGACAAGTGGCAGAATCCAGCTGAGGGCAGCTCAGGCAATGTGCCCTTACACAGATGACTTAAACAGGGTCTTTTGTCACTTTTTCTCTGCTCTTCCCCTCTCCAGGCTTCTGATGTACCCCAAATCACAGGACTCACAGCAGCTGGCTGGCACTCATCTGAATAGAGGAGACCTGGATAGAGCCAGGGAAGTCACTTCCAGAAGAGTAGAAAGTCCATGTGAAGTGGGACTTCAAGGTTCTGACCTTGAGCAAGAAGACAGATGAAGGGAAGAAATGCACCCAGTGATCTCAGATATATCTTAAGGATCAATGATTCCCCTACTCTGCTGAACAGTGGGGGTAGGGGAATTAGCATTCTGAGACGCACCTCTTGGTGAGCTCTGAATTTACACTACTTGGCTATCTATCTAGGCTGGTTATTGGATGACTAACAAGCAAGTCCATCCTAGTCCACACTGAAAACCTTTGTGGCTTGGTTGTTAGTGGCAGTCAGAGAAGGAGGCACAGTTTTCAAGAAGCTGGATGAAGTACCAAACAAGGACTTTAGCGGTAAGCCTTGGGACTTAATGCCATTTAAAATCCTGAGTGCTGTGAAAAGATGGACTGGTAGGCATCCTGAGTGTACAATATCAAGGATGAGGAACTAACAATAATAGTTAGCATTTATATAATGCTTTAAGATTTTTAAAATGCTCTACAAATATCTCATTTGGTTCCCACAACTACCTTGGGAGATAAGTGCTATTACTTATCCCTATTTTATAGATGAAAATACTGAGGCAGAGAGATTAAGTGACTTGCCCCGGGTCATATAGCTAGAAAATAGAAATACCTGCATTTGAACTAGAACAAAGAAATGAATCTCTAATTGCTGAATATCAGGTAGCCCTAGGTTGAAATTATATAACTTTGGCAATGCTTTGCCCATATTTCTCAGAGCTCAAAGGATTTATGGTTAGAGGAGATTTAAAGATCAGTTTTTGCTACTTGTTCTCTGACCTTGGAACAGATACTTAGCTTCTTCATCTGTTAAATTAAGAGTCTGCCATCAGATGATTTCTAAGGTCCTTTCCAGCCATAATATTCTCTCACGAATGGAAAAGGCAGTAATGACACTCAGATTTGGGTGTTGTCATTAGCCTATGTTTTACCACTGGTACAACGGACCTCAAGGCCACATGTGGCCCTCTAGGTTCTCAAGTGCAGTCCTTTGACTGAATCCAAACTTCACAGAACAAATCACCTTAATAAAAGGATTTGTTTTGTGATATTCGGACTCAGTCAAAAGGCCACACCCAAGGATGGCGTGGCCACAAGGCCCCAAGTTCCCCACCCCTGAACTCACACTCTGAAGACAGAGACAACAGATTAACACAGTTAATCTGAAGATAACATCTATAATAGGATGATTCCCACAGTTAATTTTGCAATAATTAGTAATGAATTAGAAATTACTTAGAGAATTTTTAAAATAGCATGAAAAGGGAACACAGACTGTAAACCAAAGGCTTTAAAACTGAACATTCAGGTGTGGGGAAACAAGGTGGGGAGAGCACTTCTCTCTTCTGGATGGCATTCTAAACTCCCAGCCCTCACGAGTCCATTTAGAATCACCACTCAGTGACCCAGCAATACCATTTCTAGGGCTGTATCCCAAACACATTATACAAGTGGGAGGAGGACCAGTATGTACAAAAATATTTATAGCAGCTCTTTTTGTGGTGGCAAAGAATTGGAAATCAAGGAGATGCCCATCAACTGGGGAATGGCTGAACAAGTTGTGGTATATGAATGTAATGGAATACTATTGTGCTATGAGAAGCACAAATGAGGAGCAGACAGACTTCATAACTAAATTAATCATTTAGTTCATAATAACCTGGAGAGACTTATATAAACTGATAGTGAGTGAGGAGAGCATAACCAGGAGAACTTTGTACACAATTACAGACACATCATATCTGTGATGTCTAACTTTGATACACTGGGCTCCTCTCAACAATGCAACACTATAAGACAACTCCAAAAGATTCATGATGGAGAGAGATATCCACATGCAGAGAGAAGAAATAGTCTGAATGCAGATTGAAGCAAACTACTTGCTCTCTCTCTTTTGTGTTTTGTTTTCTTTTGTTCCTCCTTTCTCCTTGTTCACTCCATTGGTTATAATTCTTCTTTACAACTTAATATGAAGGTATTTGTAAAACCTATATTGTACTGCATGCCAGCATGGGGGGAGAGAAGAGGGGCAGAAAATTTGGAACTGAAGGGATTGTGGAACTGTGAAAATGAATGTTGTAAACTAAAAGTAAATAAATAAATTAAAAAAAAAAGAATCATGACTCAGAAATATCCTAAAGTCTATCAAAAAAGAAAGCAGCTCCACACCAAATGCAAAAAAGAGCATCATAGGAAAAAAGGGATTTTCTAAAAGAACTACATAAATACCTAGAAGAAATAAATCAGTCGATTTAAAAAATTAAATAAAAGCACTGAAGAAAATAATAGAGAGTAAAATGTTTAGAACAGAAAGTGGCAAACTACACAAGTAATGCTCTCCCTGAAAATCAGAATGAACCAAACCATCAATGAAAACAAGAAAACAAAATAAAAAATGCTACAACAAAATTAAAAGACTAAAAAAAAAAACAGAGGGGAAATGTAAGGTACAACCAATCCTCTTTCACTACTTCAAGTATTTGAGTGATTTTATTGGTTAACCTCATTTTCATTTTCATGTTGGTAACTATGCACATTCTAGCTATGCTCAGTAAAGAAAAAAATGAGAGGCACAATGTATGCAAGTTTGTGGAATGGCTGGTATCCTAACAGGTATTTCACTGGTGTTGTAAAGAGTTCCCATGTGCATTTGTTGGAGACTTTCACTGTTTAACTTTAAAACTCAAGTTTTATGTTACAATTATGTTCCAGCTAATCTGATCAAGTTGGTGCATCCTTCATAATCTCCAGTAACAACTAAAGTCCCAGTGACTTATCCCTTGGGTTTTCAGAGGGCCAAGGCACTGAGATTTAGCAATATGGTATACAGTACAACACCCTCACTTGGCAATTTTCTAATGTCCTGATTCTTCTTATTCCTCTCCAGGCTGTGATCTAGACCTTTTCTGCCATGCCTTAGCTCTTCATCCTGAAGCTTTGCCCTAGCACTGGAATTCACACATTGGAAGTACCCTCTACCCCTTCTACCTCTTCCTCTGGTCCCCTCTCTACTTAAGGAGGGAACCCAGGCCAACTAGGAATGATACATTCCTTCTCAGTCAACACTGCAGACTTTCTCTGCCTTGGTTACACCCTGCTCCCAACCCCCCACTTCAGTTCCTTTTATGTGTGGTCTTCCCCCAACTAGACTATAGGATCCTTGAAGGTAGGACTGCCTCTCTACTTGCATTTATATTTCCAGCCCACAGCAAAGTGCTGAGCATATAGTAAATGCTTAATTAGTGGTAGCATACTGACTGATATTTTCAGAGAGCTTTCTGGTCTGTGAGTAAGTTTTCAGGTGGGGAGATAAGGATAGACTGAGATGTTCAAGAGACCAAGTTTTCTCTGTATTTTGCATCTCCCAGAGTGTTTAGAAGAGTGCTCTTTATAGAGTAAAGTGCTCAATAAATGTTTATGGGTGGTTTTAGATGATGACAGAAGCTTCATCTTTTAACTCTAACCAAATTCTCTTCTGCCTTTTACCAAACCTGGTAGCTTAATTCTAGATACAAATTTAAATCAGTAACAAAAACTTGAATTTTTCTCTAGTAAAGAAACATGTGCCTCTGCTACATACAGTGCTAACAGCCACATGCCCAGAATACCCTTTGTATTATAGAAAGTGTCATGTGTTTCAAAAAATGGAAGCAAAAGATACAGTTGAATTGTGTTACAGTCACCTTGCACTTTACAAGGACTTCCTGACAGTTCTCTGGGGCTGAAATTCTTTACACATAGTACTTTTATAAGCACTAAGAAACTAATAATAGGTGTAAAGCTAATGGCAATCTGTTTGACTCATTTCATCATTTCTCCACTTAGCCACCCACCAAAAATTTAGAAAGATTTGAAAACCGCACTTGAGTTCTGGTTATTTATATCAGGCAGGGGAATGATTATGAACACAGACCCATTTTTGGCACACAGTTCTCAAGCAAGCCTAGTCCTAAAAAGATAAGGTAATAAAAGACTGGGAAGTAGCTATGAAGGCAAAAGGAAATCAGGACTGCAATAAAGAAAAGAGAAAGGATGTATATATATTTTAAGATTCCAAACATTCAACAAATCCCTCATTCATTGAGTGCCCTGTACTAAGCAATAAAGGTAAGTAAGACAGATTTTTTACCCCCTGAAATTTACAGTCTAATGTTACTGTTGCTATTTGTTTTTTGTTCTTTCATTATGGGAGGAAAGATCACTGACTATTAATTGGAAGACCTGGCTTATAGTCCTAGCTCTGTCACTTGCTTGTTGTGTGACATTTCCTCTCTCTATTCCTCAAACTCCTCATCTCTAAAATGAGAGGTCTGAACTAAATGATCATGATAGTTCCCTCTAGTTATAACATTCTATGCTTCTAATCTGACCAGGAATTTAAGGAACATTAAAAAACCTTCTTCATTGCTGTTCTGAGGAATGTAATGCAAAGCACATACATACTTGGGGCAGCTAGGTGGCACAGTGGACAGAGTGCCAGGCCAGGAGTCAGGAAGAGGTCCTGAGATCAAATTTGTCCTCAGACACTGAGTAAATCACGCCACTCCAGGATCTTTGCCAAGAAAACCCCAAATGGGATCTCGAACAGCTAGACATGACTGAAATGACTCAACAACAAAATAAATATTTGTTTAATGGAATCCAAAAGGTACTGAAAAAGTAAGTGATACACAGGACTAGATTTGAGGTCTCCTGACTTATAGGCCAGTCCTCTTTTGATTGTCCACACTATTATTGATTAGTGCCAACCTCCTGCATTTAGCTTTCTTTACTATGACTTCGGGCAATTGCTGACTACTCCATTTGGGCCTGATAAAAAATAGTTGGAAAAGGAGAACTAAGTTCATATTTGCTCCAGGAAGCAGAGGTACCCCTCAGTGTTGGTTCCCAGAAGAGGTAAATGGGGAATATTAGAAAGTAAATTTGTCATCTACCAGGGAGTTCAGCTGTATGACCAGAATAGGTATAACTGACAGATGGACTGCTTGTGTGCTCCACTAGCACCATATAACATCAAGGGAATGCAAGGAAAACTCCCGGCACCCAGAATGGACCAGAGTGGTCAGCTTATGGGAGGACAGAGACAAAAGTTGTATAGGACCGGACAGGCTGCAGTCTGCATACACTGGAGGGAGTACCCACAATGATGAGAACACAAATCCACTGGAGTACTGGGGAGACCAATAACATTATTCCAGGAAGATGATTGACTGCTACTGGACAGGAATTGTAGCCCAATGTTACCCACAACTGGCTAAAATCAGTGATACAGAAGAATGAAATCTCTAAGTGGGAGAGTAGTGGCTGGGGCAAAGGCAGTTAAGCTACTTACCTAGAGAATATTATGGTGAAAGTGCTAATCCTCGAGTATTTATTTGCACACTGACATTCTGGAGTTAGATGCTAGTTCCTCCAGAAGAGGGTGAAAGATAAGGATCACAGAATCAAGAACAACACTCAGACCAGGCTGCCCTTAAAAACCTTCCAAGTATTAAAGCACAGCAAGTTCATCCAGCATTAGCTATTTGGATTAATTGTCAAGGAGGTAAAATGTATGTTTAATATGTAATCTGGCCAGGTTGACAGTGTTTTCATTGAATTATTGCTGAGTTTCTGGTAGAGAAGATGTGTGATCCAGATTTTGCCTTCTCTTTGTTAGGAAATTTTAAGACAGAGATAATTCTATATGACAATCAATATTAAGCACCTCTATGAGTCAGGTACTATGCTATGCACTGAGGATACAAAGAAAAGCCAAAGAGTCTTGCTTTTAAAGAGCTCCGTCTAACAGAGAAGACAATATGCAGACAACTATGTAAAAACAGGATATAAACAGGACTGCCTGCTTGTTGAGGTTTTATCCTTCATTCTCAAAGAAGACCATGCAAGTGCACTGGTCCCCAGCCTCACTTTCACGTGCGGAGCCATCTGGGTCCAGCAGCTAGATATGGATCAGGACAACTGGAGGTGGCCCAGGATGCAGTGGGGGGCTTTGGCCTTTTCAGACTAAGGTCTTTTAACAGGTCTCTGATTGAGGCAGCACCAAAAAAAAAAAGATCTGGAAGGGGAAGACCCAGGGTCTTCAGGATAAACTGAAGATAATCAATTGAGGGAAAGCATTGTAATTAAAGGAAAGTGAGAAAACTTTCCTGATAGGATTTTATCTGGGACTTGAAGGAAGCCAGGGAAGACCTGAGGCTGAGATGAGGAGGTAGAAAATTCACTAGTTTATTGCAAAGTAGTTTCTCACTGTTTTTTCCATGATGCCTAGGTTCCACAGTAATTCCTCAGTAATAACCCATCCAAACTCCCACCCAAGTCCCCAGTCTTTTTATAGAGACAGGTAATTATGCCACAGAGAGATTATATCACTCATGTCAGCAGTGTTTACAGCTGATAGGAAGATGTTCATAGGATATTGTAGGAACTACACCTTCATTTAGCAAACAGTCTACTAATCTGCTAGAGGCCCTATTGTCTTTCCAAAAATAGAACTGCCCAGATGAACCTCTTCAACTAAAACTGGGAAGCAAACAACCATAAAAGGTCATTGCAGGAGAGACTAAAAATAATAACAAAGAGACAACAGAAGGAAATATGGCAACTATGAAAGAACTGCCCTCAAAAAAAATATAGGGGCAGCTAGGTGGCCCAGTGGCTAGAGCACTGACCCTGGAGTCAGGAGGAGGACCTAAGTTCAAATCCAGTCTTAGACATTTACTTGCTGCGTGACCCTGGGCAAGTCACTTAACCCTGATTGCCTAAAAACAAAAACAAAAAAAACATAAGAAAACCACTTTCTTCTTCCTTAGGTCTATAATTTTAAAAGATCTTACTCTCTTTCTCAAACCAGTCTCCTGATAAGGATACTCTGTCATCTCTAATGGAAACCTAGGGAATGAGAGAAAGAAGACCTAACATAACAGTGGCACAACTTCAATATTATCTCTGCATCCTGGTGGAACATGGTGACAACATTCTGCAAGGGAACACTAGCAAACCAAAGTTAAGCCAACTCATACAAAGTCTAACCTGTGCTTGTGGGTAAAATCAGACGTGGGTCTGTTGTGTCTGTTAAAATGCTCACATGATTTAAAAAAATTTTTTTAACATGCTTTCACATTTTAGGACAACATGTAAAAAGATTCTTAGGCTCAAAGCAGATAAGGACTAGAAGGAGACCTTAGAGATCACCTGGTCTAATTCCCAAATTTTAACAGACGAGAAAATCACGAGAGCTAAACTGACTTGTGGAAAGGTACCTAGTGATGGATTGGAAATAGAAACTAGTTTTCTTAGTTCTTAATCCAAAGCTCTACTTATTGCATCACTATGCCTCCCAAACTGCCAAGAATAAAATTCAAAATATGTTATCCTTCCCAAGAAAATTACTCAGGAAAAGATAAGATAGTATAAGTAGGGGTGGAGGGATAGAAATGAATACACAGACATCAGTAAGCCAAACTGCTTATGACAGTGTCTAGATTTGTTTCATATTGCTAGAGCATAGTTTGAAACAGTAGCATCAATCAACATAATGCTTTAGAGTCTAAAGTTTAGACAGTCTTTGTCAATGGCTAAGTAGATCCTCAAACCCCCCCAACCATGAGCCCACACCCAAAAGCAAATGGAAACTCTTTAAAGTTTGATCTCCCCTACAAAAAGATGCTTTAGCACCTTCCTTTTCTGGCTTTTTAAAAAACACGGTTAGTCCTGTAAGGACAGCTATATAATATTTGCTGCCCAGCATGACCAAATTAACAGTAACATTAATTTTTATATTGTTGTAGACGCCGCTGCTGTTTGAGTTCTACACAGCACTTTTTAGTTATCAGACTGTCTCCTAACAACTTTTATTAGTTGGTCATTCACTGCATTACCTTTAAAGAACCCAAGGACTGTAATTTCCATTTTATAGAGGCAACACAGAAAGGCAAAGAATTATCTACAGTCACACAAAAAGTATCCTTTTTAAGGTTGGACAGATGGAAGAAGGAATTGGAGACATGGGGTTCAAAACACTTGCAAATTTTCACCCAAGCCCTGAATTGGCACTCCTCACCTTAAAAGAGAGGGTAAATCTTGCTGAAGGCAGGTGATTGAGCTTAACTTTTAAAAAATCAACTTTATTGGTATCTTTTGCCTTTACATAGTTAATTTTTAATCTTTACCTACCCAGCAAGGTATCCTTTACAAAAAGAATTTTAAAAAGAAAGAGAAACTCTTCAGCAATACCAAGCAAAACATCAACTAAACCTGCTATATGTAATATTCTATTACTCTGTAGAGCTGTAGTCCCCCAACTCTGCAAAAAGAGAAGGTAGGAGTTTGACTTTTTTTAAAAAAAAATGTAGCCTTCATGATCTTCTTACCAAGTATTCTAGTTTGGTGGTGTCAAATAGAAATGGATCCTTGCAGCTATATACTGACTTAGAAAACCTCAAATTAACATTATCTAAGTTGTCTTATATTTTTGTTATTTTGTTTCACATTCTCAATTACATTTTAATATGGTTTGGACTGCACTCCAGAGTTTTGTGAGCTGCTTGCAGCCCTGAGTGAGTTTGATACCTCTGTTCTAGATCATGTGGTAGAACTCAAGAAGTGCAACAAACATCTTCTTCCTTTCCATTATTCACAAGACCAAGTTTTCTAAACTCCCCAGTCAAGTCTTATAAAGGGTCTGCTCAGTAGAAAGTTGAACAATAGTACCAACATCTAATACTTCTACTGTTAGAATTCTGGGGTCCAGCAAATTCAAGTATCTCTGCTATTTGGGAGACAACAATCTTATCATCTTCTAATACAGCCTACTTATTCCAATCTCTGGATGTAAGACTTGTAAGTATAGTCATTGCTGAAGTGTGTGCTCCTAAAGAACATTCTCTCATAACTAAATGCCTGTTAAACTATGTCAAGTATGCTTGCACACACATGAAATATGTATAAGTATATGTACTGTTTACATTTTAAACTAGGGCTATTGAAACTAAGACAGAGCTATGCATTTCACAGGGCACTTCATCTTTTACAGTTGTGGGAGAAAAAGAGAAGAAGGGTTAGAGACGAAGGGAGCTTTTTTTAATGAAATTGCTTTTTCTCAAAAGTTTGCACATCTGGATCTTGATTGTTTGGCAAACTTTCTTGGACACATTCCCCACTGGAAGGCATGTCATTACAGGTGTCTCTCCTGGATTTAGGCCAGGGAATTATTTTTCCCTTCTACCCTAGAATAATCTGTGTGTGTGTGTGTGTGTTTGTGTGTGTGTGTGTGTGTTAGGGGAAGGAGAGGGAGAACAAGGAAAGGAGGAGAGAGAGAGGTGAAGAACTTCAAATTTTACCTTCCTTGGTTACTCATCTCTCTCTCTCTCTCTCTCTCTCTCTCTCTCTCTCTCTCTCTCTCTTTCTCCCCTCCCTCCGCCCACACCCACCTTCCTTATTAGTTTAGAGTCATGAGTTTCTTATCACTGATTTCAGGCTTCGGGAGGAAAGTAAAAAAGGTGTGGGTAGTGGGAAAAGGGTGGGGTGAAGCTGAGATTGGAGGGGTATCAAGGGCAAAGATGAAATGACTCACAGCCAAAGTCTGGCACTCAAAAGCAGAGGCTAAAGGATTTCCCAGTGCTAGAAATGCTCTCATGTAACATGCCCAGACAAGTCTCCCATACTGAGGTCAGAAAAAAGGCAGTATGGCCATGATTTCATTTTATTTTACTACACTTGCAATTTCACTGATATAGAGAACTTCTGTAGAACTATAAGCAGCAAAAACCCACTAAAATTAAGCCAGACACTGAAAGATAATAAAGGCCAGTCTTGGCTTAGGAGAATAAATAAGGAAACACTTCTTTCCTTTTGGTAGACATGGGGATTATGGGTGCTGAATGCTGCATATATTGTCAGACGACATCATTCACTGGCAGTTGGTTTGTTGGCAAAGCTCACCTGGTATATCTGGAAATGAGATGATTAAAAAAAAGCAGCAATAAAACTTATGTTGAAAAAAAGGCAAAAAAAAAGCAGTAGGGAAAAAAAGTCAATCAACAAGCATCTATTAAGTGCCTATTACCACATGTCAGGTACTGTGCTAGGTTCTAGGGTGCAAATACACAAGTAACCCAATTCCTGGTCCTCAAGAACTTATATTCTATTGGGTAGGGGGAAGAATACATATTTATAGATAAGTAAATATAGGATATGTGTGTGTGTCTGTGTGTGTATATATAATATATATATATATATATATATATATACATATATATACACACACACACACACACACACACACACATATATTGATATAGATATGTAAAAAAATAAAATAAACATAGTGATTGAGGTGGCGCACTTAACTGGACAAATCAGTAAAGGTCTCTTAAAAGAGACGGCACTTATGCCTTTAAAGATTCTAAGGGGCAGAGGTGACAAAGGAGTGCATGCCATACATGGAAGACAGTCTGTGCAAAGGCACAAAGTCGAGAGAGGGAATGTTGTTTGGCTAGAGGAGAGTGTGTGAGGGAGAGAAGGGCATAGTCAGGCTAGAAAG
This sequence comes from Pseudochirops corinnae, assembly GCA_028646515.1. Lineage (NCBI taxonomy): Eukaryota > Metazoa > Chordata > Mammalia > Diprotodontia > Pseudocheiridae > Pseudochirops > Pseudochirops corinnae. The sequence goes on from CM053589.1 coordinate 79,095,792, forward strand.
GTATCTAACTGGAGTCAGATAGTGAAGGGCTTTAAATATCAAATAAAACAGTATTTTATTCTAAAGGCAATCCGGAGGTGGGCAGTGGGGGAAGCAGAGTAAAAAAGTCAGGTCTATGCTTTGGGAACATCAATCTGGAAGCTGTAAGGATGGCCTAAAGTTCTAAGTCTGGCTTTAACATTCACTTATCTGGGTTACGTTGGGCTAGTTTTAGTTTTCTCACCTGTAAAATAAGAAGGTTTGACTAAATGATTGTTAATTTTCCAGCTCTGAAATTTTAGGATTTTACGAATAATGACTTCCAGGAGGGTTGGATCTAAACTGCAACAATGATTTTAGATCCAAACTTACAGATCTTTCTGCTGAAATATGTTTCCAGAACATTGTTTCACCGTTTATGAGGATTCTATGCCTTGTTTACCAGGCAACTAACTTTTCATGAGGTCAGTAAAGTCAGTTTTCCTTCCACACCCTAAAATGTTCCATAGCATCACAGAAACATGGAACACAGTGGAGTCAGCTCTTCCAGAGACACATGCACTAGGTGTTTCTTATTTCTGGGTCAACCACAGACATAGAGGGGAAAGGTGGTCCTGAGAGATATGAAGTGAATGCTGGACATTGAAGAAATAAATACTGAGAGTTGGCAAGTCTTTTCTGACAACTCTGGATAAGAAACTGATGATGTGTGATGTAAACATGGGTAATGACACCATTTCTTGCTTTAATAAGGAGAAGAGATGTTCCAGGACGATATTAAGTAGCTCAAATGGGACTGTGGAGGTTCTGATGCCCCTATTCAGAGCAGTACCTATATGGGACTAGGTCTTTCTCCTCTTCTATAAATCCCCAATAATCACATCTTTCCTTACATATATGGAAAGAATATTTTATTTCCAGAGAGAGAGAAAGAGAGAGAGAGAGAGAATACATGTGTGTATGTGTGTCTGTACGCCTCTGAGACTCAAAAACTGAGACTCAAAAACTCTAAGTTCTATGTTCCACATCCACACTCTCATTTCTATTATTTCTGCCCTACTTCTATTCTCTAAAATCCCTGGCACTGTTATCTTACCTACTGACACCACCTAAGGATCCCAGAGCCACAAGGCTGCACCCTTAGGGTTTTTCCATCTGCCCTATAGCCAAGATGTCTTTTATGTACTGTCTCTCCCAATTAGGGACTGTCTGACTTTTTCTATTTGTGTCCCTGGGTGTTTAGTACAATGCCTGGCACAAAGTAAGTGCTTAGTAATCATTGATTCATTCACATAAGGTGAATGAATTATATAGGATGTATACAGGATGGTATGAATGATACTTATCAGGGTAACTAAATCAGCCATAAAAGCAACCAAGAAGTTAACAAAATTGAAACATTTTACAACTTTTAAAATGTCATTAGCCCTTTGTTTACCTTTTCCATTTTGCCAACATCAAGTGGTATTTAAAACCACATAAAATCAGAATGGGAAGGGACCATACTGAGAATATTCAGTACAAACTTCTAACTTTATACATTAGGAACCTGAACCTCAAAGAAATCAAGATATTTGCCCCAAACCACAGACATAATTAGTGGCAAGTTGGAGATAAGAATTCTGTTCCTTGATACTTATTTCAGTGCTCCATGGCTGCCCACTAAGGTGGAAAGTGAAGGAAAACAGGAAAAAGGTATGAGCCTATCCAGCAGGAAGGGAAAAGAGGGACAATATAAGAATGCCTTCAAACAGCCCCCCTCAATAGTCTAGCTTTGTCTTTGTCTTTGTGTTAAGCCGCTCTGCCTATATATTCATGGTCAAAGGACAAGAGCAGTGGTTCTCAAACTTTTTGGTCTCAGGACCCGTGTGATACTCTAAAGCGCTCCTTTTGCCATGGGTTTTATCTACTCATATTTACCGTGTTAGAAATTTAAATGTTTTAGTATTGTTATGAAAACAATTTTAATCTCAAGGATCCCCTAAAAGGGTCTTAAGCATATCTGGGCCATACTTTGAGAACCATGAAACTAGAAAACTGTTCTTTGCCATGATGAGAAGGTTGACTAAATCAGGGCTTCTTAAACTTTTTCCATTCACAACCCATATGGGATTGCAACCCACAATTTGAGAAACACTGGACTAAATAATTTTAAAGTCCCTTTTAGCTCTAAATCTACAATGATACGATACAAAAGACCTCCCAAAAACATCTTCCCAGGACACTGCAGAAGGGGCATCTTTGGTAATCTGCTGTTCTTGGTAAGCGATGAGTCCTCCATTCATCTGGAGTCATTTAGTATTATGACACTATATCCTCCCAGGATGCCTAACACAATCAAAATAGAGGTATCTGACTTACCTGAAGCAATCCCATTTCCAAGGAAAGTGCTAATAATCATGAATGGAAGAAGTAATCCATGTCCTAAGGAGACAAATGGTGAGGCTGAGCTGCTCTTTGGTGTTATCCTGCCATAGCACATCTTTTATCCGTCCAAGTTTGAAAGAAAAAGGGGGAAAAAAAACTGCCAGCCAGGTACAAATCCACCTATTAAAAAAATGCATAAAAAACTTCAGGAAGGAATAAAATAGAAGCCCTTTACATGCCAAATTTTAGAGAATCTTATCAACTAAATTCACCTCTCTTTCAGGGTAAGGAAGGTCACATCTAGCCTCTCTACAGTCTGGGAGGATGGTACCATGCCAAAAATCTCTGGCATGCACAGCCAGATTTCTGAAATAGTATAGGGAGGCAGGAATTATCTCACCTTGAAATCTTTTAAGCAGAGCTGAGCTTTGAGAACAGATCCGATTCTGCCCCACAAGTCACGGAGGCTCTGGGTGAAGAAGGGAAGAAGCAGCTGACGACAAGAGGACTGCTGTCTGTATCAATGAATCAAGTTTTCCCTCTGCCACATGCAACACAGTATGAGTTCAACTAAGGGAAGAAAAAAAAAAGGAACTGATTTAATAGGAGGAAAAGCAACTCCATAAACAGTGCCTTAAAAAAAGAATGTGTGCCTGAGCTGCCTTGAACAACAGGCCTAGTCACTCACTCACAGTTCTGACTCTGCATCTGTGAATTTAAAAAACGAAACAATTACCAAGTTCATCATACACACCTGCAACCTAGGAATTTCTAGCCAGTCACGTGTGTTGACACTCCACCACACACATCTCTAAAAAAATAGCAACACACTCCTCCCTTGAAGCAAAGTAGTTAAAGAGTTAAATGTTGATAATGGTGTAAAATATAACAGTGCCAGGTTCCCAATGAAGCATAGCTCCTTGATTGGAGAAATCCTAATCAAACAATGAGCAACAAGGATTCAAACTGCTAGACCTAGAAGGGTCCTTGGAGGTCCCTTCCTATCTCTAATACACATAAAATTATCTCATTTCATAACAAAAAATATTATTCAAGGGTCTCAGATCAGAACACCCAACTGATAAACATTTAACTCCTACCATTAAGTTCCTACTATGTGCCAGGCACTGTGTTAAGTGCTGTGGACACAAATATGGGAAGTCAGCACACAAAAAGAGGATGAAAAGGTGGGGAATGGGTACCCTTCTCTGTGTGTGTGGGGGGCAGTACACAGAGGAGGGGAAGATGATGAAGTCCAGGAGGACAGTCTGTGGGAAATGATGAGATAACTGCACTGGGTTTTCCTCCTTAAACTGAGGATGTGGGAGTTCCCCACTGTTAACCTCTACCCCAATGCCCTTTCTCAAAAAATTTTATTAGGTTCCCACTAACAATTTTTATTTTTGCTCATTCAATTATTTTTAAGTAGAATTTAAAATAATTTCTAGAAATTTGGAGTTTTCACTCATATATACAGGGAAACTGAGTCTGCCAAATTTAGTACTCAAGAGGACTCGAGGATCTAAGCAAATCAATTTGTATGTTGTAGGGCTTTTGTGTTGAGGGTCATAACTTTAGAGTTGGAAGAGTTCTTAGGGGACGTTTAGTCCAATCTCCTCTCTTCATTTTACTAATGAGGAAACTGAGGTCAAGTGTGACTTGTCCATATTTACTCAAGTATGTAATGTAGCCTATTTAATTCATTCCAATTTGCCCACTAAGATCCTATATGTCTTCATTCATAAAAGATACTTAGAAATAACAAAATCATACTTCTAATTTCAAAAAAATTCTATAATTCAGACAGTTCACTGTTTCATACAGAACTTTATATTTTCTCCCTTAATTCATCACAGCTACATACACACACACACACACACACACACACATGCATACACGCGCGTGCGCGCACACACACACACACAGCCAGCCAGCCAGCCAGCCAGTGAAATACAAAGGCCAGATACTCTGCTGGAGATACCAAGCCAGACTTCATTTGAAACCAATATAAGGCAGTATCAGATCTTAGATTAAGCTAGCAGAAATAATCATCAAAACAGGGGTGGAAAACCTGTGACCTCGAGGCCACATGTGGCCTTCTAGGTCATTGGTTGCAGCTTTTTGTCTGAGTCTAAGTTTTACAGGACAAATCCTTTTATTATGGGGATTTGTTCTGGGAACTTTGGATTCAAAGGGCTGTACTTGAGAACCTACAGGGCCACATGCCTAAAGGCCACACAAGTCAAACCCCAGATCAAATCCCTTTGGTACTTCTTAAAAAATAGATCATTGGAACATACTGGGCACAGAAAATCCAGAAGAAACAAGACATAGTAGCACAGTATTCAATCAAAAAACCCAAGAATTCTAACCACTTGATAAGAACTCACTCCTCAACAAAAGCTGCTGAAGAAATTAGGCTTAGACCAACATCTCATACCATATACCACATATACTCCAAATAGCCACAAGACCTAGATATAAAAGGCCTTATGAACAAATCAGAGGAAGAGGAAAAGGAAATAACACCTTTTGCAACTACGTATAGAGGAAGAGTTTTGTTGACCAAAAAAGAGAAAAAGAGAATCAGATGGGGTATCAGCTATATAAAACTGAAAAGGATTTGCACAAACAAAATCAATGCAGTTAGAAATCAGCTGGGGAGGGTAGAATCTTTGCAGCACACTTCTCTTGGATAAAGATCTGATATTCAAGTAGAGAGAAAATTGACACATCTATAGGAATAAGAGCCATACAAATACATACACTTTTTTTGCTTTTTGGAAGTGGAGGGCAGGGCAATTAGGGTTAAGTGACTTGCCCAAGGTCACACAGCTAGGAAATGTTAAGTGTCTGAGGCCACATTTGAACTCAGGTCTTCCCGACTCCAGGGCCAGTGCTCTATTCACTGTGCCACCTAGCTGCCCCAAACATATACTTTTCAAAAGAGGAAAGGTAAACTGTTAACAATCACATGAAAAAAATGCTCCAAATCACTAACTGCAAAAGTTAAAATTAAAATAATACTGTGGTTCCATCTTACATCCATTATTAGACTGGCAAAGAAAAATGTCAGTTGTTGGAGGGGCTATAGCAGATAAGCACACTAAATGCACTGTTAGTGGAGCCAACCCTTCTAGAAAGCAATATAGAATTGTATTCAAAAAAGTCACTAAAATGACCATACTCTTTGACACAGCGATACTCCTGCTAGGTCTATAGCCTAAACAGATCAAAGAAAGAGGGAAAGAATCCATATTACAAATATGTTCATAGAATTACTTTTTTTTTTTAATTTTATTATAGTTTGCATCATTCATTTCCACAAGATTTTGAGTTACATATTTTCTTTCCCCCACCCACTGCCCCAAAACAGCCATCCCAGTGTGTTCCCCCCTCCCCCAGT
>CM053589.1:79102043-79121654 GCA_028646515.1 Pseudochirops corinnae
TCTTTTCCCAGTGATCACTCATTGGTTACAGCCCTTCTATATGACCAAACTATTGTACAATGTGAAAGTATTTGCAGATCCTATACATGATTGCACGCCACCATGGGGGGGCAGGGAAGGGAGGGGAGAAAATCTGAAACTCAAGTGATTGTGGAACTGAATCTTGTAAATTAAAAGTAAATGAGTAAATAAAAAAAAAATTTTTTTTTAAAATCATTCAAGCCCACAATGAAACAGGATTAGTTAAACCAAAGCACAGCATTAAACATGGCCAGAAATAAGAAACAATAAGAGCTGTCATATTATTGCTACAAACCATCCTAATGAATCTTCAAAAAATAAGAAAATACTTCTAGAGAGATTTGGGTAGAAGGAAGGGTTGTTACTGTTTTTTTTCTACAGTATTATCATATACTTCTTGAAGTTGGAAGAACAGTGAAAAGACTAGCAAACAAATTTTACCAATAAAACTTGCTTTATCACTTAAGACTATAAAACCTATTATCAAAAGTCCAAGTGAGCCTTTAAGATCCAGGGATTTTCATCACAGTAAAAACATCCACTCTCTACCCCCAAAATATTTTGTATATTTTTTACTTCCTTGAAGTCTTGTCTCTATTGAGGGAATGATGAACTGTGATAAATATAGTTATATACTGAGAAGTAGAATTGTTCTGGAATTAAATTCCCAAATGGAAATAGAATACTGCTATATAATCTTGTGCCAGGTCACACATCAAGACAAATTACAAAACTTGTTCAAGAGCTCAAGATAAAGATGCTTCAAAAGCTTGGAAACTAGTCTGATCTAAAATATGTAAAAAACTTATGGGCTATATGTAATTAAAGCTACAATCTAAGGTGACTCCACAGATAGTGTGCTAGACCTAATAGTACAGAAGACTTTAGTTCAAATTCCACCTCAGACACTTACTATCTAAGTCATCTGGGTGCAATTAACTGCTATTTTTATGAGTTTCTTTATCTGTAAAATGGTGGTAATAATAGCCTCTATTTCTCAGGGTGTCATGAAGATAAAATGAGATATTTGTGAAGCACTTTGCAAGCCTATCATCTATCTAAAGAGAGCAGGGTTGGGACACTAAATTCTACAGAATATAGAAACCCAGATACTGATACATATTTATATATTTAGTAACATAGGTATAGCATATACATAAACATATATATACTTAGGGACAGATTTAATATGTACAAATATCTATATTCATATACATATATGGTAGCTATTATTATTAAGATACATCTGGGAAAACGGAATGCTTGTCAAAGGGGCACTTAGTACACAATGTGACAAAAGCATGGTTTCAGGGTGAAGAATTAAAAATTTGTCTAAATCTTGTGAGCCTAGTGCTCACAAGTGATGGCAGCAAAACGATCACTGCATATTGGGTGGGTCTGGTTTTTTTTTAAGATTCAAACGCTGTAAGGTTTATCATATATGTCAATAAATTTAACTATTTCACTCCGACCTAGCCACCATGCTCACCCAGGGCTCCAGGGAAGGGTCGGGCCCCTGAGGGCCCCCGGCGCCCCGCCCCTTTCTGACAGAGTGTGCTTGTTTCAGTGGCTCATGCGTGCAGGCGGCAGCCGCAGCTGAGCCGTACCGGAGTCTCGCGCTGGTTGGCCGCTGGAGCGCAAACGTTCTGCAGTTGTTACGTCCCTTTTGGTGCCCCGCCCCCCACCCTGCCTTCCTTCTTCCCTTCGCTCATCAGTACTCCCCACCCCCCCAGCTCCCAGTCCCGTCCCTCTCCACTACCGGCTCCCGACCCCGCCCTCCCGGCTTTTCTCGCGAAGGCTCTTCCCCGCCCCCCGCCCTGTACTGCTCAGCTGGGGCGGTGACGCGGTCGCCTCCGCCGGCTTCCCCTCTCCGAACCCTGCGTCAAGCTCCCCTCCCCCTCCCCCTCGCGCTCTCGTCCCTCCCCCTTCTCCCCGCAGCTACTGCCTGCGTGAGGCGGACGGACAAGGACACGCGGGGCCTGGCGGCTGAAACTTGGCTGCGGGGCCCGCGGAGGTGGAGGCGGGCGGGCGGGCAGCCTGGTCCACCCGACGTCCGGCCGGAGGGCGCCGCTCCTGCTCTTTGCCCCGTTGCTCCACGGTGAGTTGTCACTGCCGGGAAGGGAAACCTGAGATGACGGGGACCTGGGTGGTGCTGGGGGCTTTGTGTCCCTTAAACGCCCCGGGAGCAGCCGGTGGCGGTGGCGTCTCCTCCTTCCAATCCCCGCCTGTCACCTGGTAGCGTCAAGTGCCGGGTCCTGTGCGGGCAGAGGAGGCCCTTCGCCGGAGGCGGTGGGTGCACTTTTCCCTCGGGAGGAGGGGGCCGGTTGGTGGGAGAACTTGGCTCAAGTGTCCTCCGAAGACTCTGTCCCAGGTCTCAGCTGTTACTGCCCGGGATGGGGAGGATGTGACGCGGGGCCGGACAAGTCCTGCCGGGCCTGAGGCTGCGAAATTGACAAGTGAGGTTCCCGCGGAGTAGGGGCAGCCCGCTGCGTATTTTACACACACACACACACACACACACACACACACCCGCGAGTGGGGAATGGGGGGGGCATAAGACTGTGCATCTTTTCCAGTGCAAAGACAAAACCGAGATGTACAAAGGGGGAGGGGTAAGAAAGAGTTCTAAAGTCTGCAGCCATTTGTTAAGCGCCTACTGTGTGCCAAACAAACTCGAGCTCGGGGGATATGGAGAAAGGCAAAATCAAAACAAAACAAAAGGCAGTTCTAGCCCTCAAGAATCACAGTCTAGGGTTTGAACTGAGACTTAGCGACTTGGGCTTCTCAAAGTTCAACATGGGAAAACGAAAGCTTCTTCTTGCCTCCTATGTAAGAAGAGGTTGGAAAAACCTTTTCGTCTCATTCTCCCCCAGTATTGACCTGATTAATACATTTTAGATCCTGCTTCAATTTTAGTCTGTCGTTGCAAGCAGTTTGATTTAATTGTACAGAGGATTTCCTGAGGAAACCTTGTAATGGTAGGAGGAAACTGTCAACATCTCACTTAAGTTTCAGTCTCGAAAACTTTTTTATTATCTTGGTAAGAGGCTCGATGAAACCACTTCCTGTTTTTTGAGACTCTCAGGAGGGGAAAAAAAAAACCAGAATCTTGGTTTTTAGCAGTTCTAGATATGAACGGGTATAGTTGGACTACCCTTAACAGGGTGACTGGGCATTGTCTGAAACTGAGAAAAAAAAAACCAGACAAACCTGTGAATAGACGAATACTAAGTGAAAATATGTTGTGGAATCAGAAGTCAGGGACAAGTTTAATAGAGAGTGTAAGCATTTCAAGGAAGACACTTTGAAGCCCCTTTTGGAAAAGTTGATGTGTTGTTTTCTCTAGTAGCAGTCTTGCTATTGCTGAGCTTAAGAACTACTCTGCTCATAGAAGGTTAAAAGGCCACTTGTTTTCTGCTGAGGGGAAGTGTCTTCATTTAATAATTGTTCTTCTCTTTTCTGTTCAATCGTTGAACTAAAAACTGCATACACAACCTATATCGGAATGCTTGCCATCTTGGGGAGGGCAGAGGGGGAGAGAGTGCAAGAGAAAAAAGTTTAAACTCAAAATCTTTTAGAAGTGAATGTTGAAAACTTTACATGTAATTAGAAAAAAAAATGCTATTAAAAAAACTGCATACCCACAGTTTCCCAAAAGGTCTTAAACTGCAATAAGACTTTAGGACTCCCTGTATATGTTTATAATGCTATCTAATATATAATGCATATAGATGCTCATCTGCCTGTTCTAGAGATTTTATATCCAGATCCTACCACAGACCAAAGTCTGGTTGAAAAAATTTCAGATGAAGTTTTGGATCTCTGAATCTATTGAAGCATTATACAGAACTGGAGAATTACTTTTATCCCTCAAGTAAAAGAAGAGACCGTAGGCTAGCATGAGGCTCTTCCAGATTTCCCTTTCCCTCTCATGGAGCTAGCTGCTAGTTTCTCTTTCTGCATCACCTTGTGTATCTTTAGTATGTTTCTATATGTGTACTCTGTGTTTTGTTTCTTCATATACAACATAAGCTTCTTGATAGTGCAGAACTATTTCACTTCCATCTTTTTTTCTCCCAGTGCATGATAAATGTTGTTTGATACATCATGGTTCTGTTTTCAAACTCAGTTTCCTTGTTGGTAAATTTGCCCTATAGCTCCTATTGTAGCCTTTTACACATATATGGCCTTTGTCATTCCTTGCCTCTTCTGTTATCTGCACACCTCTCTTCTATGATTGAGATCTGTGGATGAGTTTATCTGATTTCCTTTCCACTGCTACATCAGTGTCCATTTACTAAATGATATATTAGGTATGCCAGATGGGGTTTCTTTTGCTGCCTGCAGCTGGACAGAATGGACAGAAAGCTCTGCAGACACCTTGGGAATGACTCATAAAAATAATTTAATTTCTAAAAAATATAGACAGGTTGTAAGTTTTCATAGTGGGTAGAATCATTTAAAAGAACAGGCTGCCCTACCATATTTTCAGTTCCTGCAGGAAGCCCAGTATCACCTGGACTTTATAGTTGAGACCTTGGCTTCTCATTTCCTTGTTTGGAGGGGGTTTTGTGACTTTGTGAGGTTTGTTTTTTCCGTAAAGGGAGGTGCTGAGTAGTGAGAAAGAACCGTGAGGGAGAGACAGTTCATACTGAGGAGGAAAGCTGGATTAAAATGATGCAGCACTCAGGCCCACACAGCTGTAATGCCTTCTTCCTATTTCCTGGTGGGCTTGGTACATTCTCTGGCAGGGCTACTACCTTCCCTGTTATAGAATGTTTTTAGGGCTTCTTGTGATGCACAGCTCTTTTTCTGGAGTTCAGGGTGATACTTCTAGGAAAGAGTAATCTTTTCTCATTCTAGGCACTGATAATTTTTCTATTTGTTGGTCACATGCACATTCCCCTCAAGGAAAAAAAAAACCATACTTTCTGGCTCCTTGTTTTTAAATGCTTTTTCCCTTCTCTCCGCCTACTTCCCAGTGCTATAAGGACATTCCATCAGTCTGCAGATCCCATCTTCTGTCAACTCTCAGAAGAACATTCTTTTATCTAAATACTATTTGCACATAAACTTCCTCATTTTAGTGACTGTATTGGAAAAGAAGGGTGACAGTCTCTGAGGTAAAACTGCTTGGGACAAAACGAAGTAGGCCCAGAAAAAGGTGGCTTGTCTTCCTCTCCAGTTCTGCAATTTCAGGAGAATCCATTGAGCAACTGCTAAATGGATTATCATACTTCACTTATAGCCTTAAATATCAGCAGGTTCACTAGTGTTCGATGTTGTATAATTTTAACATGAAATAATTTTCCTTCGCTTATTTGCATGTGGTTTCCTTAGAGGTTCTCATTAGCCCCAGACTTGCTATTAAATTTTGAGATTTTTTTTTATTATAAGGAAGAAATATTTTTATTAATAATGGTGATATTATTGGATGTATCTTTCCTTCTCCTGGTAGAGCTATGGTTTTAATCATTTATACAATAGTATAATACAATATAAATAGAAAGGCAGCTTAGAAAAAGAAGTATAGTGCCTTGGAATCAGGAAGATGGGGTGGGGGACATTCTGACTTGATGATCATGGGCAAATCATTTACTCTTTTAGTGCCCTAGGCAATTCTCTAAGACTCTAAATTTAAGAAGAGTTGCTGACTTAAATTGGTAGATGGTTTCCATACTGAGAGTTGCTCATACTCAGGGCATCAGAGGTCTGGAACCACTTGCAAAAAAAAAAAAATGATCATGCAGTGTACTGTCATTAGGAAGTAGGTAACAGAAAGGTGATGGTGGGGAGAAAAGAAATGTTCTTTTTTACTTTGAAAGGCTTTCCAACATCAGTCTGATAATTACCCATTTTAGTGCTAGTTATAGGAACAAAAGTTCATTCATTCACAGTGATGATACAGATAGATGCATTCATAATAGTGGGAAATGGAAATCTCTTTTTTCCTCTAGCATCCCATGGGATGTTGGCCACCCATTTCACCCATCCTACCTCAGCAGTGGTACTTTGAATGTAGTATCAAATGGGGGGGCAGAGGGGGAAGGACTGCTCCATGACATTTGTTGTGCTGCATTGGGATTGTGGAAAGCTGTGGCTGCCCATCAGCCAATTTCATAGAGAACCTAAAGCTTTTGTTCCCAGAAACTAAGACTCCATCACTGCATTTCTGGTCCTGGTTTAAGCCAGTGATCCATTGTTTCCCTAGTTAGTTTCTGAGTCACCCAGAATCTGTGTTCATGGCATGCACAGGGGGGTGGAGGAGGGGGCAGTAGAATGTGGGGGGCACTGTAAACTCTGAGACAAAAGAATCTTTAGTTTTAATTTGAAAATTTTGAGGAGTCAGAGAAAACAGTATCGCCTAAAAGTCTTATGTTTTAAGAAGCTTGGTACTGTCACATATCTTCATTGTAGTTTTCCTTTGTTTTACTTTCCTGTTGTGTGGTGGAGAACTGGAAATGTCTTGTCAGCCTTCTCTTTCCAAGAGATAGAAGTCTATAGTTTTCCTAGTAGTCATCATTGGGAGAGGGCAGGAGATGTCTTAAAATCACCAAGCCATCTGTAGCTCTGTCATCAGAAGTAGATTTTGCTCTATGCTTGAATCTGCAATAAATGCCATATTGGGCTGCAGCAGCTCAGCAAGAGAAAGGTTTATTCCGATTTCAAGGAAGTACTGCAAGTATAGCTAGAATGGAAATATTTCTCAGATCTGACACCTGGAGGCTGCCTATTATATATACTCTTTTCATTATAACCTCTGGTTCTTCCATCCCTCAAAGAACACAAAAACTATCATGAAAGTATCTGATAGTAGCCAGCCAAGAACTCAGTTCTGCATTCAAGAATCAGGATGTTATGAACAAAATTTTCTCAGACAGAAACAGATGTAGTTTCTGAATGTATCCTATGTTGTTAGGTACTAAAATCCTGCAGCAGGTTTTCTGCCTTAAACTCTCATTCTGTATTTTGGGCAGAACTTTGTTATTTAATGTTTGTGGTGAATAACCAGCCTGCAATTTGTGAGGGAACTAATAGGCTCTCAATATGTTTGCACAAAGCAAAAATGCTGACTGGCAGCTCCTACAGTAAAAGAGGATCTGCTGTGACACAAAAATAAATCAGAATTTTTTTCCCCTATCATCCAGCTCATGAGAACTGGACATAAAAAAGCCTTATATCAAAAAGATGGACCCAGAACTTGTTCTTGTTATCCTTTTTTCAGAAGAGGGACTTTCTTTCCTTGCCAAACTAGGGGCTTTCCCAAACGAGCCCACCCAGTGACTGACTTGCCTTCTCTGGAACTACAAGTTGCAAGCATGAGAGAGTTTTCCTCTTGTGTTTAACTCTCTGGTGAAATTTTCTTTGACTTAGAGTAGACTTTTGCATTGGTCAGTCCCAGTAAATGAAACTGACTTCTAGGAATACTGTAAGGAACTGCTTATGTTACTCTTCCTTTTGGGGTTTGGGTTGTTCCTATTTTGATCTCTGTGAACTCAGTGGATAAAAGTTTTCATTTTTTGAAAAAGCTAAGAAGGCGACTGCCGATTTTACATTTCAATATGTGAAAGGTGATCGTTACAGCCTGAAGGAGGATTTAAGAGATGACATTTATAAACTGCAGCTTAACTTTTGTTGTGGTAAGTATTGTTACTTGGCATGGAGGATGCTTGTCCAGGAAATTGAGATGTAGCAGGAAGTTAGGGAACCTGAGTTCAAATCCCAGTTTAGGCCATTAGTAATTTTATGGCCATAGTAGGCAAAATCCTGAATCTTGATGAGCCCCAGTTTCTTATCTGTAAAATGAGGATAATAATATTTATATTACTGACTTCACAGAATTTCTGTGTGAAGAGAACTTTGTAAACTTTAAAGTACTATAGAGATATAAGCAGAGTAATGAGTATGAAGTACCTGTTTGACTCATATTTGTTAACAGAAACTTCTACCAGGTTGGTTGAAAGATAACGATGTTTAGATGTAAAAATATCACTGAACTCCCTCAAGGATAACAAAATTTTTCTAAATCTGTATAGAAATTTGTGAATTGTGTATTCAGATAGCCCGAGGGTAGAGGTTAAAACTGGTCAATGGTGAGAGGAAAAACTGAACTTAGAATATTGGAAATGGAAGGGAATTTGTATATCATTAAATGTCAACTGCTATTATTATCTTTATTTAAGCCTACTTTTCCTTTTAGAAGTGAGGAAAGTGAGTTGGTGAGAGATGGAATGAATTTATCAAATTCAACTCATGCATCTAATTGGTGGCAAATAAAGAAACCCAGATCTGTCTCCTGATTCCTAATCTAGTATGTTTACTGTTATCACATATATCTTGTCATTACTATGCCTAAGTTCGAACACTGTTCTCTGGTTTTTAATTAAATATTTAACACAAAAACTCACATATGAATACTGATGCATTGTCTTTTATAAAGAAACATTTAGTTTGAGCTAAAGTCTAGTTAATAGAAAACTTCCCTTATTCAGGAAGGTAAATTAAAATGTAATCTTTTGAAGAATTTTCCTAGTAAAAAATTCAGTGGCTATATTTTGTGTTTAGTTACATTAGAGTGTTCTATTACCAGATAGAACTCAAAATGAGGGATTAAGTCAGAGCTCCACCAACTATGAGTAGGGAATGTTAAGTTATACCCTTGAAAGTCCTTATAAAAAAGTGACTGTGGTTAACGTATGCCACATGTTACAGGTGGCATAGTTTTCAGAGATTATCTTGACCATGGAAAGTAACAGATAGTGATACTAGCAAGATGTTAGTGATTTCCTGTAATGGCTCTATCCTTGAGAGGTTTTCACTATCTGGGAGAGAGGAGGCCTAAATTCCAGTCCACACTCTGCCACCAGTTTGTGAATTAGTAAACTTCTTTGGGCCACATTTTCTTCATCTGTAAAATAAGGACTTTGGATTAGGATAATTCTTTAGAGTCTAAAGCAGGCCTTCTAGATCCTCCGGTGTGGTCTTTTGACCAAGTCTGAGTTTTATAGAACAGATCTTATTAAGGGAATTTGTTTTGTGAAGTTTGGATTTAGTCAAAGGGGTGCACTTGAGGACCTAGGGTGGCCTTGAGGCTGCAGGTTTCCCACCCTGGTCTAAAGCCCTTTCCGGCTGTAACATTCTATTCTAAATTGCTATGGCACCGCAGTGAGTCTCTTTCCACTATTCATCTCCATTTACATTTGACATAATTTGAACTCTTATCCACAGCATGTAGTAGTGCTTTCCTTTCCTGGAGTATAGAGTACATGGTACATTTAATAGCTCTAACAATAAAATACAGTATTTTACATGCTGTCATTTAGAGAGCATATGCTTTGAGCAAATTAGACTGAGAACTTTACTTTTCATGTTCTGCAACCTATTCCAGTTAATTCTTACAGGAAATTCTTTCCCATATGTGTAGAGTGGTTAGAATTATCTAAGATGGAGAGAGAGGGAAGATAGTCCTTATTTCTACGTTATGTTGCTTTCAGTTTCTTTTTTGGGAGTTGAGAGGTTCTGAGTTAGAATCATCAAATTATAGGTTTTGAGAGCTGGTTTTGAGACCTTTGAAAGCATGTAGTCCAGCCCACTTATTTTTATGATGAGAATAACTAGTAATTCCACATTCAAATCTCAGGGATTCTTCAAGACTAGGAGCAAAGCAAAAGTCTTATCTGAAGTTTTGGTTTCGTGGGTATGGCTATCAGTATGTATGCTGTGGCTCATAGCCCAAAAATCCAAGTATTCAAAAAGATGCAATTCACTACTATATTTGTAGATTCTTTTCTTGCTTTATCTTTTTTTTTTTTTTGGTAAATTGAATTTTATTTTTTCCAATCACATGTAAAGATGATTTTTGACATTGATTTTTTATAAGATTTTGAGTTTCAAATTTTTTTTCCTTCCTTCCTATCCATCCCCTCTCTCCAAGATGGCAAACAATCTGACATGGGTTATACATGTGCAGTTGTGTAAACATATTTTCATATTAGTCATGTTGTGAAAGAAGAAACAGAAGAAAAGAGAAAAGCCACAAAAAAGCACAAAAAAAGTAAAAATCTTTGATCTGCATTCAGACTCCATAGTTCTTTCTCTAGATGTGAATCTTGCTTTCTCTTTTAAACCTAATAAGATAGAAGAAGACAGTGCTTCTTTCTAATGGAATCTTGACATTTGATATATCATATAGAATCAAAGAATATTAGCATGGAAATTAGTCTCTGGAATCACATATTCCAACAGTACACTCATTTTAACAAAGATAAATTACTTCTAATACATTGTGAGCTTCGTGAGAGCAAAGAACATGTCTCATTTAATCTTTTTGTCTCCCTTAATGAGAGACAGCATTATATAGTGATTAGAGAGCCAAACTCAGAGACCGAAAGACCTGGGTTCCAAGTCCTGCTTCTGACACATACATAATCTATGCCACCCATTATTAAATCATTTGATTTCTCAGTGTTTCAGGTAATTCTCTGAAACTGTAAATTAAATAGAGTTGTAGATATTGGCTTTTAAAAGCTCCTCATAACATTCTCTCTCCTATCTTTTCCAGTCTTCTCATATTTTATGCTCCTTCACTTTGCATTTGAGATCTAGGGGTGTTGGTGTTGAGGTTGAGGTCAGATTTTGGAAGAGCAGTTCAGGTGTGAAAGAATTCACTTAGACCTTCTCTGCAGCCATTGAGAGCTTTATTATGTAAAACACACAGGTATCCTTAGCAAGAAAGCTAAATGAGACCCCGATATTTGGGGGAGTTATGCTTATATAAAAGCTTTAGAATGATAATGTAGTTTTAGAGGTTTTTATGGGGGTTAAAAGTTAAAGAAATAGGACAAGAAGGTATTTTATGACATAGAATGAGGGATACAAAAGGAATTCTTTATGGTTTAAAGACTTAAGTATTTAAAGGTTAAAGATTAAAGGATAGGGGGAACACAGAATAAGGGAGACAAAAGCAATTCTTTTGGTGCAGATTGAGGAGAAGTTTTATGGTATTTCAGGATAAGGGGGAAAGAATTTTAGGATGCCCTCAAGTTACAGGATAAGCTTTAAGCAGTACTGGAAAAAGCAACCCTTTATTCTTTTTCACCCTGAGGGCGTCATTTGTATCCACATCATCTTGACCCCAAAATTCAAGGACTAATGACTCTGATCCTGCCTCAAATGAATTTGACCCAAGCATTCTTTTGCCCAAAGACAAGGTTTATCAGAACAGTGGTCAGGATGGGCAAGATTTTAAGAATCTATGCTATTGGCCAGATTTTAAGAATCTGAGCATTGGCCAGATTTTTAAGGAATCTGAGCAGTCTGATGGGGGACAAGATGGACTTTATATACAGAAAGACTGTGGATAGGATCTAGGAGTGGCCAAGTAGTCTGGGGTGACTAGGAGGTAATAGAGAAGGATCTGGAAGGGCCGATTGCCCCAGACAAATGCCAGGGATCTGCACACCAGAGAAAATCCAGGAGCTTTTCCTTTTTGGGGGTGCAGATCCCAAAGACATGGTCTTTTCCTCTTAGGGATTCAGATCCCATCCCCATTGTTTGCTGTTCCTTGAACACCCTATTCTGTCTTTTCACTGGCTATCCCCTCATGCCTGGAAGCTCTTCCTCTTCATCTTCTTCCTGGTTTCCCTAAGTTTCCTTCAGGTCTTAGCTCAAATCCTACCTTCTGTAAGAGGCCTTTTCTTATCTCTCTCTGTGTTAGTGCCTTCCCTTGGAGATTACCTCCAGTTTACTCTGTATATATCTTGTATTTTTTATTTGCATGTTTTCTCCTCCCTTATGATATGAGGTCCTCACATTCTAATGAGGGAAGGGACTTTTCATCTCACTCCCCAGCACTTAGCATAGGAACTGGCACAGAATACATGCTAAATAAATGCTTGTTGACTTAATTGAATATGCTTTGGTGAAGGGAGTTTCCATGCATGAGTTCCCTGTACTGAATTAGTCTCAGGCCAAATGCTTTTTTTATGCCTTACACACACACACACACACACACACACACACACACACACACACACACACACACACTTAGTAGCACTTAGTAGGTACTATAATGGCAAGCAAAGAAGTACTTAGCGCTTTGTTTCAGCTGTTTAATTATTTAGCACCTTGTTTCAGTTCAAGTTCTTTTTGAGTCTTGCCCTTGATTATATCAAGCGTTTGTTAAGTAACAGGGCTTGTGAAACCCACAGCTGAAGGGACTTGCCAAAGATAGCAACAAGGCAGAGCTAATAACCATATATAAGAAGCCCAAGCTTCTTGGGAGAGCAGAACTGAGAAGGGGAATGGTTGTGGAGGCCAGCATTCTGTTTGTTCTGTCTGTGTGGATTTTAGTTTGTGATACTTTGTACAGAAGCCCTAGGACCTTACTGGAAGCCCTGAAAGAGGATTTTCTTCTTGTCTGTTTAGAGAAGGCCTGGAGGAGGGTTTCAGAAGTCCTGGGACCATACTGATGATGTATGTTGAGTTCTCAGACCTTGTTGGTGGGTCTGTGTTGATTTCTCAGGCAGATAGTGAATTGATGGTGGTGCCAGCAATGTGTATGAATGTTATTGTGTCTCTGCTAAGCTTTGGCTTCCCAGAAACAGAAACTGCGAAGGACTTGAGGTGGACTAGACACTGTGAGCTTCAATATGGAACTGGATGAGGAGCTGGATGAGGAGCTGAGAGCTACCTACCTGTGAATCCAGGTGATGATTGGATAGATTCTGGCAGGAGCTGGACCCATGGAAGAGGAACTATGGAATTTGGGAGACAGCCTCCGGTCAAGATGAAGAGACCTCTCCTTGAGTACTTAGTGCTGACTGAGAAGATCATGATTTACTGTGACCTCGGGGTAGGAAAACTTTGTACTCTGTACCTTGTACCTGTAAAGGATGATTGGAAACTAATCTCCAGTCAAAAAGAAAGAAAACTTTTTGACTAAGAGATTAAGACAATGTGACCTAGGGGTGGAGAACTTTGACCTTTGTACTTTGTGTCCATTAAGGAGGCTTGCTCCTTAAGGATGATTGAGTCAAGGACTTACTGAATGATAGCTTTTGCTTAAAACTATGGGTTTCTGTGAATGTTTTGCCTTAATTTACTGCTGAATAAATAGAGTTCACTATACTATATGATCAGAACCTTAGAACTATCCACAGCAGCAGTACTCTGGAAGGCTGCTCATGCTTGGTTTTACAAGTGCTAACAGTTTTTGACACTGAGTGACAGCAGCCAAGTCTTATGATTCCTAATCCACACTACCTTCATTAGAATTTTACTGTTGGAACATGTGACTTTCCAAAAACAGACTTCATATTCTATTCCACATGGCAGTGTGGAGACCAAAGGTGAAGGTACAAAATGAGCCAAACTTTTTTTTGTTTGTTTGTTTTGCTTTTTTGGAGGGGAAGGCAGGGTAGTTGAGGTTAAGTGATTTGCCCAAGGTGTAATGGCAGGCAAAGAAATAATTAACACTTCGTTTCAGCTATTGAATTAACACCTTGTTTCAGTTAACATTTCTTTTGAGCCTTGTATCAAGTCTGTTAAGAAACAGATATGAATTCCACAATTTGTGAACTCCTGGGGAGGAGCTAATGACCATGTATAAGGAGAGGCCCAGGTTAGAGCAGCAGAACTGAGAAGATAACTCTTATGGTGGCAGTAAAGAAGGAGAAAACTTGTGGTATCCTGGCACTCTTGTTTGTCTGCTCTGTCTGTGTTAATGTTTGTTTGTGATACTTTGTACAGAAGCCCTGGGACCTTACTGGAAGCACTGAAAGAGGACTTTCTGATCATTTGTTTACAGAAGTCCCGGAGGACGGTTTTGGAGGTCCTGGGACTTTACTGATGAGTTGTATTGACCTCTTGGGCCTTGTTTGTGGGTCTTTGTTGATTTCTATGTTGATGCTTTGTGTTGAATTCTCAGACCTTTTTGGTGGGTCTGAGTTGATTTCATAGGCAGATAATGAATTGATGATAGTGCTGCCAATGTGTAGGAATATTATTGTGGCTCTGTTAATCTTTGTCTTCCCAGAAACAGGAACTGTGAAGGACTTGAGGTGGACTAGACACTGTGAGCTTTAATATGGAACAGGAACTGGATGAAGAGCTGGACAAAGATCTGGGAGCTACCTGCTTTTGAACCCAGGTGACAGTTGGAGCTGGGACCATGGAAGAGGAATCATGGAAGCTGAGAACCAGCCTTGAGTCAAGATGAAAGAAGACTTTACTTGGATACTGTGTACTGACTGAGAAGATTATGATTTACTGTGACTTAAGGCTGGAGAACTTTGACCTTTGTACTTTGTGTCCCTTAAGCCTCCTTAATGATGATTGAATTAAGAATCTACTAAATGACTGAATAAATGTACTTAGTTTTCACCAAAGTGGTCACATAGTTTTAAAGTGTGGCCACTTTATTGATGTTATTATGTCATTGTAAATTCTATACCTTGATTCCTGTGAATGATTTGTTCTAATTTATTGCTGAATAAATAGAGTTCACTATACTGTGTAATCAGAACCTTGAAGCTGTTCACAGCAATAGTCCTCTGAAAAGCTGCTTTGTGCTTGGCTTTACACAAGGTCACATGGCTAGTAAGTGTTAAATGTCTGAGGCCAGATTTGAGCTCAGGTCCTCCTGACTCCAGGGTCAATGTTCTATTCGCTGCACCACCTAGCCACCCCCTGAACTATACTTGAAGCCCAGGTCTTCAGGATGCCACTCTCTGAAGAGTTGGTTTGTGGTTAGGTTGAGTCAATTTGTGAGTTCTATCTGTCTGTATTTTCTTCCTTTTTCCTATTCATATATCATGCTTCTGAGCCAAGGTCCCTATGACACATGATTTAAATGTTTCACATGGGTTTTACTCCCATCCTTAATCTGTTGCTCATTGCTGTCAATAGAGTTTAATAATTAGTGCTTTATGGAAGACTTTATGGAGGAGGAACATTTCAGTTCAGAGGAATTCAGTTATTTTATTCAGTTATTTTATAAAAATAGCTCTGTGTGTGTGTGTTTTTTGAACCCAAGTCTTCAGACTGCAAATCTAACAAACTGAGAGTTTTGAACTGAGAGAAGGGCAATGTGATGTAGGGAAAAGAGCCCTGAATTTGGAGTCAGAGAACCCAGGTTTGCATTCAGACACAGACATTAAATAACCATATAACCTTGGATAAGTCACTGTCTCTCATTGAGCCTTAGTTTGCTAATCTGTAAAATGAAGAGGTCTGAACTAGATGACTTCCATAGTCCCTTCTAGAAATCTAGAATCTAGAAAGGGCAATGGGGAAGACAAGAGAGGGGAGATTAACTAATGGAAATTTGACAGAAACTTGTATGCCTGAGGACCCAAACATGTTCCATTCAGGAGGTGCTACTGTTTCAGTTGACATGTTATCGACACAGTTATAGTACTGATGTACTGCACATTGTCCATTCATCTTTTATCTACCTCTAGGTAGAAATTCAGCTCCTTGAAGGTGGTTTTATACACTGTTTCACTTAAGCAGGCATTCTGTTTATTGTGAAATACTAAGACCAGAAAATCAAGCTCTGTGTTTTGTAATAATGATTGACCTATCCTCCTTTTCTCACTTTACAGCCCCCTTCAGAAGTGATAGTCCTTGGGATATTATAATGCTGTTGGGCTGTGATGTCACAAACTATTGGGAAATCTATAACTCAAGGATAGATAACTCATGAAAAAATAGTGATGAGAGTAGGGATAGAGAAATCCACAGCATCTGTGTGTAAGAACTTGGTTCTAAATCTCTCTTCTCTACTTCCTGATGACAAATCCTCTGTCACTGTGATTTTAACCCCCCAAAGCTTATTTTACATTTTAGAAAATATGGTTATAGCTTAGTACTCTGTTTTCCTTACTGTGCATCTCCAACAGGATTGACAAGAGAATTCCACTTTGTATGATGGTTGCTGTGGCTCTCTCAGTGAAATAATACACTAGAAATTTGGCTGGCAGTTACCAGATAGGGAAAATGGATATGAAAAATGTTCTAAGGTGTTTCTGTTATCTTGCAAGTAGAATAAATGGTCTGAAAAGAATTAGCAAAGTCTTCTGTTTTGGTTTAAGCATCAGGACTTGATTCTCTGGAAAAATCATTTTATTTTTAATCATACTCTAAGGGACAGATTAGTAATGTTACCTGTTCCTGATATTCCCTTTTATGATAAATACTTGAAAAACAGTGATTCTGTTTTGGAATCCCCCTTTTCACAGCCCTCCAAGCCCCAATTTTGGAAAAAATAACGATTTTATTATCCTGCCTCTGGAATTATTACCTCTGCCACTCATTTGACACTTGTTCTATTCCACCTGGTTTTGTTGATTATCTTCTTATGCATATGTAAATATTTGATTATGATGAGATTGCTTTTGCCATGTATCTCCAGCTACATTGTTACTTTCTTGTTTCATTGTCCTCATTTCCCTCTCTTTCAGCACAGTTCCAACCATATAGTTGGTACTTAATGTTATTAATAAATCTCTTAATATTATAGTTTAGGAATCAACATGTCATGGCAAGTTTATGGGAAGGAAAAAACTTTGCTGGAGTGGAGTACTCCTGTTGGAGAGTAATGGGAGGAGAAGTTGGATAGGCAGAGCCAAACCATATTGTATAAAATCTTGAGTGGTAGGCTGACATACTTAAAATTTATTCTCAAGACATTAGGGAGTCAAGGGAGATTTTTGAGGATGGAAGTGACATAGTAAAATTTGTTTTTGCAGTGGTTGGATTAGATTGGGGAAAATGGATTGATGTCAGTTATAATAATCATAGCTGAGAATATGGTATGTTAAGGTTTACAAGCATACTTTATAGGCATTATTGATTTTGAGCTACACAGGAATTGTGAGAGTATATAACTTCTACCTTTAGAAAGTTCTCTCGAATACAAGTCGTTTTTGAGTTACAATTTGTAGTGTTCCTGAGCAAAAGATGAAATTTCACAGTAAGATAAAATTATGGTTACAGACCTCAGGTGAAAGTTCAGTTAATATTTTGCTTCACCAGACAGAACAACGGTCACTTAGTTTTCAGCATACCCTGGAGAATCATTTTCTCAAAACCGTACAGTCCTTCTTTAACCACCTTCTCCAAGAATCAGCCTAATCAAAGGTGAATTCTTGTATTAAATACATTATTCCAAAATTCTCCTCCTTTCTCTCGGTATGATTATTTTGCTAATGATTTCAGAGAGGAATCCTTCTTGGGTGGAATGGGCTGTCCCTTTAGAAACTGGCTAAGTCTTTGATTAAAATGGTTTAAAAAGATCTCATTGTGGGGTATTGTTTCAGAATTGATAGTTGAAGATGGATAAGATTTCTTATTCAGATTACAGGAAGGATTTAAAACTAAAATGTCCTAATATATATACTTTTAATATGTAGCCTAAGAAAGAAAGGGGTGTTAGTTATTAGTTTGCTTCTGTAGGCATGGACCACTCATTAACAGGTGCAATTAGTAGTAGTAGTAGTAGTAGTAGTAGTAGTAGTAGTAGTAGTAGTAGTAGTAGTAGTAGTAGTAGTAGTAGTCTGAATCTGTAATTTCATTGATATAGGGAATTCCCTTTGAGGAAACTGCCTACCAGTGCAGCTTGACACCTTCTCCACCATTTCTTGCTCCACTGTCTTAACAGTTACCTGAGGGGCAGTTGGTGGTGCAGTGGATAGAGTCCAGACAACCTGAGTTCAAATTCAGCCTCAGACACTTAGTAGCTTTGTGACTCTGTGCAAGTCACTTAATCCCTATTGCCTCCAAAAATAAAAATAGAGAGTTGAGTGAGTTAGTTGCCTGGATTGCTGAGAGGTTAAATGGTTTATTCAGGGTATGGCAGAAGCAGGACTTAAATTCATGTCTTCCTGACTCAGAAGCTGGCTCTCTAACCTTCTGCCATGGTTGGTGTTATGCATATGCATGAGATGATAAAATTCCAGAATTTTTAGAGTTAGAATCCATTTTATAAAGCATTTATTAGACACCCATGTGTAAGATACTCTGCTAGGTGCTAAGGGATACAAAGTCAAAATGAAAAATAGTCCCATTTCCTCTAGGAGCTAACCTTCTACTGGGGGAGATATAGCATTAAAAATGCTGTAGGTATCAGTCATTGCCCCTTATTTTATAGTTCATGAAACTGTAGCCCAGAGATGTAAACTGACTTAGTCACATGGCAAATTATTGGCATACTAAGGCAGTGTCCCTACTAAGGTAGGGACAGAATGCAAGAGACATTTCAAAGGAACAATAGAAAAACAGGATTTGGTGACTGGGTAGAGAGGATGAAAAATGAGAGTCAAAGATAACTTAATGAGGGTCTAAGTGGTGTTGACAGAAGCTCTGAATTCTAGTACTTCCACTATGACTGGGGTTTCAGGTCTGGGTGACTGGGAATAAACAGTTAAATCATTCATGGTCAAAACTGGGGACTGGATACGCCTAGTTTGAGTAAAAACCACATATAAT
Organism: Pseudochirops corinnae; assembly: GCA_028646515.1. NCBI lineage: Eukaryota > Metazoa > Chordata > Mammalia > Diprotodontia > Pseudocheiridae > Pseudochirops > Pseudochirops corinnae. The sequence goes on from CM053589.1 coordinate 79,120,554, forward strand.
TATGAAGTAAAGTCAGTGGAGCATAGACTGTAACAGTGGCAGAGCCCTAGAGTTAAATATTTGGATTGTCCAAAATTCTTCAACAATCCAGGAACAGACTTCTGAGTTCTGAGCAATATAGGAAGAGGACACTAAGCCTTTTTTATTTTTATTTATTAATTTTTTAGCCAGCCTGTTTTTCAGAAACCTTTTCTTAGGCTTTTAAGATTCCTGGGATGTATCAGTTGCTCCTTGAAATCAAGCTCTTACTCTGTTGTCTGTGTGACCTTTTTTTCTTGCATCCTGCCTGGATTATTAGATCATAGATTTAGAACTGGAAAGGACCTTAGCAATCCTTAGATCTAACCCCTCATTTCATAGTTGAGAGACCCAGAGAGGTGACTTACCTGTAATCATACAGATAATCATGTTTGAGGCAGCATTTGAACCCAGATCTTTCAAATCCACTAAATATCTATCACATCATGCTGCCTCTCATAAAATGTTAAACTTTACAACTTCACCTATAGAAGGATTATATTATAGTCTAAGATGCATACATTCAGAACTGGAAGAGATCTGGGAGGCCATACAGTTCATTCCCCACATTTTACAGCTCACCAACAGAGGCTCAGAAATGTTAAGTACCTTGCATAAAATTTCACAGATGGTAATGGGACAGGTAGACTCAAACTTAGGTCCTCTGATTTTTAGCATATTCTCCATTATACTGTGCTGTCTCTATCAGGCTGCATGTAAAGACTTAGGATAGGTTGTTTAATCTACCTTTGTTTCTATAAATGAGAATTTTTGAGTGCTAATCCTGCCTTAATACTTCAGAACAGATGACAGTTCTCTTCCCAATGCTTTTAGTAGGCTAATTAATGAATTACTGTGATTTTAAAAAAATATTCTTTACCTGGTAACCAATTCTCCATTGATAAGATTCTTAACTTAGGCAGGTCCTTAGTTGATGGATGCAATCCATCAAAGCCTTTAAATTTTGGTAGAACCTGTCACAAGTTGTGCCCTGCTGGATAACTGAGAGTTTTCTCCATGCCAAAATATGGCATCAGAATAGGACTTATGTGGAATATTATTTTATGTTATAAAACATATTGA
>CM053589.1:79122154-79147352 GCA_028646515.1 Pseudochirops corinnae
GACTGTGTAGCCAGTAGCAAATAGAAAGAAAAGTGTATTTTATTAAACAACAAACATTTATTAAGAACTTGTATGCAGTGTATATGTTTGTTGATTAGGGAGGTAAAAGGATGACATGATATCAGTTTCAAGGAGGTTACAATCTAAATGGAGTGTTAAGACATATATAAATAATTATAGTACAAATTATAATACTTCAGTTCTTCAATACAAATTAGACTGTGATAAATAACTTATAGAAGTATGAAATGCTGGTACTGATATCAGTAGGCATTTGAATTGGACCTAGAAGGATGGACAGAATACCAGCAAGTGAGTGTGTTAGGAGTAATACCAGTTATTTAAATTAAGCTAATTTTTCATCAGAAGGTATTGGAACTATTCTTGAGATTTAATTGGCTCAGAAGACTAAGGCTTAGACCATTGCTGTAGCTTCCAAGTGACCCAAGTACATAAAAGCTGACCCACAAAGAGGCAGCAGGAATTGCTCTTCCTCAGGTTGGACCTGCGTGCCAGGCTTGCCAATGCTGAGAGACTGGGAAGCTTAGTTGAATCAAGGTTGTATCCTTGATGATTTTCCATTCAGTGCTGTGGCTAAGTAAACCTCTTTTGTTAATTGTTAAGTAGTTTAATACAAGTGTCTCATCTGGATATGAAGCACCAGGTCTGTCCTAAAGCATCAGAATTAGCAGAGAATATCTGCTTTTGGGTATAAGGTGTATTTATAGGATGAGCACAGTCATGGAGATGGGGAAACAAGAAGAGATAGCATTGTCATAATTATGTTTTGATGATTGTATAACTATAAACTCCAGAAAAGGATAGTAGAAGCTGTTGGAAAACAAAATGGATATTGTGAATTAGCAGGTATTTTAGCTCATCCATTAATTTAACAGATATTTAGGGAGTTCTTGTTACGGGAAAGGCACTTTGTTACTGCTGTAGTATTAAGTAGCTTTACCATATAATATAGCAGTTAATTACTTGAGTTGTATCTGTTCTTTGTTTTACATGAGTTAGTCTTGTCTGTTTTAAAAGTATGGTGCCTGTGCCTTATACTCATTCTGGACAATATATAGCACTCGGATACCTTGCTATCTAGTAATGCTTCCAATTAAAGGATATGATATATAGTAACTATGTTTATTGTCTGTTTTCTCTGAATCAGCTGCAGAGTGAGTTAAACTGTACTGGCACCATGTGCTGGGGAATAAGAAACATTTTAGGATTAGAGAAAATAAACTTAATTTGCCTGTTTTAAAAAGATCGTAACAAAATCCTTGGACATTCAGTTAGTTCAACTGCTTAGTTGTTTTGTTTTGTTTTTTGGTTCGTTGGTTTTTTTGTGATCAGAGTAAGCACAATTGTGCGTACCTATGGGATACTCGCCAAAATATGTATTCTCGTATATACATTTTTAAAATTTATTGCTACCTTTTGTTTATATCACCTTTATTTCTTAATCTGTTCCTTTCTCTTCCTCTTCCTGGAGAGTCAACCCAGAATGGGAGGGGTATAGAGAGTAGTTCAGCAAAACTAATCAACACATCCATTGAGTCCAACATATATAGTGCCCTCTACCTCTGAAAAGAAGGTGGAAGATACACTTTCTCCGTTTTGAGGGATACCAAGCTTGCTTATTAAAATTGTGGAGTGCTGATACTCTATTCAAAGGATCATCTTCCTCTTCTGACAGATGAAGAGTGTTTTGGGGGCAGCTCTTTGTAAAGGAGAGAGTAGACCAACAGTGGATGATGTTGTATAAAAGTCCTTGGTATCTCATAATGCTTCCAATTAAAGGGTATAAGAGCCCAGCTGATTAGGCATGAATTAGGCCTGGGGATGAGGTTATTTGAAGGGCAAGAAGATGAGTGTTATGAAAGGGTGAAATTAGAGATGCAGCCTTTGGCATAGGATTTTTCATTCTAACAGCCTTTTTGAATTTTGATTAATATTCTAGCCCTAAACAAGAGTGTCTCATCTCCAGAAATACCCACCACCATTCTTCTTTTCTCAAAAGTTTTGATGCTTTAAGCATCTCCTTGCTACTAGCAGATACAACATTCAAGTATGAGTTATATCTAGGCATTGACTCCTACTCTTTCCATTTCCATTTCATTTATTTTCAGTGGCCAATGTTCCTATATTGAATATTCTACTGTAGCCATTTTCTCTAAGGCTAAACTTGGCTAGGAAAATGGAGATGGGTTAGAGATAGAGTACACATGGCAATTTGAGTAAATCACACATACACAATACTAAATCTTTCCTATGACCAAAGGCTGCCTGTGTTTATTTTTCCATTCATTTGGAAAGGGTAGGGGAATACAGCTGGATTGTAGATTCCACTTAAAATGTTTCTTTCCCCGTCAGTGTGAAGAGCATAAGCCTCTGGGGCTAAACACAGACATCTTGTCTTAGGTTTGTGCTAAGTGGAATCATTTCTTGTAAAGATATGACGTTAATAGTTTGTTTAGTGCTTTTAAATTTTTGAAGATATGTCCCATCTATAACATTTTATGTTCGTTGTAACCCTTAAAAGTAGGTTAGCTGGGTACTGTGCCCATTTTACACTTGGAGAAACTATAGTTAAGTATTAACCGTGGTTAAGCGTGCTGCATCAGCTCATAGAGTGATCTAGCAAGCAAGACCTGCGACCTCAGTTTCCTAACCTTGAATCTAATGTTTTTTCCTGCTATATCAGTACCCCGACAGTACCACAAGTATCCCCCTTTAGATTAATGGTGAGAGACGTGGTAGATGGCAGATGAGGGAGATGTGAAATCAGGGGGAATGTTTTGTTTCCTTTGTAGTCCTGCTGTTGATCTACACTCCTACCCGATTCTTGCAGTCTCGGTAGCATAAATTTGTGGTTGGCTCAAACCTTTCATACCTGTGGATTCAGCTCCATTCAAATTGGATCTAGTGCGAGTCCCACTTTCATACTGCCTCCGTAGATGCTGCAGCTGATGATCCCTTAGACTGATCAGTTTTTGCACTTCCAAATATATACAGCGTAGTCAAGCACTTGATGATGGTCTATCTTGTATTTACTAGTTATTCCAGATATATCTTATCTTTCCAGTGATATTATAAGCATGGATCATGCATTATACTTCTCTCTATCTCACTGAGCCCTAGAATAGTGCTCCACATGTCCTAGATGTTTAATGCATAATTAATAAAAGCTCACATTTTATAGGGAACCTTCCAGTTTTTATCCAGTGCTTTCCTCAGAATAACTCCAGTGAGGTAGTATATATTATTATTATTCTCTCTACTTTATAGATGAGAAAACTGAGGGGAGAGATGTTGTGACTTGCTCATAGTCACACAGTCAGTTGGTGTCAGATCTGCCTCTTAAAAGAACACTTGTTAAATTGTTGAACTGAAACTAACTAGTCCTGGAGTGAAACTGGTATATGTTGTGGTTTAAGTTTCACAGTTAATATGTCTAAATTTGTGGAGAGGAAGTGCCTTAGACAGATGGAGAGTTATTACTGTCAGCAGTGCCCCCAGAGAGACAGATTTTCTTATCCAAATATAACTCAATTTAGCAAACACTTATTAAGCTCCAATTTTGTTCAGAGCATTATGCTAGGTAATGGGGTAAGATAGAAAGGTTCGCATAGATTTGAGAATAGCATATTGTAGAGATGACTTGAGTGGTGTCTTAAGCCAGCTCTAAACTGACACATTCGCCTGAGAAAGTGTGATATGTAAACGTGGTCCAGGCGTGATTGTCAAGTAGTCTGTTTATTGATACCATGAGCAAGGTTTTTATAGAGTAATGACACAAAGAAGGTAATTATAGGTCACTTAGTTTTCTTAATACTTTTTGTTCAGTTTCAAGATGTCAGACAGTAATGTCAATTTTTCTAGACCTTGAAGATACCATGTCCTTGATTCCAGTACCCAAAGACTTCAAAGAATAATATCTAAAAATGTATAATTATACAAAAAGAAGGCAGCTATCATCTTCTGGCAGTAATCCCAGAACAGGGTACTTCCCTGGATCATAGGATATCAGAAAGGCTCTAATTTATAAGCCACTTCTCAAGAACCAGGACCAGTCACTCGGACTGGCCATAGTAAAAACCTGGAACTAACTTATCTAGGACCAGCCTGATTCCTGGATCAGATGTTTTGGCTCCCTTCAGTATATCTCTGGGTATGCCCAGGTATACTCTTGTGTCTCAAAAATTTTGGTATTTTAAGTCTCATTTTAAAAATAAAATTTGCTTAATTTTTTAAGAAATCAAGGTTAGGTAGTTTTAGTTCCTTTGGTTTTTGATGATTAAAAATGTTCTTATAGGAATATATGGGTAGAACTATATTATACTGCATGCCATCTGAGGGAAGGAGGGGGAGAAAATTTAAAACCTAGGGAAGTGAATGTTGAAAACTAAAAATAAATAAATTAATAACTTTTTAAAAATGCTCTTTATGATTTAGTAATCAATAAATGTTCTTTTAAAAATAGGAAATAAATTTCCATGGTTACATAACCCATACTATATATTTCTATGAAGTGTAGATAAGATATACTCCTTGCCTTCAGGAAACAGTTTTAGTAGGGAGATAGGGCACACTGATGGATAACTATAATACCAAAACTATACCTAAGTACAAAAACAGCCCTATTCCCCCTCCATTTAAAATTACATTGTATTCTCATCTTTTTCCTTTCAGTACTCCCTTGTTAGTCTCCTTTCCCTTGACCTCGTTCATGTCTTCAATGAGATTATGAAGTGCCAGCCTGGAACTCTAAGACAGGATATCATAAGTTTTAGCTCTCCCATGGTCTGTCTACCCCTCTACTCCCAGTAATTTGGTGGGAAAACAGTATGAGTACAGATACCTGCAAGATGAATTTTTAATTTGGATTTAGTTTTAGTTTTGTGTGTATTAGTGTTCATTTTTCTAGATTTCATCAAAGCAATAAGCCTAATCACAGAACTCGTGATAGGCTTGTTAAAATGAATGGCTTATTTGGTTAATTCCCTGCTTCTGAGAATTCCTATGTAAGAGGCTGTCAGAACTATGTCCATAGTTAATCATACAAGTTTGTTTTGGTCGAAAAATCAGAAATAGGTTTGAACCCCCATTGCTAAAGATTCAATCTCAGCCATATCTTGTCTCCTCTGTAGACATTTACCCAAATCCCACAATGCAGTTGGTTGACCATTGGCAGTGGGTCTGTCAGGATTTGTTTGTGAATGGCTTCTTCCTTCAAAATGTTCCTAGTATCTGTCAATCACCTCTTCTAGAAGACTTTAAAAATAATTTACCAAAAGAACTGTCTTACCATTTGTTAATTACAAAATAAACAATCACTTCAGTGAGAACAAGCCCCTCCCTCCCCCTTGAGACTCAGAGAGGATCAAAGCACTTTAGGGTCATACTTCTTTGGTATAAGTACATAGACCACCTTAGCATCCCCCTGCTGGACACACCACATCCTCAAGAAATATTTGATGAATTGAATTGCTAATTTAAAGCCAAATCCTCTGTTGAAACTGGTTTTCTGGATTTATTTTTTTTGTTTGTTTCAATATATGTGTGATATGTTTAAATTATGGGGAAGAAGATTATGGAGACATTTTTCTGAAATGGAAAGAACATTTAACTGGATGTGTGTATAGCACTGTCCTAGCACTGCCACTAACTTGGTAATGTAACCTTTTGGACAAATCTTTTCTTTGAATCACAGCCTGTGATTCTTCATTTTCATTCCCTGGTTTTTTATTTCATTTGTAAAATGAATGGCTCAGACTAGATAGTCTCACAGATTCCTTTGGTGCTCTCCCTTCTAAGAATAATAAATCATTAAAACTCGCTCTGTCTAAGGGGCCCTTGTCTACTATGGAAGCCCCTCAGTATATTAAACTCTCCAGGAAGTGCTTTATAATCAGTACTACTTCAGGAGGTTGTTTGACTCCTAAGGTAAAATCAGCTTAAATTAAAAGTGATATCTTTGAGAGTTTAGGGGTAGGATAAGGAGATAATTAAAATAAAAACTTTGGGTTTATTTAAGACCCAGTCATTGTTGTAACTGATTGAGAAAAGGCTGTAGTGCTTCTCTTTCTGGGGGGTAACTTTGATCAGTTTTGTATTTTTTTTTTTAATAATAGATACTACTGAGTGAAACCCATTCTCTATTTCTTATCAGAATAGAATCAGATGGTGTATCTGGTAAAACTAGCTAACATGTTCATACGAAATAAATTTTAAAAATTTGGTTTTAATTGAAATAGAACTGTTTTTAGAGGGCTTTAAACTGAGGTCAATAGGCACTTTATGCCTGTTAGAGTCTCTCTTTATACTTCTTTCCTCCATTGCAGATGTGTCTCCCATCTGGGGTACATCTGTTACATCTGCTTTTCTGAGCTCCAGGCTCACAGTGGTGTCCATTTCACTGCCTTTCAGACCTCTTGAACTATATATGTTCCTTAGGCATGCCATACTCAGTGTGTACAACAGAATGCGTCTTTTTCAGGCCCCTAACACCGCTTGCCTTGACCCTTTTAAAAAAAATATTTTTAATTTTTATTTGATTTTATTTCACCCTTTCTAATTCGTCTCCTAGCCTCAAATTTTCCGCCATTCTAATCTATCTTCTGCTAAGCCACCAAAGTGATTTTCCCTAGGGGTGAATCTGAACATGTAACTTCCCTACTCAATAACTTCTAGTGGCTCCCTAATACCAGGATGAAGTATAAAGTCCTCTGTTTAGCATTTAAAACTCTTTACAACCTGACCTCTTCCAACCTTATAATTTACTTATACTTTACTACTCTTGGCTTTTTTGATAGTTCTTGACACTCTAGTGTCTTTACCTTTGCATTGGTTGTCCCCCATGCTTAAAATATTCTCCCATCTCACCTCTGCCTCTCAGATTCTCTTTCTTTCAAGTCTGAGCTCAAATGCCCCCTATGTCTTGGAGGCCTTTTCTGTTGTGTCTTCCACAGGCCTACCCGCTGTAACCACCAGAGTGCCTTCTCTTCTGTGATCACATCTTTTACCTGCTCCTTAACCATTTTCTATGTACGTATTTATTTATATTTGCAGTGTGTAGCACACTGGGTTTGGAGTCAAGAAGACTTATCTTCCCAATTTCAAATCCAGCCTCAGACACTCACTAGCTTTTTGACTCTGGGCAAGTCACTTCACCCTGCTTGCCTTGGTTTCCTCATCTGTAAAATGAACTAGAGAAAGAAATAGCAAATCACTCCAGTATCTTTACCAAGAAAACCTCATCAACAGGCAGTCCTGACTAAGTAACAACAACAACAATTTATATGTGCCTGGCATTTGAATGTGATCTTAAGGAAAGGGAATTATTTTTACCTGTCATTGTATGCCTGGTACTTAGCACAGTTCCTAGCCCATCGCAAATGCTTAATAATTGTGTTTTTGATTGATTTCCCTGGACTGTGGTAGAAGGTCAGTGTGAATGTGTGTATATGTAGTTGCTGTGGCAGTCGCCTACTTAAATAGAAGAGGAAGCTTTTTGAGTAAAAAGTACAAGAAGAAAGGGAAGGGATTTGATGGAAATGATTATCACAGTAATCCCAAGGAAGCACTTGCTAAAAGAGAGGAGGCTTGTGGTCTTCTTGTGGAGCCCCTTCTCTTAAAAAATGATGCATGAACTCTTCTCCATATTTAGGCGGGTGGCACATACTACCCAACAGGAAGCCTGTTGGCCTTTTAATCTACACTGGCCTTGAATTTACTGGAAGGGAGAGTTGCCTTCCTGTAAAATAAACCACTGAACCGTCTTTAAAATGCTACAAATATGGATTCCCTTTTGGCAAAGGGATGAGGGCTGGGTAATAAATACCTTATTATATTATCTTAATTGCCTGCTACCTCAAAGGTTGTGCTAAAACAGTGTTCCCTCCATACTCCATGACTTTAATCTGCCCCAACAATCCCAATTACAGTTTCCTTAAGCGCAGATCTTAGGGCATAGCCTAGGGTAAAGGTTCAGTTAGAGCCAGGGCAGGGAGAGTAGCCTTTACTTTTCAGAGCTGTCAGAAATGCCCAGAAATCCTAATCTGATTGGGATTGTCCCACCTAATTGTGGGGTCATTATTCTTCTTTTGTGAGGGTAGACAACCCTAAAATTAATGAGCAACACACAGGAGGAAGAGCAACAGTTTGGATTATATGTCAACAGCAGATAGTCTCCAAGTTTTGTGAATTTTTCTTCCTGTCATAGTTTGGACTCATGTCAGAATTATTTTGCAGTCTCAAACACAGGTTTCCTTACTCCAGAGCCTGGAATGACAGAAAGAGAGAGACAGAGAGAGACAGAGAGAGAAAGGAAGGAAGTGAAAGGGCTGCTAGGAAAGTTGGTGTGAGATTCAGAAAAAAAAATTCTGGACTGACTGAACTAGCTTAATTTAACCTCATAAGCAACAACAGACATTTATTTGATACCTATCATTGTAGGGGATAATAAAGACAAGTAAGCTATGGCCCTTGATTATAACCTAGTTGGGGAGACATAATATAGGCTACTATTATTTCTTAAGTTGTGCTGGGTTTGCAGAAAAGCATAGGACTTAAATAAGTAGTGACCTAAAAAGTAGGAATTGCACATTTGGAGTTTTGTTCCATTCTTTGATGTTACATTTTAGGAGGGATGTTGAAAAATTAAAGCTTATGTTCAGAGGCAAAGAAGGGAGTAACCAGAATGGTGAGGGGAATCAAATGTATGCCATTGGGAGAATTAGAAAACTCTTAACTTAGAAAAGAAAGCACCTTCAGGAGGCTCCCTCTTGGAAGAAAAAGAGAATGAGAATGAGAAAGAGAAATATTCGGGTAGACCTATGACTCAATCTATGACTTCCTGCCCCTTCTTAGCAGAGCTCTAGAAGGCTTCCAGAAGGGGAGTTGTTGGTTCTAGTATTTCCTTAGGTGGGATAGAGTGAGGCAGGTGGGGAAGATTTTAATTTGCTTGTCATGATTTTAGAATAGCGTATGATACTAAGTAACATGCTCTTTTTTTTAGTGAGTTTTGCTGTATTAAAAAATACATCTTTTTTTGCTCCCATCTTCTTCTGGAGGGCATCAAAATATCCCTTTCCTAATAATACTCACATGACATGACACATTCTGTAAGAGATTGTCTTCTACCTATAGTAAACTGAAATTCATGCACAGGAAAAATGTTATTGATTGTAACAGATGTTTTTACATTTTTGCAGTGGTCTGTGTTTTTATAACCCTATGAGTGTTACGCTATACTTTCCTCACCCTATCCTTCTGAGGTGGATAGGTAGTATGGCATTATTCCCTCTTTACTGATGTAGAAATGAAAAGCCTAAGGAGGATATGTGTAGCTAGTGTGGAATTTATTAAGCAAAAATATGCCAGAGAAGAATTTATTAATTATAATTGTACATATAAATAGAGAGAGAAGAAATCCGAAGGGACAGAATTTCTTCTGCTTTTGAAGATCTCTATGACATAAGCCATTTCTCCCTATAATTTCTGACGTTTCCAAACAAAACACAAAATTCCACAGTAGGGTTAACAGTTTAAGATTCATCAAGCAAAACAATAATCACTTAACTTTTGGTGAATTATGGAGAATCAGATTACTGAAACCATTTAATCCGTCTTCAACCACTCTCTCCAAGAATTTTTCTTTAAACCTAGTCAAAGGTAAACTCAAGAGATACTTGTATTAATTGAATTAATCAAAGATTTTTAAAAAAAAAATTTGTTCTGAACCTTAACATAAAAAGAACATTTCCATAGAAATAGCAAAACACAAAGAGAACATATATGAAATTGAATCTCCATTTCATACCACTATACTTCTTACTTTTTAGAAAGACTGTATAATACATTCCCACATATTACTTTAAAAGCTCCCTTGTGTATCTGTGTTTCCTTCTGAACTTTTGTTCCCTTCGATGTTTTTTTAAAATGTTGCAGTGGCCTTTTTTTTTTTTTGGCATCAGTGTTGTTAACCCATCCCTCTTTCCCTCAATTAAAAGCTGAAAGAAAAAGCTCTTCTAATAAATAAGCATTGTCAAGCAAAAAAGAATCCATACAGTGACCATGTCCAAAAGTGAATGTCACTTTCTACACCTTGTTTCCATTGACCTCTCAGAAGGTGATTAATATGCTTCATCCTCAGTCCTCTGGAGACATTGTTGCTTTAATCTGAGTTCTTAAGTCATTCAGAGTTGTTTTTTCTTTACAATGTTGTTATCCTTGAATAAATTGCTTTCCTGGTTTTGTACCTTCATTTTACGTCAGTTTGTACTACCTAGGAGCCTCCAGAATAGTCACTTTGATCATTTCTTGCTCAACAATGATATTCCATTATATTCATATATCATGTATTGTTCAGCTGCTCCCCAAATGATGAGCATCTCCTTAGAGTCTACACCTAACTGTGTATATGTCCTTAACCCTCCTTTGTTTAGTTCAAATAAAAGTAAGTGTATCTGATGCCCACTTTGCCCACTTCTTCCTGCATGTTCCTATATTCTTCTCAGGGAACCCAGTTATGAGAAATAGCAAGTTCCACTCCCCTTCTTCCTCCTTTCTAATTTGTGTTACACTCCTTTCTCTTTTCCCTCCTCAAATCCTCAGAACAGAACCAATTCACACCAAGTCCTCTCTTCCTTATTTTACTCTCTTTAAAGGCATTAAGGTTCTAAAGGGTGCATGCTTTTTCTCCTCCTATTATAATATTAGCACTACGTCATTATAGTCTCTTCTGCTTAAATTTACCTTTCTGGGTTTTTCTGGACTTGTGTTATTATTTCAGAATTCATGTTCAACTTTGAACTTTTCATCAAAAAATGCTAGAAATTCCTCTGATCAATTAAAAGTCAATTTTCCCCCCTCTAGAATTATATTCAACTTTTCATGGTGAGTTATTCTTGGTTATAAACCTATTTCTTTTGACTTTTGTAACTTTATATCCCAAGTTCTTCTCTTGTAGTTAGATAGCTCCAGCTCTTGTGTGGTGCTGATTCTATTTCCTTGGTAATTGAACAAACAGTTTCAAGTGTTTTTTTTCTTTGAAGTGGAAAGTCTGTATTTTGGCTATGACATTCCTGGGACTTTTACTTTTGAAATTCCTTTTGGGAGGGGATGGGTGGATTCTTTCTGTCTTTACTTTGCCTTCTGGTTTTTAAAAATCCTGAAATAAAGTGTCTTTTTTTTTTATCATGGTTTTCAGGAACTGCAATGATTTGTGAATTATCTCTCCTTGTCTTGTTTTCCAGCTCAGTTTTTTTATGTTAGATATGTCACGTTTTATTTTATATTTCCAAACTTTTGTTTTTGCCCTGATAGTTTTGATGCTTCATGGAGTCATTGATTCCTGTTTGGTCATTCTAGTTTTTAGGATGTCCATGTCTTGGTTAAAGTTTACTACTTCCTCTTCTAATCTGTCTATGCTTCTTCCTATACTTTTCTTCTAGAGCTTTTATTTTTTTTTCTTAATCTCATGTCATTTCTTCTAAGTATTCATGTAGACTTTTTGGAAATCTCTTCCTTCCTCTCCCCTTCCCCCCCCCCCCCCCATTTGAATCACTGCTTTCAGTTGTTAGGGAGTTGAGTCTTCTTTTGAGGGATCTCTAGACCCACAATAAAATTTTTTGTACTGGTTGATGTTACTCATTTCTTCAGCTTTAGGCCTTGAATTGAGGCTTTGTGTTAGAGCCAGGCTTTGCCCAATGATGGACTTTTGGGTGTGATTTCACCCTGTGTCCCCAGGGTTTCTATGCTGACCTCCACTCCCTAGGGAAATTAGTCTCTTTTGGATTTTTGAAGTTCAGAGAACTTTAAGGCCCCCTGTATGTAGCATCTCACTATTGAATACTAGACACTTCAGGACCCCTAGATACCTGGGTTCTCCCTTTCTGATCAGTACTTGTTATGTGACCACTCTTGTTACTGATACAATCTTGGTCTCTCTGACCTCTCTGGTCGTGCTCAGAGGCCTTGTTTGCCTGTTAATGTGTTAGCTTTGCCGGTAGCTAGCCCTGTTTCGTATAGCCCATGAGCTTATTGTAGCTTACTTTTTCTGCAGGTGGAAGTAGTCACTACTGTAGTTTTTAAGCAGGTTTCTTCTTCAGGGTGGTTCAGTGATTAGCTTTTTTATAAAGAGATGCATACATACATAAATCTAAGACATTGAACTGTAGCTTTTAAATTCATTAACATTGCACTTATTTGCATTTCCAACCAAAAGCTGTTAAACCTAGAATTATTTGACTTGATGACATATAAAAGAAGTAGAATAAGATTAGTAACGATAGTGACCAGCAGAGCCTAAGGATTCAGAGGGCAGTGAGAGACTAGAGCAGGGGTGAGGAACCCATGACCTCCAGGCCACACGTGGCCCTCTAGGTCCTCAAGCGCAGTCCTTTGACTGAATCCAAGCTTCACAGAACAGATCCCCTTAATATTTGTTAAGTAAAATTTGAATTCAGTCAAAAGGCTGCAGCACTTGAGGACCTGGAGGGCCACATGTGGCCTCAAGACCACCAGTTCCCTACCCCTGGACTAGAATGTATTGACCTGAGAAAGGGGTGGTTTGTGAGATGTGCTTGCTAAACAAACCCATGCTCTCAAAGCTGTATACAATGTAACAGGGCTGATGTTTTAATAAACAGCAGAATTCACATCCAGAAACCCTTTAAAGTATCTGCCTGAAAAGCATTGTAATCACACAGAACATTTTTGGAACTAATTTCTTTTGGATTTGCCTTCAGAACCAGTTGGTCTTTGTTTGGGTTTTTTTAAGATACGTTTTTATTGATTTTTTTTTTTAACATCACCAAAATTTTCCCCAGTGTCTCTCCTCCATTTCATCATCCATTTTATCCAATTTGATTCTAGGTGGCTTTAGCTATCTCCAAGTCAAATCTAAGGGGTGGCTACGTAGCACAGTGAATAGAGCACTGTCCCTGGAGTCAGGATGACCTGAGTTCAAATGCGGCCTCAGACACTTAACACTAGCCATGTAACCTTGGGCAAGTCACTTAACCCCAATTGCCCTGCCTTCCCCCTTCCAAAAAGCAAAAAAACAAAATAAAATCATTAGAATGAAAGGGGGGATTCTTGATATAACGAAAAAAAAAAATTACCATTTCCAAGTCAAATCTATCCATTCTAATCTACCATTGAGGATATTTTTAAAAAGATATACTTTTGTAAACTTTAAAGCCTCCAGAAAAGAAAAGTTTTGAGCTTTTATCAGTTTGCTGTAAGCTTTGCAAAGTGAAGGTTTTGAAAGAAAAAACACTCATTTGGATACATACTTTGAAGTGTGATAAATAATTAGTGAAATTAGTCTGTAATCGTGCTATAAGTTTTTTGTGATTTCTACTGTAAATTTTGGGAACCCTGCACCCCCCAGGTATCTTGTACTCAACACAAAATGAGAGGAAAAAATTTCTTTTTGGAATATCCAGCTTTTGTCTTTTCAGGTTCCCAAATTGACAGTTTGCCTAAGATTCTCTGCAAAGGCCGATGAGGATGGATCTCATACCTCTTCTTTTGTACCTGATGTCTCAGTTCAAGAAAAATAGACCTTCAGGAGGCAGTGCTCCTAACCTTACCCTCTCTCTTCTATGCTCCCCTATATTGATTCTAATGAGATCATACAAGTGCTTTGCAAACCCTGAAATGACATTGGGGCAAGTTGGACATTGACTTTTTAAAAATTTTATTGATACGTTGTCATGACACTATAAATGCTTTCCAAAAAACATCCAACCAAGCCTCTCTAGGAAATAACACTTTCCCAGAAATAGTTTCTTTAGTGTTGACAGAAAGAAGAAATGTGCAGAACCTTGACTTTTAAAATATATTTCACTTTTCTACCTCTTCTCAGAACCAGAGCTGCCAGTAAGATTTAAGTGCAGAAAACATCTGTCTTTAAAGGTCATAATTTAGATGCAGGTATCATAGCATGAATTAACAGATTATGATGATCACAAGGATAGTCAATATTTCTCTTTCCTCCTCTTCCAGGCAAATGGGGATTTCAGGAAATTCTAACTGGAGCAATATGCAAATATTGGTGTCCCAAAGATGAGGGCTTGGGGAGGGAGGAAGGAGCGTCTGAAACCTACGAAAATGGAAGCCAAAAGGAGCCTAGGAAATTAAGGACCAAACAGAGCCTGACCAAGAGTGCAGAAAAGAGCAGAGCTTGGCTAGGACACAGAGTCCCAAAGAAAGAACTGAGGTTGGAGACAAAAGACAGCAAGCACAATGACAAAACAAAAAACCTAGACACCTGCAAGAAGTCCTGAATGAAAACCGTCCAGATCTATTAGAACCAGTGGACAAAACTGAGAATAGGAAATATCTCCCGGCCACCTCATGAAAGACACCCAAAATGACCATTAAAAACTCCCAGGAATGTCATAGCCAAGTCCAAAAAAAGTGGAAAAAGGCTTACAGCCAAGAAAACCTTACCTTGAAAAGACTTACGATCCTGGGGGGTGGGGGGGGGAGGCAAGATGGTTCTTCAGTGGAGTAGAGGACTTTTAAACATTCCTGATGCTAAGACTGGAGCTGAGTAGACAGTTTGGATTGCAAACACAGAATTCAAGAGAATCCTAGAAAAGTAAATACATTTCAGCAGTTGTTGCTAAATGGTGGTAAAATCTTTACATACTAATAATGGGACAAGAGGCAAATGACAAAGAGAGGAATTGGGGGATAGTTGTATTCTGTTTTGATTGTTTTAAGACAGGGAAGGGAAAGAGAATACCCTGGGGAAGAAATTAGGAAGAAGAGGGTAGAATAGTATTTTGCGTAATCTGGTGCTCAAGAACAAGAGTAGGCAAATATGGTGGAAAGAGTTAGGGTAGCAGGTATTACATGAACTTCATTCTAATCTGAACCCACATATACAGAATTTGGAATAAGTATGTGTAATGGGAGAGACAAAGTAATGATTTGAATCCAGGTCTCATCAGACCACAAGTCACCAAAAATATAATCAAAGTTATCAAAATGCAGCATAGCCTAAACCAGATGAAAATGGAATTGGGAAATAGTTAACAAAATAAATAAAAATACGAAATTTTAGTTAATATTGTAGTTTTCTAAATCAGTATTTAGCCTGCAGGAATTCTCATATACAATTTTGTAGTTGCCATTTCTGTTTGAGATTGACACCATTAGAGTTTTGCATCTCAAGTTACTGTGTGATTAAAGTGAAAAAGTAGAAATCATTGGAGGTGAAGGAAATTTGACCAGCTCAGATAAGTTGACAAGAGATGAAACTGTTAAGATGCCAGAAGTCTATCTATTCTAGACCCCTGTGGTGTGTTAGGAGCAATAACTACTAGGGTCCTTACCATATAGTCTAGGATAGTTTTTTCCTTAAAAGACAAGGGAGCTGTCCTTGAGATTTGATTAATTTAAGAACTAACACCAGAGTTGTTTTGACTTCCCAAAAAAATAAAAGAGACTAGACCGCGAGGAGTCAGTGGTCCTCTGACTTAATAAATGTTTGACTACTCTGTGTCGTATTATACTCATTTGACCAGATGTTTTTTTCCTATTGGGGGAGGGGAGTTATGTCTAACAAGTGCTGTATTTTTACTGAGAATCTTTTCCATCCTTTTGTTAAATTTTAGATGGTTTTTGAGTATCTCATTTTGTTCCAATATCAAACCCAAATTACCAGACAGGCCTTAGTCAGACCTACCCCAAAACAGAGTGTGCTGAGGGTTCCTAGCCATTGGCATTTTTATCTCATTACTCCTTATATAGCATTGTTCTTTGTATATAATAGATGCTTGGAAATGTTTGTTGAATTGAGTTGCAGATTGAGGAAGCCATCACTTAGGCTCAGAGGTTCCCAAAGTGGGAGATACTGTCCCCTGAGCGGGGCACTGCAATGTTGGAGGGGGAGCCAGCGGTAATAGCCTCAGGTGCAAGTGTGGGGAGTTGAACATTAGGAGTAATAGGGTAGTGGAAGCATAAGGAAAGATGAGAAAACAAGAAAAATTTTAAAAACCATTCATACATGTTTCATCTCTCGTGTAACAGTTAAAGTCATAGTGATTACATTATTTTTCAAATAAACACACAAATGCAAGTTATAACAGATTGGTGGTCAAGTCTGCTGATGGGTCTTGAGCAAAACATTGTGGTGTCCCATATTATTGGGAAGTCCAGCATGCATCGGCAGGAATTTGTGCATGGAATGGCTTGTTTACAGTACAATACCATACAGTTACATGACCCGGTATTGTGTCATCAAAATTTCAAGGCGGGAAAACCCCCACAAATTTACAATAAATTATTCAGTTTAAGGTGTGTCATTTAGAAAAGTTATATATTTTTTAATTTTGCAAAATTTTTTTTAAGATCAAAAGGTTAAAGAAAGTAGATTTCCAGGGGGGTGCTGAGTAATTTATTTTTGGAAAGGGGTTGACAGGCCAGATAAGTTGGAAGCCTCTGACATAGGGCAATCAGTGAGACTGTTTTGTTGTAGGTAAGGCTATAATTTGAGTGTGTATCTGTATCCTCTCTTCTGGGAAGTTTGGGATTCTTAATGTATCCTGAAAAAAAAAACTATTGCTTTCCTCTCTTACCAACCTAGTTTAAGGGTTTCAGTTGCTCTTTGAAGTCTAATAATAGACTCTTACACAGTCATCAAACCAGCAAAATCCTATCCCTGTCTCAGAGATGTGCTTGGAGCTTTTTTTGCTGCCATTTTCTCCATAACCGATTTCCTTATCCCAGCCCCACTGTGGAACATAAAACATATATTTCACACAGTTAGTTTGTTAGGTGTCAGGTATAGGCATTGGATCTAAATCTATTAAGCATATAGACTCTATATTATAGAGGTTTAAGAAAATCCCTGAGAGAAAATATGATTGCTAAGATGAGGAGCATTCAGCTCCTGTTTGTAATAGTGACATTAATACTTAAGGAATTTTTAGATTTCTGGGTGTGGATATTCCCTCCCTCATAGCAGATTGTAACACCCTCTATGCCTTAGAACAGTGGTTCTCAACCTTCCTAATGCCGTTTTATACTTTAATACTCATATGTGGGTGTATGTGGGCAGACCCACCTGGAGACAGATAGAAGAGTGGTGTCTCAGTTCCTAAGACCATTGGAAATATGTGTTTTCTGATGGTCTTAAGTGACCCCTGTAAAGGGGTGGTGACCCACAGGTTGAGAACCACTGCCTTAGAAGGCTTAATGAGCTCTAGGGTTGGTTACCAGGTGATTATAGTAATAGCCAGCATTCATATAACTCATTCAATTATCTCAACTATTCTTAAAATATCTGCCTTTTCTTAAAGGCACTAAAAATGACTTTGAGCCTTTTTCTTTATTTCTATAAAGTAGATTTCAGGTTTTCAGTTATATAGATGTAAATCAGTGGCTAACCTTTTAGCATTTGTACTTTTTGAAATTTGTTAGGTACATCTCACACTATATGCCACAGTAAATTCCAAATGCATATTTGACTTAGATATAAAAAGTCATACCATAACACCTTACGGGAGCAAAGAAGAAAATATATTTGTCATCTATGACTGAGTGAAGACTTCATGACCATGCTGGGAATAGATGGGGTCACAGAAGAATAAAACAGCCTTTCCAATTGCCTGAGGTACCCATGAGGAGGGCTCTAAGCAGCCATGGCGCCCAGCCGAAATGGCATGATTCTGAAGCCTCATTTCCGCAAAGACTGGCAAAGACGAGTTGCCACATGGTTTAACCAGCCCGCCAGGAAGATCAGAAGGTAAAAGGCTTGTCAAGCAAAAGCTCGTCGTATTGCTCCTCGCCCTGCATCTGGTCCTATCTGGCCCATCGTGAGGTGCCCTACCATCCGATACCACAACAAAATCTGTGCTGGTAGAGGATTCAGCTTGGAAGAGCTTCGGGTGGCTGGTATCCATAAAAAAGTGGCACGGACCATAGGTGTCTCTGTGGACCCTCGTTGCCAAAATAAGTCTACGGAGTCTCTCCAGGCAAATGTGCAGTGACTGAAAGAGTATCATTCTAAACTGATCCTCTTCCCAAGGAAACCATCTGCACCCAAGAAGGGAGATAGCTCTGCTGAAGAACTCAAGTTGGCAACCCAGCTTATAGGACCGGTTATGCCCATCAGAAATGTCTACAAGAAAGAAAAAGCTCGTGTCATTACTGAAGATGAGAAGAATTTCAAGGCATTTGCTAGTCTTCGAATGGCTCGAGCCAATGCCCGTCTCTTTGGAATCCGGGCAAAACGAGCCAAGGAGGCTACAGAGCAAGATGTAGAGAAGAAAAAGTAAACAGCCTGTGAGATCTTTGAATAAAATAATACAAAATAAAAATAAAAATAAAAAGAAGATAAAACATATAATTTTGATTGTATAAAATTTAAAAAATTTTGCACAAAGAGAAAAATTTAATGGGAAAATCTTTGTAGCACATATCTTTGATTAAATTTCATATCCTAGAGAAATAAACTAATTCAAATTTATAATAATAAGGATCATTTCCCAATACATAAGTAGTCAAAGGATTTGAACAGGCAATTAAAAAAAATTTTTTTGAGGGAGGAAGGCAAGGCAATTGGGGTTTAGTGACTTGCTCAAGGTCACACAACTAGCTAGTTATGTCTCAAATGTCTGAGGTCAAATCTTAACTCAGGTCCTCCTGACTTCAGGGCTGGTGCCCCATTCACTGGGCCAGCTATCTGCCCCCTGAACAGGCAATTTTCAAAGAAAAGCCAAGCTGTTAACAGCTATATGAAAAAAAAAATGTTCCAAATCACTAATAATTAGAGAAATGAAAACTTTGAGGTTCTACCCATCATCTTAAGTATAGATGACAAAAGAAGAAAGTGATAATTGTTGGAGGACCTTTAGGAAAATAGGTACACCAATCTGGAAATTGATTTGGAATTAAGTCCCTAAAGTCATTAAACTGAGCATATTTTTTGGCACAGTGATTTGACCCAGTGATACCACTGCTAACACCATACCCCTAAAGAGATCAAAGACAAATGGAAAGGATCCATATGTACAAAAATATTTGTAGCAGCAGCTCTTGCTCTAGCTAAGAGAGTATCAGTTGGGGAATTGCAGAACAAATCATGGCATATACATGGCATAATAGTCCACTATAAGACATGACAAAAAGGAGGGTTTCAGGGAGGACTTCTGTGAATTGATCCAGAATGAAGTGAGCAGGACCAGGTGAACAATTTCTGTAGTAGCAACAACATTGTAAGGAAAAACAGCAACTGATCAGTGAATGCAGTGACCAACCATGATTTCAGAGAACAGATGATAAAGCATGCTATCCACCCCTTCATAGTGATGTAACGGACTCAAGGTACAGAATGAGACATCCATTTTCATACATGACAGTTGTGTATTTATTTCACGTGGCTATGTCTGTTTGCTACAAGGATTTTGTTTTTCTGGTCCCCTTGTCTCCCTCCCCCATGGAGGTGGAGGGTGGGGGGAGAGTAAGTAATAGGGTTGCCAGAAAGAAAGTCACTTGAAACATTTTTTAAGTGCACAAAAAAAAGGAACAGAAGGAAGTACAGACAAGCAGGACAGCTTTGAAAGCCTCATGCTGAATTTATTAGCTATTTAAAGAAAAAGCAAGCTCTACATAATAGAAATTTGAAGTTTCATCTATAACCCTGTCTATTCTGCTATGTATAGTATATTATGATAGTGCTTATTTTAATTATTTCAACTTTTATTTTTAAAAAGAGTGAGGGAAGGAAATGCATGGGGTAAAGAAGTCAAATAGCCTTGTGACAAAAACCAAAACCTACCGCCTTAAGTAAGTCCTTTCATCTCTCTGTGCCTATATTTTATCTGCCACACTGGGGACAATAGGGTGGACATGGTGAGCGGGGCATGGACTAAATAAACTTGAAGGTTCTTTAGAGCTCGGAGTTATAGGATTTAGAGGTGGAACAGACCTTAGACCCACTGATCAACCCCTCCCATTTTACAGAAGAGGATACTGAAGCTCAGAAAAGCTCCCAGTGTTATGCAGTAATTTTAATCCGGGTCCTCTAAATCCAAGTTCAGTGCTTCTTCCACTGTACCATGCTGCCTCTTCTATATCAAAAACAGGCTACAGGAAGGAAATTATATACTTGTATTAGATGGTATACAATAGAGGAAGCTTGTAAAAACATAATTACAGTATAAAAAGATTGTCAGGCAAACCTTGCTTATAATATACTTAAGTGTCTAGAACTAAGTTGTACATTTTTCTGTGTTGGTGTATGTTCTTCCTTTTGTGAGTTTCCAATAAAACAGCTTAATGATTTTTCTGGAGTTCAGCCCTACCCATTCTTTTGAATTTACAACTATTTTCTTCCTTTGGGAATTTTGGGGGGCTGGTGATGTTGTTGAGGGGGAGAGATTCTCTCATTGAGGTTTTGAAATTTAAAAATTGATTGAGAAATGCAAGTTATATAGAGTTTGGGGAATAAGGATTTTTTTGTTTTGATAACAGTCTTTCGCAACTCTACACCCGTTTTTGCAATTCAGAGGTCTCGTTTTCCTCATGGATACAAAAGAATTCAGTATGCAGGATGCCCAAGTTGGGCTTCATTTGTATACTTGGCCCAACATTGCTTTTTAGCCACTAGATGAGTGAGTCAGTCTAACACTTCCCAGGCCCCCTCATCTCCACCTGAACAGCTATTTATTGTATGGGCTTCAGAATTCAAAGCCAGCCAATCTTATTAATGGGCACTGCATGTTAGTGTAGTATCAAGGAGATAGAATCTTGGAAAACATAGGAGAGATTTCTGTGGATTAAAATTGTTTTGAGGGCTCTGAAACTGGAAACTGAGATTAGCAAATGGACTTAATCCCTGCCTTCTTTGGCCCTACAATCCACAAATACAGACACATCAAATATATTATCTGGCCATGTCACCCCCCAACTCAGAAGACTTAGCAGTGAGTGTAGTGAGTGCCCCATTGCCTTTGGGATAAAATACAGATTCTTGTGTTTGGCATTGTCTTTCTGGGCTGATTACACATCATTACCTCATTCACTCTGTACTTTGGCCAAACTGGTCTACTTGCTGTTCCTCTGTCCTCTGTGCCTTTACCCAGGCTGGCCTCCACAACTGGGATGCTTGCTTACTTTTGTATTTATATCCCTGTGCTAGCATATAGCAGGCACTTCATAAATGCTTCGTGATTGCTCACCAGTTGGCTGAGAGTACTTGCTTGTGTATTTGGGGGAAGAGGAGATGCAAAGGAGGAATTCTCTTTTGGCATTTGTAAGGCTTATTTGAGTCAAGAAACATTTATTAAATACTTTCCATGTCCCAGAAATTGTGCTAAGCTTAGGGATACAAATATAAACAAAATAAAAGATAGTTCTTGGCTTCAAGGAATTTCCATTCTTTTTTTTTTCTGTTTTTCGAATATTCATTTTTTAAATTATTTATTTTTAAAAAATTAATTTTTAAATTTACCTTTACAAATTCAATTCCACAATCCGTTGAGTTTCAAATTTTCTCTCCCTCCCACTTCCCCTCCCCCCCACAATGGCGGCATGCAGTCAAATAGAGGATCTACAAATACCTTCACATTAACCAATGGAATGAACAATAGGAAAGAAGAAACAAAACAAGAAAAAGAAAGAGAGCAAGTAGTTTGCTTCAGTCTGCATTCAGACTCTGTAGCTCTTTCTCTGGATATGGTTATCTCTTTCCATCATGAGTCTTTTGGAGTTGTCTTACATTGCTGAGAGGAGTTCAGTCTATCAAAGTTAGTCATCACACATACGTTATGTCTGTGATTGTGTACAAATTTTCCTGGTTCTGCTCTTCTCACTCAACATCAGTTTATAGAAGTCTCTCCAGGTAAACTATAAGGAGTTTACATTCTAAAATGGAAAGATAACACATAAAAGAAATCTGAAAGGGAGGAGGGATGGCATGGTGGAAAAGTCTAGAGAGTCAGGAACTGAGTTGGGAGAGCAGTGAAAGAGTGACCATGGCTAGCTTGGTTACTTCCTTAAATAACAAAAATCTATTATTCTTCTTCTATGGAAAATAACACTATAAAAGCTAATGTTAACCTTCTTCAATACTTTGCACTCCTAATAAAGAAAGAAGCAAGCTATGAATCCCAAGTAGTGTTCACAGTTAAGGGAAATGGTCCACTATAAATCTGTTATCTAATCTCAACTGGGCACTATAGCCAGATAGTCTTCTTTCCTAAATGATTCTCTATAACATTCACTACAGCAGCCTTTTCAAACTTCCTCTTCTTTCCTTGTGTCTTGTTCTTTGCTGACTCTTCATTCTCGTTATATAGCCTAGTGTGGGTGTGCCCAAAGGCATTGTCTTGAAGCCTTTACTCTTCTGAGTTGGTGGTTTCATTACCTCCCAATAGATTAATTATCATTTCTATGTCATGACTACCTGATCTATATATCCAGCCCAAGTTTCTCTGCTGAGCTCTAAGTCAAGGCAACAAGCATTTATAAAGCAAGTCCTTATTATGTGCCAGACACTGCTAAGTGCTAGGAATACAGATAGAAGCAGAAAGATAGTCCCTGATCTCAATGAACTTACTTCCTGATAAGGGAAGACAGCACATAAAAGGAAGCTGTAAAGACGGAGGGAAGAGAGGATATGCAGGTACCTGGTGTGGGCACATGGGTTCAAATTCAAGTTCTCCTACTTATTTACTTTTTGACTTTGTATAAGTCACTGAACAGCTCTGGCCCTTGATTTTTTCATTTATGAAATAAAGGGCAGAAACCCCCAATACTAAGGTCCCTTTCAGTTCTATATCACATCCTAAGCCCCTGTGAATTCACATGTACTATGTACTATGTACATGACAAAACAAACTCACAATAGAGAGCTGGCCTTGGTATCAGACCTGGGTCCAAGCCTAGTTTATGACATATACTGGCTATAAATTATAGAGAAGTTGCAGTTCTGCATCGTAGAAGGGTTCCCCTGTACTGATGAAATTACAGGCCTGGTCCCATTCCAGAAGTATCTGAGGCACTGGGGATACAAAGATTTTAAAAGGCACAGTCACATTCAACAATAAGTTTCTGAGTTTTTGAGGGTCCTGGCTATCATTACAGATGTGGAAAGAAAATAGAGACAAAATATTAATTATGGATATATTTAATTTGAACATTAGTTCAATTGGTCAGAAGCCACTAAATGGTTAAGTGGCAGAGTAGTAACTAGAAATACAGCAGACCATGGTGCTTCCCTACCTTGTTTTCTTACTCTTTTCATTAAATATTCATCTGGAGAAAGATAGAAGACTCCATTTACATCTTTGGGGGTTTTTTCTCCTCAAGTTAGAATAAGCCTAGTCATAAGCCTGTGACACAATTTGAGTGGACTTTATACATTTTTGTTGTAAATTTTAACATTTGAGTTCTTCGCGTACCTTGTAGCTTCCCTGGCTCAGCCACAGCCATAAGGGAGTGTTGATTAAATGATTAGCACTATCAAATTACTTTTGGATCTTTGGATCATACGTAGATTGAGAACTGGAAAGAAGTCCTGAAGATGGTATTATCCAGTCCTCTCATTTACAGCTAGAGAAACAGGCCTACACAGGATTACACAGGTAATCCACATGCCAGACATTTAGTAGGCACTTAAATAAATGTTTGCTGAATTAATTAGTGATCTATTCCTCAGTAACCTTACTATTCACCTGGAGAGATAGCGTCATACACAGGACACAGTCTTGGCCCCTGATGCCTACCTGAATGATGAAAAGTAGCTCTGGGCTGACTCCAAGTAGTAGTTATATCTTGGAGTCAGGGGATATTGTGTTATGTTGGATGCCATGCATACTTGGCTACATCTAATGAAGGATATTTCATTTCCTTGGGCTGGATTTTATTTCTTCTTTTAAAAAATTCTGAGCTTGGGGTCAGCTAGGTGGTGCAGTGAATAGATCACCGGCCCTGGAGTCAGGAGTACCTGAGTTCAAATTTGGCCTCAGACACTTGACACACTTAATAGCCATGTGACTTTGAGCAAGTCACTTAACCCCAATTGCCCTCCAAAAAGCAAAAAAAAAAAATTCTGAGCTTACTCTCAAATAAAATGGGCATTTCCATTTACAAAGTAAAACAGAAAAAAAGATTATACATAAAACTATGGATCTCCATTGTTCAAAAGTTTCTTCCTTTTTCTTTAAATATCTGATAAATTCATCATGTTAATGTTAATATCAAAGCTGTCTTGTTTGTCTATAATTTCTTCTGACCTTCTTTTGTTTGCATTAAAAAAAAAAAAACACCTTGAATCAACGTGTCTCCTTTATTTTTTCACATCTCTTTGCCTGTCCCCAACTCTCCCATAATTCCCCATTTGAAAAAAGGGGAAAAAATCTTTGCAGCAAGCATACATAGTCAAGGATAATAAATAATAAATTTCCACACTGGCATATCTGAAAATATATGTCTCATTCTGTACCTTGAGACTATCACTTCTTTGTCAAGAGATGGATAGCACGCTTCATCATCCTCTGGAGTCATGGTTGATTATTGATTAGAGTTCTTAAATCTTTCAAGGTTTAATTTTTTTTTTTTATAGTACTGTTGCTGCTGTAGAAATTGTTCTCTGGTTCTGCTCACTTCCTTCTGGATCAGTTTAGAGAAGTCCTCTCAGGTTTCTCTGAAACTTATCATTTTTTAAGGTCCTGTAGTGTAATAATGTGCCATTACATTCATGTATCATGGTTTGTTCAGCCATTCCCCGGTTGATGGACACTGTCTTAGTATCCAGTTCTTTACTATGTTCAAAAGAGTTGCTACAGATATTTTTGTATATGTGAGTCCTTTTCCTCTTTCTTTGATCTCCTTTAGGGTATAGGCTTACTAATAATATCACTGGTCAAAGAGTATGCTCAGTTTAGTAACTTTGGAGGCACAATTCCAAACTACTTTCCAGAATAACTGGATCAATTTACAATTCTCCCAACATTGCATTGCTGTACCTATTTTCCTGAAGGCCCTCCAGCAGTTGTTACTTTTTTTTAACCATCTTTTTCCCAGTTTAAGTGTTTACTTTATAATCTTAGCTTTATTAGATTTATTTGTGCAAAAACTTTTAAATTTTACATAATCAAAATTTATTCTTCTATTACCCTTTTTAATCTCTTGTTTATGAGCTCTTTCTCTATTGGATTTCATTTCTTTTTTT
>CM053589.1:79147852-79165346 GCA_028646515.1 Pseudochirops corinnae
TAAACTGGGCATCTTGCCACATAGAAGAGTCGGGGGAAGGGGGATGAGAGGTGAGGTGATGGAGGGGAGGGCAGGGTGGGGGGGGAGGGCTAATGAATTTTCACATCTCTGTAGAGGGAGAGGGACAAGGTGAAGAGTGGATGGGGGGGCAAGATAGGAAGAGGGGACATTTAATCAGACTCTCACAGTGTGCTCACTATGGAGAGGTTCTGTGTAATTTCACATGTGCAGCCTGTATTTGATTGCTTGTCCTTCCAGTGGGGATGGGAGGTGAGGGAGGAAGAGAAAGAATCTGGAATCTGGAGTTCCATAATCAAATGTTATGAATATGTATCTACGTATATATATATATATATACGGAGGTAGGAGAACATCAAAGGAGGTAGGAGAACCCATAGAAAGGGGTGTCACAAAAGCCTAGAGAGGAGAGAGTAACCAGAAGAGAGCAATCAATAGTGTCAAATGGTGCAGAGCAGTCCAGAAATGGGAGGATTGAGAAAAGGCAATTAAATTAGGCAATTAAGAAATAATTGGTAACTTTGGTGAGAGTAATTTTTAGTTAAATGAGAACCAACTCATCAATTGATAATTTATACAGTGTTCCATACATACCTATAGTACCCTACCTTCACAAAGGTGGCAAGAAGGTATTTTCTCATCTCTTCTCCAAGTGAAGTCATTCCATAATAAGTATTTGTTGACTGTCTTGATCTGACCTCTGTTAACATCTCCGAAATCAGCTCCCTTTTGCCCATACAACCACTCTACTTCAGGCTCTAATCACCATCCCATCTTGCCATTCCAGTCTGTTCTTACAGCTGCCCAAATTGATATTCCTAAAGTACAGATTGGATCACGTTCTTTGTTCAAGGTACTTCATTCAGTGCTACACATGCTTTTAAAATAAATCTTGCATTAGTTTACTCTCCCCTCTACCAACTTCAAAACCAAACAAAATCCTTGTAACAAATATGCAGTCAAGCAGAATAAATGCCCACACTGTCCGTGTCCCCAAATGCTTCATTACGTATCTTGAATCGATCACCTTCCCATCAGGTGGAGGACAGCATTGTTCATCAGTCCTCTGTACTGATGATGGTTGGTCATTGCATAAATCGTTCTCCAGATTCTGCTCATTTCATTCTGCACTGGTTCATACAGCTCTTTATAAGGCTTTTCAGAAATTATTCCTTCATAATTCTTCTATGGCACAATAGTAGTCCATTACATTCACCTATCATCTATTCAATCATTCTGCAATTGATGGGAACCCCTTTTAGTTTTACTTTTGTCACTCCAATAAAATACAAACTCCTCTCCTTCTGTATTTACAGCCCTTCAGTCACAATATGAATATCAGATATTAAACTATATATAAGTATACAAAGTATTTCCCTGGGAAATACACATCATAGTTCTCCCTCCTGGCTACTTTCTCAACTTGCATTCACATTTATACCTTGGGTCCCCAAAGGGGCAATTACTATTCATAGGTTCTTGGCTGTGGGGGGGGAAGGGCTCACAAGCCAACAGCCAATATACTCAAGAATATAGGCTATGTCTGACTAGACCAAATAGTGCATGAAGAGGTTAGGGTAATGCGTAATAATTTTGGGAAGGTAAGCCAAAGTCTAATTATAGAGTACTTCAAATGTCAAAGAAGTTCATCCTAGAGGTAGCAGGAAGTCAACAAGCTTCCAGGGCAAGTTAGTGACATGGGGAGAAGACTTCAGGATTGTCAGTGAGGTACTGAAGTGGAATGGGAGAAATTTAAGCAAGTTATGAGGATTTGAACTAGAGCAGTAGCACTTTTATGTAGAAGTAGAATGGACCAGCAACTGATCTCTTTTAGGCTGATGTACTCCATCATTCCTCCTCAGACAAATAAGGTATTCTCACTAGCCTCCAAATACAACATTCCATCTGCCTGCATCTAACCCACCTTCACACAGTACTACCACAGCCTCTCGAAATCCCTAATTCCCTTCAAAAGAACCCCATCCAACATTTTGTATTTACTTATTTATGAGTTCACTCATGTCTTTCGTAGCATTTAAGTTCCTTAAGGGTAAAACCTTTTCTTTGTATCCCTAGGACCTTACAGAGGATTTAAGTACAGGCACAATGTTAGTGATTAAGTTGACAGTTATCCTTCTAAACCGAAAACACCCATCCCTCCCAAATACATTACAAAGTATAAAAATTCAACAAATATTTATTAAATGCCTACATGTAGTACTCAGTACTGGTAGACACAAGGACAAAGACACAAAGTAAGTTCAAGAGATCATTGATTAAAAAAAAAAACCCAGTATTAAAAGACAGCACCCAAACTACATTTTAAAAGCAGCTTTACGAAGTCAAGGTGAAGATGTATTCCAGGAATAAGGGTCCACTTACACAAAATCAGGGGTAATAAGGAAGAGTAAAGTTAACATAAACAAATTCCTTAAAGAGAAACATGAAATCCACTTGAAATGCAGCATGTTTTGCCACATTATGACAGATTCCAAATTCCACAAGCTTTTTCATTTTTTCATAAGAACAGGGAGACAGTTAAGGTTTTTGAGAAGTCATGTTTTCAGGAAAATCAATTTGTCATTTGTGTGAACTCAAATTGGAAAATCTAGGACTATCTCAAGTGCTCAGGAGTAACAGCTATGCCACTGCAGACAGCAACTAACTTTTGAGATCTTCACTACTGTTTACTATTAGGTATCATACTAAGTGCCGGAAATATAAAAATTGAATATACAAACTGGAAGCTGTTAATTGCCATTTCAGAAATAACACCTTTACAGTTAAGACTGGAAGGAATTGGGCATTGATTTAAGAAAACTCAGGGATGGGAATTTTGGCTGAATTGATAAACTGAGAATTCAGGATAGCTTAATGGATCAAATGAACACTTTATTTAAAACAGCTGAGCAAAGAGACAATAGCTAGAATTTGAGAATGCAGGTTACAACTAAGAGCAAATCCCCAAAAACTAGATAGAGACTGGATCAAAAACACAGCCTTGTCTTTTGATAGATTATGCCACTGAGGTTAAACAAGGACAAATTAGTGAACACAGGTATAGTTTGTCAATTCAAGTAAATGGCTATGGTGAACTAATTTACTAAAGCATTAACATGCAATAAATAGGATGAGAACACCTGGTATAATATATTATTTCTATGGTTGAATTGTCGTGCTTAACTGCAAAGCAGCCAAAGCAGTGGCGGATTTGGAAAAACATTTAGAACATTTTAATTATTTTTGTCCACAAAATTATTTGCCTACCAAAGTTATGGGGTGCACATAAAAGGACATCCTAAAGATGCCAAAACAAGGAAAATGCAAAAAGTAGTTTATTTTGTTGCTAACAGGGTAATTTCTCAAAAAAAGTGGGACTTAAGTTTAAGCCAAGTATGCAAACTGACACCAATTAGGATTTAGGAATAGTTTCATCCATGAATAGAGAAGCAAACATGATCTTGGCTCAGATTGCTAAATGGGTTAACTAAAAATGTCTCACTCCAATCAGTTGTTTCCTATAAAGTACCACCCCCATGCCCCCCATCTCACGGCACCCTTTGGTGCGATTATACCTCATTTCATTTCCTCTAAGCTCTCCAAGATGGCTTTTCCATTAAAAGTGGCTTTGACAAAAGGTGAATTTCTGGGACTATCTCCATACACCATTCTACTTGTTTGTCCCTTTCCTTCTCCACTCCATTAGTGAACTATGGCTCTTAGAATCCACCTTTAAGTTCTAAAAATGTCTGTCAAAAATTTAAAAATTGAATGTATTAAGTGATAAATATTTTTTTACAATTATCTTCTAATGTGCAGTGTAACTATATACTAGATTACAGTTGGGTCTGGTCTTTTACTTGTATATTGCTTAAGACATGTAAAAAGCACTTCAAATACTTTAGTATGCAACAGCAGTTCTTAACCTGGGGGTCAAGCAGCCCTTTCACAGAGGTTCACAGGGGCGCTTAAGAAATCCAATGGTCTTAGAGACAAGGCTCCTCCTATCTGCCTCCAGGCGGGTCCGCCCACATGCAGATATGCCCACATACAGTATTAAAGGGTCATGGCATTAGGCAGGTTGAGAACCACTGGTATATAAGGTTATATATATTCATCAATTCTCACCCCCCAGTAATTCCCAGACTCAGTGGCTCTCCCCAAATACAAATGACAAACTCAGGCCCAAAAAAGGTGAAGATTGAGTAGTAAAAGGGGAATTCTTTTGTAGTTTCAGTGAAATGAATCAAACAGTTTTTTTTTTAATACAAATTTTATTACCAATACTAACAGTGACTTTAATGCACTGTCTTTTATAGTTGTGAAAGGGTAGGTGGGACCATACCCTTGTTCCCAACCAAAAAAAACCCCCCAAAACAAAACAAAAAAACCACCACCCCACCCTAAGCTTCATATACAGCAATTTATATACAGAGTTCTTAAGTGTCCAAAGCAATTAGTTTAATTATAAGGCATTAAACTAATTTCTGAATTGCCACTCACATACTCCAATAAACTAGGAACTAAAACGTTCAAATTATTTCTTTAGTACAAAAAATTAAAGTTGCTCTAGCTATAAAAGAGCAGTCAATATACATAACTATACACTTCAGACATTCACAAAAATGTGAGCAGGAGAAGGCTTATCAAAAAACATTTAATACAATTAGTTTTCAACAACCCTTGGTGGTCCACATTTACAAAGATTTCTAGCCCACCCTCCACCCCCCTCTCCCAGAAAAGCACATACTTACCAGGATTTTTAGCAAGTATGGTTTGATTTTTGTCTTTTTTTTTCTTTTTTAAAAAGTCCCCAGGGCAACTAACATACAGTTCAATTGCCACTGTCAACAGATCTAGACCTAGATCTGGATCTCTGGCGATCCACAGATGCTGGAGATTTAGATCTACTTGAAGAGCCCCGTTTCTGGCTCTTTTCAGGCATAGGTGACCTACTAACAGATCGGGATTTGCTATGGCTCCGGCTTCTGGACCTGCTGTAAGACTTGCGGCTCCGAGACCGAGATCGGCTCCGAGACCTAGAAGAGCTCCTAGTGCGAGAACGTGATCTACTTCTTGACCTACTAATATGAAATAAAATAACTAGTTAGTAGGAATAAAACCCACCTTTCCTGTATTCTTGCTATTTTCTCAAAAGAGCAGAAAATAATACTTCCACAGTTGGAAAAAATACCTGTGCCTTTTGCTGCCTTCAATCAGTTTAATTTTCCTTCCATTTATTTCTTTTCCAGAAAGTTTTTCAATAGCATTCTTTAAGTCACTGTAAGAGGCAAACTCAACCACCCTAGGAAAGATATTGATCCCGTCATTGTTAATTATCAAAAGAATACAGAATGTGTTGCAATATAAATAGGTTACGAGATTTGAATTACTACAACCTGATTTACCTAAGTTTTAAGCAACATTATAAGTTCAAGTGATAACAGGTTGTTTGTTTTTTTTTTACCTACCCTTCATTTAGCTTAGGTCTATGAGCATCTGCAAAGGTTACTTCCCCAGCTTGTCTCATGAAATCTTTGAGATCCTAACACAAGACAATTATGTTAAACGAAGAAAAATGAAAGAATATTGAACAGATAACATGGCATAAAACAAGACTACTGAAAGAGAAGATGTTAGATAAAGTACAAACATGGCATTTACCACACTTGTATTCTATCAGAATTCAAAATTATCTACATCAGGGCACGAAATAAGTGAAAATAGCATATTGCTTTAAGCAAAATGCAAAGGAAAAATTCGGATTTTAATGTTACAAGTATTAGTCTATACTGAGGCTCAGCACAAAAGAAATAAAAAGAAAAAAAAAACAAAAGTTAACAGTACATGTTTGTAAAGTAAAGACTGAAGTAGAGTAAGCCTTATACTTAAACATAACATTTACAAGACACCAGTTATTTTGTGCCCCATATGTCATTAAAAACGTAGTTTACTTTACCTTTATTAACATTTCCCTAGGCTAGTCAAGCAGCAAACTGCATTAATCGCTCGGAGATACCGTCATGACATATGCCCGACTGGCTCTTCGCCACCCACTTGAAGGACACTACCCAATCGATGGAAGCCTTTAAATCGCACAGCCCTCCCTATTAGCAGACTACTGACGGATGCAGACATTTTCTACTCTTGTGAAGTTACCAAGGACCACTTTACTGCGATCAGGATTCCAACGACCACCTAATTTCGTATCTTTCAACTCTTTTCGACCAGGACCTCTTATTCGGAAGCGTTACAGGAGGACAGCTCTCAACTTAGGGATCAGATCTCGTTATCTCGGGGATCGCTGCAACCTGGCACTTTAAGGAAGTGCACCGATTACGTCTAGACCGGCAAACACAGATCTAGAGGTGGCCAACTGATCACTGTAGGAGCTGACTGGCAAAGTCAACCAGGCCCAACCAAGAGTGACCAAGACAGAACGATTAGGATAACCCACAGGCACTCCTCGTCATAAGGCCAACGACACAGATAGGCTGGCAAATAAAGGGTTTAATATTTGGTTAAAATTGATTTTAAAACAAGAAAAATCCTCAAAAACATTTACATTTGATCACTATCATTACTCTAGGCTTGAAATATCCCCCAATTATGTTAAATAGTTTTAAATGATATTATAGATGTCCAGTTAAGTCCATATTTAAAGATAAAACTATTTTAGTAAAAGGTTTAATATTAACTACCCATTATTTTTTAAAATATTAGTTTTAAACCTTATTTCAACAAACCTGCCAACTGACTCGGGAAGATAAATTCTCAACTATAAGACGATTTTCTGTTCGTACAGGTGGGGCATTTCTGAAAAAGAGAAACAATTAAAATGGAAATGGAAAAATTCTAACTGTGAATTTTAAGAAACAGGATATTTTACTTACTCAATTCTGTTTTTAAACTAGAACATCTTAACTCTGAAAAACCCATACCTCCTATCATTTCGGGGACGACGGCTACTAAATCGATCAGAGTATCGCCCTCTTCCTCTTCCACCTCGAGAACGAGCCCTGGCGTGTTCAATAGTAACCCTAGAATAAAGGGAAAAGTTTTCACTAATAATGCTTACGCTTTCCTAAGTACTTACATATACACTCATTTAAGCTTTAATCTAGTACATGTTGGTAATACAGATGTTAAGCTCCCATTAAAAGTTGAGTTGTATGACTCGGTCATGCCCACAGAACTAGTTAAATGTCTAAACAGTAATCAAACCCAGGTTTTAATCTCTGACTCAAAGAATTTAGCATTAATTTTGCAACACACATATTGGCATAGCATGTAGTTATTCTTATGAATATACTTGTAAAATATCATTATAATTAACAACTTTCACAGGACTTATGTAAAGATGCACAGAAAATTCAACTGCCAGTTTCTAAAGAGTGTCACTCATTTGTAAGCCTTCATTAACTCAGTTAAAAACGCCTGGCTTTTGAGATGTCTTATTATAGGTTACAAGATTTGAGTTACCACAATCTGATTTACTTAAGTTATAAGCAACATTTTAAGTTGCTGTTTACCAATAAACTTGGCTTAAATTTATTTAACAATAAAAATAAAAAAATCTAAGTAACTTGATTTCACAGGCACATAGATTTAAAGCTGAAAGTAATTTTCCTAGGTCATATGATACAAAATTAAGATTCGTAGTTGGTCTTGAGCCCAAATCCCAGAGATCAAATATAGCACTAATCTTTAAACAAAAAGAATTACCGCTCACTGCAGAGTTCCTTTCCATCAAGTTCATATACAGCATCATCAGCATCTCTTGGGTCCTCAAATTCCTAAGAAATCAATTATTTTAGCTATTTAATCAAGGAAAAGTGAATATATGTGAAGTACAGGACAACCTTAAAGCACTGCGTATTACGGAACTATGGCAATATGAGCAACATCAGCTGTTAATCTATATACTAATGCTACTAGCAGTGATTCAATCCACTAATATTTAAATGGCAATATAAGCAACATCAGCTGTTAATCTATATACTAATGCTACTAGCAGTGATTCAATCCACTAATATTTAAAAATTTAAATTTTATCAAGATGTGGAATTTCTTAAAGCTATATTAATACAGTATTTTCCTCCATAGTATTAAATTTATTTAGCCTGATAGAATTTGTATTTAGAAAAAAAATGACTTATTTACTAGAAATGGTTTTTACTGGATACCTACCACAAACCCAAAGCCTCTCTTCAGATCAATGTCTCTTATTCGTCCATATCCTTTAAAGAATCTTTCTACATCTTTTTCTCGAGCTGCCGGATTCAGCCTTCCAATGAATACTCTACAGCCACTCATGCTGTCCTACTTTTAATTCCTTTTAAAAGAAATGATACATTAGTTATAAAACTAAAAGTGATGTTCTAACCAAAATAGGGAGTTTGCATACATATCGTAATTTTACTGGGAATTTTTGCAAATATAGAAACGAACTATTATAGTTTTCCAGCAGCCCTAGGCAACAAGACAAACACTTCGGCAGAATTAATCTAGGTCCCACTCGCCGTCATTCTTCACCTTACCTACTGCAGCAGCCGCAACGCCCACTGAAATCTCAGATAGCGCAGGCGCACTTCCCCTCCCCTCTGCTGCAGTTGGAAAGACCGAGAACGGAAGGAGGGGCTACATCCTCCCCACTCTCGGGGCCAATCTCGAACAGCCGCGTGAGCGCCTCATTTGCCAGAGCGTCACAGTTAAATGGAAGCTCAAAATCACGCGACACGACGCTAGCGCGTGCGCAGTAAACAAATAAAGCCTTTAGAACTATAAAATGGCGCCTGGGCGGGGAAGACTAGAGTTGCGCGCGCAATTCTCTCTTCCCCCCCCTCCCCCCACGAACGTTCCCAACCGAACGTACGACCGTTTAAGCGGCCGATTAGGCGGATGAATGGACGATAAAGGTTTGGACGATAAAGGTTTGTCTTCCAAATCCTAACACTACACCGCCTGAATTAAAATGAAATGGAGAAACAGCCATTAAGCTATAACGGACACCGCCCCGATAACCTACAGTCCTCTGAAAAGCTTCCGGGTAATAACCTTTAGGTTCTTTTCACGCCCGAAGGGGGAGAACATAAAATTTCTTGCCGGTAATACGGAGTATTCCCCAGTGTCTTTCCTTAACCGCGACTACAGGAAGTCAGTTACCGGAGCGACAAAAATAATTCCGAAAGGCATTATTTTCCTTAGAAAGCCGGCCGCTTACCAGTCTAAATGGACAGGAGCTAAAGCGCTAAACCCGCTGGAGGCTGGGAAAGCGAAGCAGTCGAAAGTCCACAAACAGCAATCCGTCGAAGACCACGAACTTCCTCAGGCTACCTCTTTCTGCAACTGACGCACTTAACAACTCGGACGTTCCACAAAATGGAAGGCACTCGGTGTGCGTCATTTCCGGTCCTAGCTCAGAGCAGCACGTGATCCACTTGCGCGTTCTTATGTTTAAGAAACTGGCAGAAGTGTCAGAGGCTCCTCTTTTGTATCAGAGGCCCAGAGCTACTGAGGGGCGGGGCCAAAGACGGACTTGAGGGGAGGGAGAAAGGAGGAAGTGGGTGGGCGGGAGTTAGTTGGTGTGTTTGTAGTTTAGTTGTAAGGATGAGAAATTAGTAAGTGTGTATTTGCCCTGGCCCTTTCTTTCAGCTTTACTATTCAGTATTCATGAAGCAGCTTCTGAAATCTGGGTTCAGCGTTAGGTCCTGAGAGTAGAGACAAAAGTGAAACAACCACAGCTCTCGAGAAGCTCAAATACCATAGAACGGATTTCTAGAACCAGGACAATTTAGAAGGAAGAGAGCCCTAGCAATTTCCAACTGGGGCTGGGAAGGTTGGGGATCATCCGTATGCCTGCGCTTGAAGACCTCCAGTGAGGGGGAGTGGAGGCCACTACTCCACTACCATTGCCTTTTGGGATAATTTTGTTAGTAAATCTTTCCTCCTATCAAGCCTCAAACTGTCTGCAATTTAACCGGCCCTCTTCCTTGTTTCAGTCTCTGAATTCTGAATATTTGTCTATTTTCTTGCCACTTTGTTTAATCTTTACCCATTAATTCTCTTGTTCTCAAAAAGTAATAGCCAGCATCCTGTTAGCTCATGGTCTCCAGACCTGCCAAAAGGTACCCACCACGTGTTTGTTAGTCTTGCATGCATTAAATGACCCTGACTCTGTCATCCATGCTTTGTGGGTATGCAGACAACCAAAGACCAAGGGTTTCTAGGATTACAGATTTTTTCTATTCTCATACCCTTTGTGTTGCAAATTAATCCTTCCTTTTAACTAGAATAAAAGTTTTATAGTTATACTTCTTATACCTTCAAGCTCTTTTCCCTTTTAAGCTAGATGTTTGCATTTACAAAACAGAATGAATGTCACAAAATCTCCAAAAACCTCTCCAGCAAATAATGAGACAGCTTTCACTTGTGCTAAGCAATTTGGTTAGGCCATTTCACTTTTGGACAACTTTAATTGTTAAGTTTTTTCTCATATTGAGCCTAAATTTGCTTGCCTTCTCCTAGTTGCTTGATGCCGAGCTAAACAAGTATGTGTAATCCCCCTTTCACCTGGCAAGGCCTTCGAACATTTGAAAACAGAGTGAACTTGTCTCCAGGTTTCTCCTCTCCATGCTAAACCTCACTGTTTCTTTGAACCTATCACCATTGGTCTCAAAGCCTTGTACTTTCTTTTCCCTCATCATGGATGCTCTCTGATTTGTTCTCTTCTTTCAAACAGGGAGCTATGAAAGACAATAGTTCTTTTTTTCCTCTTCTGTTATAGATGCCACCTTACTCTGCAAAGTTCTCCCTAAAAAATTTCATCTTATTTATTGTCACTGGTGTTTCAAGGTTGCTGTCCACACTTGGCTACATTAAACAGAATTTTACTTTATAACTATTTCTCCTTTCCAAAGGCCACAACAGCCCCTCCAAATTTAGTTTTAGTACTTCTTCAACCTCACCCACTCCCTAGGCAGCTCTTCATAAACTGTGGATTGGGACCCTATGGGGTGAGAAAAATTTGGCAACAGTAAAAGGTTTCTGAACGCACAACAATCAAAAATTAATTAAAAATCAAATGCGTAATGAAGCCGAAGTATTTCTGGCAGCATTTGCCTGTGTTGCATAGTGCAACTTCATTGTAGCCTTGGTTCTAAACTCACAGCGTGAGCATTTTGCACTGGGCATGCCCTCAGGCCATGCAACCCTTCTAAGTAAAATTCTCTATAAGCATTATTTTAATGCCTATTAACAGTCAACAGAAACTTAATTTAACAAAACCTTAGAGTATTTTAGGATTAGAAGCAGCATAGTTTGATGAACACTGCCATAGAGCGTTGATGCAATTTTGGAAATTTAGAGAAATCTAAATGAAAGGTTAGAAAATACTAACCTCTGTCTCCGTGTTCAGTAGGAGTCTAACGCTGACTCTTCATCTTTAAGTAGAGCCCTTCTTAGGGATTCCTTTCCCCATTTTTCAACCTAAATTGATTTTCTTTCTTTATCAATATCAGCAGCTGTCTGGCTCTGTACATGCTTTTATCTATGCCAATTTAGCCTCAGATCTCCCATTCCTTTACTCTCATACTCCTGAACCAGGGCAGAAAAAACAAGCTACTGCAAAGTAGGGCATTTAAATTTATTTAATATGGAAAAGGGGGGGGGGGGGGCCTTCTAAAATTTTTTTAAAATCTTGAAATTTACAAAGAGTTTTAAACTGCAAGTGTGCATTCTGAGTATTCATTTGCTATATTGAAGGGGAAAATATTGGGGTTCACAATTGTATCTGAAGCTTCTAATTAGTGTCTATGCTTTTGAGTGCAGGAGGGTTTGTAGAGGGAGAGGGATAAAGGAGAGGAATAAGTGATGGTCTTAGGTGCAAATTCTGAATAGTGGGAAAAGGATAGGACTTCCGATGTATGGGGGTTACAGGAAAGGAGTTTTTTTAGGGAGAAAGGGTTTTTTAATTGCCCAATTTATCCCAATTCCTCCCTTTCCACCACTCCCCCACCCACCTCCCACAGCCACATACATTAAGAATGTCTCTCCTGCAAGGAGTGTGCTCCAGCAGCTTCTTAAACAAAGCACACAACCTAGAAATTCAGTGTGACTTAAGGTGGCAATTTTAATTAAATGACCAACCCCTTTAGCACTCTAATCACAAGAGTGCATGTGGCAGTTGATTCAAGGTCAGGAAGTACAAGTGGAAAGTTACTAACAATAATATTTTCAGCACCTCTTTGCAGTGTGTCAACAAAATAATCAATAATCAACCAAACATTCATTAAGTGGTTACCATGTGCCAGGTACATACCAATGGGTCTTTAGACTCTGGATTGAAACTTCTTTATTTATCTTTGTATAATCCCTTGTTTGTTGAACAGAAAAACTCGTATGCTTGTTTTTTTGCTGTGAATCTTATCACAGGTTATACTGAGGACTGCAGGAGACACTAAGCTTCCACCTTGGCCTAATGGGGATAGAGATTTTTGGAGTCTGGTTTAGCAATGTGAAGACCTGACCTATTGCTAAATGTGTGACATAAAATATTATTTTATCCCCAGCAATAACAAAGGCAAAAGTTCTTTCAATAAAATTTTATATAGATTTACCAATATGCAAAATCTACTTAATATGAATGTTTTCAACTGTTAGGATTTGAATTTAGGGTGACCTCATTTACCTTACCATTCTTTTGCCTAGGACTTCCAGTCAAGAACAGAGAATAACAGAAGTTTAATGGGAGGAAACTTCAAAGCTAGTTCAGTGTTCCATAAAGAGGACAAGGTGCACAAGAGAGAAGCACAATTTGGCCATTGCTAGGGAAATTGGGATATGCACAGAACATTGTATTCCAAGTAGCTAAACTCCAGGGAAGATCTTTCATTGCTAACAAGAAAAGTTAATAAATCAAATTTAGGACTAGCCTATGCCTGATTGTTGATTATAATTCTTGGAGATTTAAGGCAGCACTCTCTATTCCCTTTCCTGGGATCCTGTGGTCCTTGTAAGGGAGGGGAGACGTGGGTGGAAAATCTTCCTCTGTGGAACTTGGCTTGTGTGGCCTGGCCAACTTTTAGTCAGCTGACTTCCAGAATGTAGTAAAATATGTATCTTTTTTAAAGGGCATTTTACAGTTGACATTTTAATTCACGTTGCATACAGTTGCTATTGAGCTATTCTATGTCTCTTATTATTATTTTGTAGTAAGATAATTTTTTCCAAAGAAAAATACTATACTGTATCTCACTTGTACAACCTTAGTGCACTGTTGTTAACCAACAGAACCAACCCTAATCATTGTAACATGGGATTTAGAGCTAAAATGGACTCGGAGGTCATCAAGTCCAACCCCCTCATTTTCCAGATGAGGAAGCTAAAACTAGGCTCGTTTGCAGAAGGTCACCCAGCAGTTGCATGTAATTAGTCAGAATTGGAGGCTAGGGCCCGTAGTTAACGGGGATTTTCTGCTCTATTCTGCCTTGGCAGGTGGACATATTCTCTCCCTCCTCTGAACTACTGTAGCATTTGGTATTTCTATAAACTGGGCTTGAGTGAACATGCCCAGTTACATCACAAAACCCCTGGTGGAGCCTTTTGAGCATTCTCCATTTGCCTAACCTGCAGCCTGATGTGTCCCCTACCTGCTGGCCACCTTTACCTTTAAAACTACATGACTGGGCTGGACTCATGATCAAAAGACTCAAGTTCAAGTCTTGCCTTCTCATTCTTACTAGGTATGTATCTCTTCATGCCCTTATATGTCAGTATCCTTATCTGTAAAATAGATGAAATGAAAATTTCCAGAAGAAAACAACTCATGACAGATAGAATGTTTAATGACATTTATTAATAAAACATCATAATTTCCAGAAATACATAATTTTCAAAATAAAATTGCATAGCTTTTTTATTTTTAGTTAATGTCAATACCTAAGATCCTACCAAAACCAGGCCAGACTGTTTAATTTTTAAGGCAAGTTACACATTTTTACCTGCTTCTCTAAAGATCCCACCAAAATTATTTCACCTATCCTGTCACTAGTTCTTTCATACTAAACCATCTCAAAGACAACAGAACTAGTTCTAGTTCAAGTCTCTAGCTCTTGCCCACAAACAACATCTAGTAATGTAGAAAGGGAGATAAGCAGCTTGGGGAGACATAGGCCTAGAACACCAGAATAGGGCAAGAGTGAATGTGTATAGGCCAGAAAGCCAGAAACTATTGAAATTCTAGTCACTTTCTAAGTTTCTGATGCTAATACCCTGTGCAGGCTTCGGGTGTCCTACTACCTCTCTGATTCAGTATCTCCATATATTCAGTTCAATTCAATAAACATTTATTAAATGCCTACTATGTGCCAGAAAATGTGCTAAGTTCTGGGGATTAAAAAAGGCAAAAGGCAGTCCCTGCCCTCGAGAAGCTTACAATCTAATGGGGGAAGCGACATGCAAACAAATATATACAAAGCAATGGAGAGATAGGAAGTAAGAGAGAAAATACGCTAGAGTTAAGAGGAATTAGAAATAGCTTCCTGTGGGATTTTAGTTGGGACTTAAAGGGGGCTAGGGAGGTCAGTAGTCAGAGTAGAAGAAGGAGAGAGTTCCAGACATGGGGAACAGTCAGAGAAAATGCCCAGCCAAGTGATGAAGTGTCTTGTTCATGGAATAATCATGAGGCCAGTGTCACTAAATTATAGAGTACATGTTGGGTAGTAAAGTGTAAGGATACTGAAAAGGGGAGGGGGCCAGGTTATGAAAGCTTTGAATGCCAAACAGCATTTTGTATTTTATCTTGGAGGCAATAGGGAGCCACTGGAGTTTATTTGGGGTGGGGATGGCCTGATCAGATGAGCCCTTTAAGAAAACCACTTTAGTGGATGAATAGAAGATCAATTGGAGTGGGGAGAGACTTGAGGCAGGCAGACCCAAGAGCAGGATATTACAAGAGACCAAAGTGTGAAGTAATAAGACCCTGTATCAGGGTGGTAGTAGTGTCAGAGGAGAAAAGGGAGCAAGTTGGAGAGATGTTGCAAAGGTGAAATTGACAGGCTTAGCAATAACTTGTATATGAGGGGTGAGAAATAGTAAGGAGTCCAGAATGACTCCCAGGTTGTATTAGCAGGGATAGAAGGATCAAAGTGAAGATTTTTTCAGGATGGGAGAGACATGGGCATGTTTGTAGACAATAGGAAATGAGCCAGTAGAAAGGAAGAAATTAAAAATAAAAGAAAGAGTGGGGATGACAGAGGGGAGAATCTGTTGGAGGAGATGGAAAGGAATGAGATTCCTTGCACAGGTAGTGGGGTCAGCGTTGGTAAGGAGTAAGTCCATTCCATCATGTGAGATAGGAGTGAAGGCATAGAAAGTGGCAGAAAGTATCTGAGTGACAGGAAGTGAGGAGGAGGGGAGAACAGGAAGCCCATGGTGAATGGCCTCAATTTTTTCCATAAAATATAAGGCAATGGGGCAGCTAGGTGGGGCAGTGAATAGAGCATCGGCCTTGGAGTCAGGAGGATCTGAGTTCAAATGTGGCCTCAGACACTTAACATTTAGCTAGCTATGTGACCTTGGGCAAGTTGCTTAACTCCATTTGCCCTGCCTTCCCTCCTCCAAAAAGCAAAAAAATATATATGAGGCAAAATCTCAGCTGAGAGAGTAGGAAGAGAGGAGAAGCCATGGGATATTTGATTAAAAGGTTTGGGAGAGTTGCTGTGGAGAGAGGGATAGTGAGTTGATAAGGGAGGAGGTATACAAGGGATCACCAGCAATGCAGGCCCAGGTGAGGTTGTGTAACAAATTTGTAGTGGATCCTGTCAGAATGGTTGCATGATTTTATCTATTGACAATGGTACCTATTTTTAATTTTAATTTGTATTGATAAATTGTTTTAACTTTCATTAACAGATAAGTATTCAAATAAATGTGCAAGAATCAAAGAGAGACAGTCTAAACAAAATAAAAAACAATTAAACAGCATAAAAAAAGATTGTGGATAATTGCACATGCTATTATGTAGGACAAAGTGTGGTCTCTCATTTGCTAAAGTATATAGAGCCTTTGGCCTCAGTGCCATAAGGAAAATAAATAAAAAAAGAGAACTGGCTCTAAGCTGTGAATAGTGAAACTTGCTGTTTGAGGTAAAAGGCATTTGGGACCATAACTAAATTTTGTTTGGAGTTTGAATTTGGGTATGGTTGCCTGCATAAGTCAGTGCCTGCATCAAATGCCACAAGCTACTCAGAGGGAGTGTGATCCTATACTGTTAACAGGTGGAAGTCTACATCTGGTAAAGGCCAAAGAGGCAACCCTGGCCTCAGCTGGGATGGGACCCCTTCTGGCTCAGCTTACCCGTGAAATTCCTTTGAAAAGGAAGGTTTCCCACCTATTCCTGAGTCTAGCTGTGAGGTGGTACTGATACTGCATGGATGGATATCTGTGACTTTACCTGAATTTAAACAGAGCCAAGGATGTTTTATCCTGTCATATTTGGAATGTCATATGTCCCTGCTTATCCCTTCTATAGCAAGTTTCTATGATCAGAGCAAGTAGTCAGTAAAAGATATGAATCATCTTGTTTTGAGATTAACAAATGTAAAGGAAAGCTGAATAAACTGGATAATGGTTTTAAGGGATTTGGAAAGACAGATAGAAAGGTTTGGGGACAAATGAGGGTTTATCCAAGCCCCTCCTGTCTCTAGATAGTTGATATCAGTTTCAGAAAGGTTTAAGTATGTTGAGAGTGTGAGGAAGTATTTTTAGAAAGCAGAAAGATTTGTAACTGGATTCTAAAATTTTGAATAAAACAACAGGATCAGATTGATTCGTCTAAGAACTATATATAGATGTATAAGATTGGCTTTCAAATATTTCTCTATCATGGAAACTCAAAACTTGAGCATGTTTGGTAATAAGATCAGAAGTTTGGATTTTTGATGCAATGTTGTAACTGTTTGTGAAACTTTATTGTAATGTTTGTGCCTAGCCCTGTGTGGCTAGAAAACTGAACTTTTTGTGATTGTGTAAACTTAGCCTTGCATGACTAGGAAACTGAACCATCCCTATATGCCTTTGGTGTTAAATCATGCTTCTGTGAGCCCATCAGGCCTGACCAGCTTGTAAACATCCCTGCTCCTGAGTGAACATCTGAGCCAAGGGACCTGGAAAAGATGACATCAGATGTAGGCAGCATCTCCAAAAGATCCAGATCGGGCCTGCACAAGAACTGCTATAGCTCTAGCTTATTGCTTTTTATTTTCATTGTGTTACTTTGATCCCCCTTACTGTTAGAAAAGATGTTTTTTTGAAAAAGTCTTGTATAACAATTTCTGAAGGTATACAAAGTTTTCAGTTGAGTATTGCTAAATTGATGTAATGAGTTGTAAAGCAGAACAGTGTTTGTTGTTCCAATATGAATTTGTAGTTATTCCATGAACTAAGCAAAAGTTAACATTTGTAACTGAGTGTATAT
>CM053589.1:79165846-79193590 GCA_028646515.1 Pseudochirops corinnae
CCCAAAGAAGAAATCTAAAGTTGGATTGCTGTTCTTACTTTGTTTCCTTTGCCTGCTCAAGTTGCCAGTCAATTGCTTGACTTTTTAGCTCTGTGGAACTCTGCTTCCAGAGGGGAAAGCTCTGTCCCAAATCGCTGGGGTTTTCACAGCTGCTGGAGCTATTAGGAGTCCACTGCAGCCCCCACCAGCTTTGGCTCACTGAAAACGCATCCCAGGACCACCAGCCAAGACCATGATCTCAATCCAGGCAGCTTAAGGCAAGAGCATTTAGCTGCTGAGTGATTGCTTGGCCCACCTGCTATCTGCAGGCTGGGAGCTTCTGCTGCTTTCTTGCCCTGGAGGCAGTTTGGCCGGCTTCTCTACCCCAAATTTAGCCGGGTTCCACTAACCTTTCACTTAGTCCTTATTTCTTATGGTCTGATAATTCTGGAAATCTCCACCCAGCTGCCACTGATCCACTCTCTTGAAGGCTCCACCTTGTGCTCACTGCCCCAGAGCCAAGCCGCAGTTTCAGGCCAGCTCCATGCTCCCAGCATGCTGTGATGAGCCCTTCCTGTCCTGCCTGCCGAGCTGCCTTCAGTGGGAGATGTTTTTCTGTAATTTTGTGAGTTCTGGAGCCCTAAAATTTGTTTAGTCATATTTTATGGGTATTTGAGGTGGCTATGTGGGAGCTGCAGTGTTTTCTTGCTTCTATACCGCCATCTTGGCTCTGCCCGTCATCCAATTCTGACTTATTTTTTATTACAAGAACTGGTTCACTGGATAGGGGACTTCTGAAATGAGGATAATGTAAAAAGATGTCAACATAACTTTAAAGAAAAGATTCTTACGCATTCTAGCCTTATTCTCATTTTTTTGTAGCTGTACTGGACATTTTTCAAATAAATGTTCAATAGGAATCTCCAATTTAACA
The DNA here is from genome assembly GCA_028646515.1 of Pseudochirops corinnae. Lineage (NCBI taxonomy): Eukaryota > Metazoa > Chordata > Mammalia > Diprotodontia > Pseudocheiridae > Pseudochirops > Pseudochirops corinnae. The sequence goes on from CM053589.1 coordinate 79,166,760, forward strand.
AAAACAGCGACACAATGGCTAGAACTCTGAGCCTGGAGTGAGGAAGATCTGAGTTCAAATCCAGTTTCAGACACTAGTTATCTTGACCTGGGCAAGGGGGTGAGGGGGTGACATCGTCAATTCTTTGTTACTGTAGTTTTTGTCGTCCTTATTTCCCACAAACCTCTCAGAAAATCAAATGGACAAATGTACATATCTGGTCTTGGGATTAGTCTTTTATAATTCCTCAGGATGATGTACAAGGTATGGAAGAGGAAAATATAACTAAGGAAACTAATATCTACTTTTAGCACAAAAACAAAAAACTGTTAAATAATGTTTTAGACCCCAAAGGTTCGGACAATGCTGCCAAAAAATTTGTAATAACAATATAGACACAAATTTTAGGTTGCAGTTGCACCATTAATATTCCTCTTTATTATGAACATCCTCTTTATTATGAATATCCAGATGCTTGGTGATAAAAGTGAACAATTTAGGAAGGTATCTGAAATCTCTTTGGGCCCCTATGACTTTTTCTCTCTTTTCCTAAGAATATTCAAATGTGCCTTAGATTGATTTTTAAGGGTTAGTTATGAAAATTAATTTGAATTTTAACAATGGGTACAATAATGTAAATAATGACAAAACCAAAAGGCAACAAAACTCATGTCAAATATAAAACAATTTGATGGTGAGTGGAAATGTGACTTTGCTCAGTAAGTCTGCTTTGGGGGTGTTGTTAACTTTGGGAGAGGTCTTCAGAATGTGTCTATTGTGTAAAAAAAAAGCATATCCAATTATTTTTTTCACTGAAATGTTTAAAAAGAACTGGTAGCTCATCAAAATTATGTTTTTTTAGAAGTTTTGGGGCAAAGGAAAGGAAGACAACAGAAACTACACTGAAATGAGTCTAGGAACATTTTTTTCCTAATGAACACTTAATACTGAGCCCTTCTTATGGTACTGGACATAAATTCATCAAATTCCATTAGTCTCACTTTATTTTTTTGTGTGTGGCCAGAAAAAAAGGTTAGTATTGGCTGTAAGTAGCTCAGATGGACATGCATAACACCTAGGGCCAGTACCATGATCACTTTGGTGGTTACTGTTGGGATGGCTTACAGAGGGCACAGGAGAGTTTGCCCTTGTAATTCAGATAATGCTATTCTTCCTGTTGTGTATTTCAAGCCTTACTTGTTGGCACTTGGAATGGCACTTTATAGATAAGATCTAGTTGCTTGTTAGGTGGACTAAGTCTAGGCCACACTTGGACCATTGCCTAGAGTTCTTCCTGCTTCTTTGGCAGTGTCACTCACAGCTGTGTAGATCATTTTTGTTTTATCTGTAAGGGGGATAAAAGGAAGAACAAAGACAACAAATGAGACAAGTTTAATCCAAAAGTAATATAGGTAGCAGATGTTAGCAGCAAGAAATCATAACCCAGGATATACCAATCCACTTCAGAATTTATTTTGTATCACCTCCTTTCATTTCTTGATTTTTAGAAACTCAAGATGGCTTATTTCACTCGTCTCCCCCAGCAAGTTGTAATAGCCTTGTTAGATAAAGGACACCTTTCCAAGCCTGAGGACATGTGAGTTCTAGTTCGTCAATATCCTTTCAAGATCTTTCAAGAAATTCCAATGGAAGGAAGGAGGGAGATCAATTCCTACTACATCCTTAGGATCCGTGTGTGTGTGTGTGTGTGTGTAAATTGTTTCCAGAAAAGTATGAATCTGGATCTCATTACTTAACTGAATCTGCTCTTTCTAAGGTTATGAATGATCTCTTTTAATTTTGAAGTCTGTTGACTTTTCTCAGCTTTCTTCCTTTTGTACTTCTCTACAACACAAGACACTGACAACAATATATCCTCCTGTATAATCTCTCCTTCCTATGTTTTTGTGACACTCTCTCTTTGTTTTCCTTTTGCCTGTGTGGCATCTCTTTCTCAGTCCTCTCTCCTAAGTTATCTTCCACATCCCATGCATGGGTCTTGCCTAAGGCTCTGTCCTGGGTTTTCATTTTTCTCTCTGCATCCTCTCTTGGTGATCTCATTACCTCCTATGGGTTTAGCTATGCAGATAACTTTAAGAACTATATCCTAGTCTCTCTTGAACTCTTGTTCAACTTCACCTACTAGAAATTTTTCAAAGGGATTTCCAATAGGGATCTACAATTTAACATGTCCAAAACAAAATTCATATTTTCCCTCAAACCTTCTCCTCTTTCTAAGAATTCTGTCTCTGTTGAAGGCCACACTGATCCTGCCCCACTTCTCAGGTTTGCCATCTTGGAGTGATCCTTAATTCTTCCTCTCCTTCATAGTACTCCCTCCACTCCCATTTACTTGGCAATTAGGTGCCAAATCTTGTCAGTTTAGTGTTATGAGATCACTTTTTATGTGTCTTTTCTCTTATTTACATAACCCTAGTTCATCTAGCTCAAGCTGTCCTCTTCTTTCACCAGGACTACTGTTTTTTCTTGTTGTTGGTTTGCTTCTCCATAGGCAGCCTGATTCCCACTGGCCGGTGTCCATGGGTTCACTTATTTCAGATACCAGATCAGCTTAGTTGTGGCAATTCAGAACTCACAAGTTTAAACAATTGATCATCTTAAACTACCACATTAGTATGGATTATAGACACATACCAACTATGCCTGTGTATAAACTATTTTTTAATTATTCTTGTTTTATTTCTCATAAACATCCCCTTATTCATCGTATGAGTATAAGGAGGACAGCTCTGGCAATTTTAGGCACGTAGAAAGACAGTGACTGAGCAGCTTTCTTTCTGGTTTTAGGCTGGGAACCCCAATCCTTGGTTCATTGTTAGAGAATCTCTAAATGGAGGCATTTGTTACAAGTCACTTATCCAGTATTTTCCCAAGTTACAAGTCCTAAAATTTCCTTAAAAGAAAATTCAGGATTTTTCCCTAAAAGAAAAAAAAAGTCTAAGACTAATGAGTCTAACTTTCACAGTGTGCCTGTGGCAAGTCCCAGAGCTGGTTTTGGGTTGGGAGAATAAGAATGGTTATGATTCTAGTTTCATTTCAACTCCTACCTTCTAAATCTTGGTATATAGTGACCCTTTCTTGGGTTGTACAAATGTCAATGCACTCTGTGGTTTTGGTACTACTATAAGTCCTAGGTTAGCAATCTGTTATTTTGGAATTTCCGATATTTTGGAATTTCACCCCTGATTTTTTGAAGCATGGCCTACATTGTAAATGTAAAGAGCATAGCTAGGAAACTAGAGAAAAACAGCAAGAATAGCAGGATTAAACTGCATCTCCTGACAGGCTATTCGGGTGGTAGACAAGCCTCCATTTGACCAGTGTCAAATTGAAGGTCTTCTCTTCTTTGACTATGATGCTCATGTGTATACCAAAAAAGGTGAAAAGGGGATGTGAGGAGGAGAGGGAGGAGAAGAAAGAGAGAGAGGAACTACTCTTGAGGGAGAAAGGAATAAGATGGCAGTACCTTCTTACTACTTATTGCCTTCATGCCAAGTCATTGTTTGTACTTTTATCCACAGATGGAAAGATGGATTAGATCAGAGATTCTTAAATGCTTTTGTGTCATGAACCCCTTTGGCAGTTTGACAAAGCTATCAAACCTGCCAGGGTAATGGTTTTAAAGGCATAAGATAAAATGCATGGTATTACAAAGAAGATCAATTATATTGAAATACAGTTATCAGAATACATATTTTAAACAAATTCACAGATTTCAGGTTAAGAACCCCTGGGTTATATTAAGGAGTTTTCATATCACAAAATATGACAATAAAGTTCTTTGAGTTCCTTTAAGTAGATGTGATGTGGGTTTAGAAGTCACTACTCCAGCATTAATAACTAGAACTTAGTCAAAAAAAAATTGCATTTTAATCTAAGAAGTTATTGTTTTGTCCATGACATATCAGACCAGTAGCTACTGAAAGTTTTCTCTAGTACAGTGTGTGATTCAGGATTCAGGAATCTCTTTTTTGTTCAGGTAATAGGATCACAAAGTTAGAGCTGGAAGGGCCTTAAAGGCTAGTTAGTTCAGTGCCCTCATTTTACAGATAAGGAAACTGAGGACTATACAAATTGAGTCTAGGACAGAACTTTGGCTGTCCTTCAGTCTTAATTAATTTTACCCCAGAGACAGTATGAATAGAGCCTATCATCCTATTCCTTACAACCTCACAATTTTTCTATATCCATAGTTTTGTTTCTTTGTCACAGTTATCTTTTCTTCAAGTCCTAGTTTCTACCTATCACAATACACTTTCCTCAGGCAGAAGGTTGCCTTTGAGTTGAATATATTATTCCAGTTCCCATACTCCATCCCCAGATAGGATCTTGCTGAGAAGGAAATAAATGGCTCATTTTATAGAAGTCTGTAGAATCAATGCCCTATCCAAAAGAGAGAAAAGTAACTCTTTATCCATGGCAGGTCAGACTCAGTGGTTACAGAGTTTATGAGACAGTGTTTCCATACTTACCCTTGGGAGTCCTGATTTTATTGTAGCATTTAAAGATGGCAATAAGAAGAAGCCCTTCTCCAAGTTGGAAAATCATGTAGAGGAGAGGGAAAAAGAAGAGAGGTCCAATTACTTCTGGAGGAAAGGCCACATTGAGGATGGTAGAGCATAGCTGAACATTCTGGCATCCAGTCTCCATGCTCACAGTACGTCTGCATCTGTGTAGACACATCAACCCGAAAGGCTATCATAAAAGCAACTTCAGGAGAATTAAGTACCACTGTTATCTTTTCCTTCCTTCCTCATGAGACTAGCATTGAATGGTGCTAGACAAACTGATGGATGTAAAATAAACATCTTGTTTGCACCTGAGTGGTCATTTATGGTTGGCCTCTTGTTTGAGATTTTTATTAATGACTTGAATGAAAACATAGATGACATGCTTACTCAATTTGCAATGATACCACATCTGAAGAGGTGGATTCATCACATTGGATGACAGACAAATCCAAAAACATCTTGAATGTCTAGGACAACAGACTAATAAGATAAAATTTCATAGAGATGACTTCTCCTTATAAAATAGATTTTTAAACTTTATTAAAATTTACATTTTTACAAAAATACAATTTTAATCTCAAAATTTTATTGATTTTTAAAAATCAACTTCATAAATTCAAGATGTGTGTGAATATCAAATTGTCTGAAAAATCTGGGCTTTTTTTTAGGGGAGTACAAATTCAACCCAAAAAGCTAAAATAATTGTAGCCATTGTGTTCAGGATTAGGGAAATTATAACCCCACTATACTCTTCTATCCATGGTCAGACTACATTTGGAATATGCTATTCATGTGGCACAGTAGATAGAGTACAAGGCCTGGAGTAGATAGAGTACAAGGACCCAGATGGGGTCACAAAAATTGAACACAACTAAAAAAACAATCGATGTGTTATTATGCTTGGACAGACGGGGCAGAACTGGAGGTGTAGTGGATTTCTTATTTGAGCTCTTCAAGCAAAAGTTCAATGACCATTTACTAGGTATATTGTAGTTCAGGTCAGACTGGACTTCATGGTCTCTGGCGTCCTTTTCAACTCTGAGATTCTATGATATCTTTTAGTTTTATTTCCCATCATTCTCTTTATGCTCTAGCCAAATTAAACTACCCTTCCCTAAACCTTACTATCTCATTTTCTTTGTTCACTCTTGGAATACACTCTTTTCCCTCCCACCCCTACTCACCATCTCTATCTATTGAAATACTTCCTTTCCAACCTTTACAAACCAAATTCTTCATAAAAATTCTCCATTATTCACACACACACACACCCCTCCAGCTAAAAGTAATCTCTCTTATACGATAATATTGTACATTAATATTATGGTTTTTTTCTATATACATGTCATTTCTTCTACTAGGCTGTGATTTTCTTTAAGATGGGGACTGGCTCCTTAATAAATGTTTGTTGTAGGGGTGGCTAGGTGGCTCAGTGAGTAGAGCACTGGCCTTGGAGTCAGGAGGACCTGAGTTCAAATCCGACCTCAGACACTTAACACTAGCCATGTGACCCTGGGCAAGTCACTTAACCCCAATTGCCCCTCCAAAAAGCAAAAATAAAATAAAATAAATGTTTGTTGTTGAATAGAAAGAAGTGCATGGGAAAAGATGGAACCTACAGAAAATACTCTGTGAGTAGCTCTTGTCTGGGGCCCTCAGCTTCAGAAATCCAACACTACCCATAATATGAAGAAGCCTCCATAACCTCACATAAGAGGCATTGCCAAGGATCCAATGCTCACCTAGCTTGGGATAATGCAGGGATTTTCCAGTTACTCCTGAAAGAAACTAGAGAGGGAAAAAAGTATGACTGTGTTGGGTGATAGAAGCCAAAGTCACACTTACCTTCCATTGAGGCGTAAGATGGCTGAGAGGATATAACCCAGGGTGAAGCCAATGAAAGGCATGAGAGCAGAGATAGCCAAAAGATGATATGTCATGACAAACAGGATGCTTCGTCCAACATTGATGGCAGAAAGGGCAGCAATGGCCACTGATGAAATAAGCATTATGATCATTCCTCCCTGAAAATGAGGATAACAGGAAAAGAACAAGTTAAAAATAAGAGGAAAAGAAAAGCCTTTTTTTTTTTAAAGGGACCTGTTCTTTTAGTAATCCCGTTTCCTGAATGAAATCGAAAGACCCTGTTGGTTTTTTTTTTAATTAGTTATTTACTTTTAGTTTAAAATATTCAGTTCCACAATCCCTTGAGTTCCAAATTTTCTCCCACTCCCTCGCCTACCCCCTCTCCGGCTCTCCCCTCCATGGTGGCATGCAATCTGATATAGGTTCTACAAATAACTTCACACTAAACATTAGTCAAGCTGTAAAGAATTATAACCAACGGAATGGACAACAAGAAAGAAGGAACAAAACAAAAAAGAGAGAGAGCAAGTAATTTGCTTCAATCTGCATTGAGACTCTATAGTTGTTTCTCTGGATGTGAATAGCCCTCTCTATCATGAGTCTGTTTTGGGAATCTGAAGATCTTCCCTGCCCCTAGGCCCTTTGATAGGCTTAAGTGACTCTGACTCTGAGAACCTTCCCTGATTTGAAAATATACTCTGCCCCTAATAGGCTGAATGTGGTCACAAGGAGCCTGTAGTGGGAAGCTTGTTTTTCAGGAACACCCACACCTTATTACTTTGTGATTGGGCAGTTGGTCAAGAGGGTTGTGACATTCTCTGATCCAGGAAAGGCTATATATACCCTAATGTGAGGTTTTTGCTTTGGGGCTCTTTTTGGAAAGAGTTCTGTGATTTGGCCAGAGGAGACTCTGGGCAGCCATTGAGTCCCCACCACCCCCTTTCCCCCCTCCTCCCCCCTCCCCCCTGCTTTGAAAATCCAGATATTGGTGCTTCCCTCTCTGGTAACTAACTAGGTATGGATGTAATGGTCAGACTGCTGGAAGCCCATCTGCTGATCTGTTTCTTTGTCTGCTTGTAACTTCTGTGTGTATTCTGTTTGTATTCTCTGAAGTTCAGGGTGTTGACTTTTCCCCCTGAACTAAGTAAATGATATATGTTTGATTGATTAAAGTAAGATTGTTAACCCAATTTGAGTTGCTTTCGTTTAAAAAAGTAGGTCAAAGAACCTGTGCTAGCAGCCATCCTGGGTATGCTAGGGTGCTTGCTGATACAGAGTCCATTGGACTTGTCTTATAACCTTGCATTGCTGAGAGGAGTGCTGTTTATCAAAGTTAATCATCACAGATACAATATATTTGTAATTGTGTACAGAGTATTCCTGGTTCTGCTCTCTTCACTCAGCATCAGTTTATGTAAGTCTCTCCAGGTTATTATGAAGTCCGTCTGCTCCTCATTTCTTATAGCACAATAGTATTCCATTACAATTGTATACCACAACTTGTTTAGCCATTCTCCAATTGATGAGCATCCCCTTGATTTCCAAATCTTTGCTACCACAAAAAGAGCTGTTATAAATATTTTTGGACATAGGGATCCTTTTTCCACTTGTATGATCTCTTTGGAATACAGCCCTAGAGGTGGTATTGCTGAGTCAAAGGGTATGCACATTTTTATAGCCCTTTGGGCATAGTTCCAAATTATTCTCCAGAATGGTTGGATCAGTTCACAATTCCACCAACAATGCATTAGTGTTCCAATTTTTCCACATCTTCTCCAGCATTTATCATTTTCCTGTTTTGTCATCTTAGCCATTCAGACCAATGAGATGTGTACTTCAGAGTTGTTTTGATTTACATTTCTCTACTCAATAGTGATTTAGAACATTTTTTCATTTGGAAGTGAGTTCTTTTAATTTTTTTTACTTTAAATTTGTTATTTATTAATTTTGATATTCATTTTTTAAAAATTTGAGTTCCAAATTCTCTCCCTCCCTCCTACCCTTGCCCCACCCATTGAGAAGACAAGAAAAGTGATTTTAGTTATACATTTAAAATTATGTGAAACATTCCATATTAGCCATTTTGCAAAGAAAAGCAAGAAAAATAAAATGAAAAAATTATGCTTCAATGTGCTCTCCATGCTATTTTCCTTGCTTATTGTTTCTTCTTCTTCTTCTTCTTCTTCTTCTCTCTCATCCTTCCTCAAAAGTCTGTTTTTTCTGACCACTGCTTCCCTTAATTTGTCCTCCCTTCTGTCAGCCCCCTGCCCCATTCCTTTCTTTTACTTTGATCTCTTCCTACTTCTCTGTTGAGTAAGATAGATCTCTATATCCAACTGAATGTGTGTTATTTCCTCTTTGAACCAAGTCCAATGAGAATGAATTTCAAGCATTTCCTGCCACCTTCCTCCATTTTCCTCTCCACTGTAGAAACTCTTCCTTGTGTACCTCTTTTATATGAGGTAATTTTCATGTCACCAACTTTTTAGGATCAGGTTCTGTTGTCTGCTAATTTTCCACCTATTTCTTGACTTTACATTAAAGCTGGATTCTGTTCCCAGGATGTAAAGGGCACGTCCCAACCTTCAGGTTTTTTTGTGCTGCCGTTTTCAGAGCTAGTTCTGAGGGTCTCTTTTTGGTCTTTCCAAAGTGGTGTGATCCAAGGACAGGTGTGGTTACTTCTCTCCTGGCTTGTGCTGTAATCTTTACCCAGAAAGGGACCTAGCTCCCCTGTGGCCACAAGTGTCAGCATTCCTCTTCATCCTAGAACTATGACCAGGATCCCTGCTCCCTTGCAGCTCTTAGCACTCGTGGAATTGTGGCCCAGAACTGCATGCAGGCAATACAAAAGGGTCCTGATTCTAGTGCCAGCAAAGGGTTTCTTGTAATCTCTTTCTGTCCAGGTGTCTGATGCCCTACCATCTCTGGACTGAGAGCTCCTGAAATAACTATTGCCACTGTTACAACCACCTTCAAGACCCAGCACTGGTATTGTTTCAATTTGCTCTGTACTCCCAGTTGAACTCCACCCCAGTTTCACAGCCCTTTCCTGCTGACCTCCTAAGTTGTTTGGGGCTGGAAAAATGTCTAATCTTGACCTTTTGTTGCCTCTGCCACTATAGAATTCAATTTGAGGGCATTGTTTTAAAGTTGTTTGGAGGAGAATATTGGGAATTCAGTTGAGTTGTACCACCATCTTGGCTCTGCCCCTCCCTCCCCCCATTTCTGTTTTGACATGATTTGGATGATTTGGAGTTTCTTTGCTATTCTCTATGTGTGTTTGGGGTGGAACTGGTATTAAATGGGGAAGGTGAAAAGCTTTGGACATAGAGATTGCGATCTTCCTTCTCCCCTCCAAATGACAAAGCAATTAGAAGTTAGATCAAACCCAGTCATATCCCCTAGATGAACAATATTTAAGGGAGCGGATAGATATACTTCTAGCTTTTCTTTCCAAGAGGAGCAGAGTGACTTCCAGTCTCAACTTTCTTCTTTTCCTCTGAACGGAAATGAAAGTCTCTCTTGGAGAAGGTTTAGGAAGAAGAGACTAGAAATATCTACTATGCCTCCTTTGGAGGCACACATGAGCCCTCTCCTCATGTAGTGTTCCATCTTACTATACTTTTTTTTTTTTATTTTAATTGATTTGTTTATTTACTTTTAGTTGACAAGATTCAATTCCACAATCCCTTGAGTTTCAAATTTTCTCCCCTCCCTCCCCCCACCCCCTGTGGCAGCATGCAATCACTTATTATACTTCTAATACAGAGATCCTATAATTCCATGAAGAATATGCTCTCTTGTCCTTCATTTATCCTGAGCTGATTCAGAGAGGAGGGGGATTTTGTGCCACAGTCACAACTAAACTTCATTTCAGTTATTTGTGTGGGTAGTGTGGGATAGAGGTTGGATAACTGGCAAACTGAAACAGTGAGTAAGGTAGATCAGACCAAAAGAATGAGTATACAGAAGAAATTCTGTCAAGACTTACTGAAGCATATTAAGCTATAAGGGATAAATGAGTATCATAGCATCTTTCTTAGATTATTATAATATCCTCTGAATTGGTCTCCCTGACTCAAATATGTCTATATATTTTTCATACAGTTGACATATCAATGATCATAAAGCACATATCTGACCATTTCTCTCCCCTATTCAATGAACTCTAGAAGCTTTCTTATTTTTACAACTTTCTCTAAACAGAGAAAGAACAAGTGAATCCAGACTGTCCTACAAACAGAATTAGTCAGGAGTTCCAAGGGGAGGGACATAATCAAGTTGAAGTTAGCCTTCATTCCAGGCACCTCCTTTTCCCATTGTCCTTCCCGTGCAACTTTAGAAAGAAAACCACACCCTTCCAGGGGTAAAGCTAAAAGAGTTACTAAAAAGTAGGTCATATCCAAAGGAAAGATCTGGGAAAGAGCAGTAACTCACTTACAAGGGTAGGGGCCAGAAAGAGGGAGTAACTAGTTCTCTCCTACCTATCACTTAAATATCTTCTATCCTATACAACTCATACATGCAAGAAGTATATACTACTGATGCTACTGAAGATCTATTTGATCTCTGGCAGTTTTGACCCTTTGCTCCATCATTGGTAAATCCCTCTCTTCCTTCATGATGATTTTTTTGAAAGATCAGTGATCTTTGTGCATGCTTCTAACAAGTATCTTCAGCTTGCTAGTTCTGTTAGTAAAATCTGTTAGCATTATTTTCAACATACTTATATTTGTATATCTTTCTCTCCTTATAGAATGTAAACTCCTCAAATGTAGGGACCATTATATTTTTGTCTTTATATTCCCAGCGCCTGGCATATAATTGACATTTAATAAATAGTTGGTGATTAATTGATTGAGTTTGGCAACAGAACAGCCTACCTAACAGCAGCCAGATCTAATGCTTCATAAGCTTCATGTCCAGTAAATAAGTGGTCCCCTTGCTTATAATATACACTTATCTCCCCTCTGCCAGCTCCAGCTAATGTCCTGGGAGTCTTTGCTGGCTATTCTAGCTCTCACTGGTCTTTCTTTCCTCTAATGTCCTATACTGTTTATAATCTGCATTATATAGCTTAACATTTGCTGTCTTAAACTGTTGGCAACTCTTTCACCTACATTAGTTTTGTTGCTTCAACAAAGTTCCTTGAAACTAGTCACAGATCATTTTTTATGTTTTTTTCTATGAGTTCTATTGTATCACCATGTAGGGGGTATATGACATACTCTTATTAGTTGATTCATTTATTCCTTAATAGTAAAAGAACCAGTGCTGCAGATAAAACCAGGTTCTGTACTACACAACAGAAAGAGCTGTGGGTCTTTCAGGGAGAAGATTTGGCACTGAATCCCATCTGTCACTTGAAATTACACACTCACCTTGAGTAACTGGTGCCATGATGCACCTGTGGACAGTAGCATCTCTTTTGAAATAAAAGATTAAGACATTGATCACAGAAAGAACTTCTTAAAGGGATGTGGCCTAGGAAGGAACTGAGTAAAGACTATTCTAGAATGGTAACTTCAAACTATATTTTAGCATATTATCATCACTTCCTTGTTCAAGATTCCTATTAATTTTACCTCAAAATATCTTGGGGACAGGAAATTTTGTCAGATGTCATGGGGGCTATGCCAACTTAGAAATCTCTTTCTCCAAGCTAGAAGTGGCTTGGACATAGATCAATATTAAAGTAGTAGAATTGTTTCTAGCAGACTTGAGCCTAAATAATTACATTATTAGTATCATTTTTTTCTTCCACATTAACTTCTCACTGTGCATTGATTTCTTTTACAGTTAATGAAGTAGATGATATATTAATTTATATGGTGTTTTAAAACTTATGTAATGGGATTTTGACAAATGCCCAGATCATCTAAGATGGAGGCACCCATGTCAGTGTAGCTACACGTACACCCATGCAGCTTCATTACAACTATATGAGACAGATGAGATACATATCATTGCCTATACTTTACAAATAAGGAAACTGAGGCTCAGAGAGATTAAGAGATTTGTCCATAATCACATAGCTAGTAAACCTCAGAGGCAGAATTTGAAACTAGGTCTTCTTGACTCCAAACCCAATATTGTCCATTTTATCAATACTACCTATAATACAGGTATTATTATCCTAACAAATATTAGATATTTGACAAATGAGATTGAGACACAGAAAGGTTAAATGACTTGCCTAAAGTCAAACAGCTAACTAATGTCATGATTCTCAGTTCAATGGTCTTTGAATTTATTAACTCTACTTTTTTAAGGGTAACCAGGGGATGCAGTAGATAGAATGTTGAGCTTGGAGTCAGAAAGATTCATTTTCCTGAGTTCAAATCTGTCTTCAGACACTTACTAGCTTTGTGATCCTGGGCAAGTGTTTGCCTCAATTTCCTCATGTGTAAAATGAGCCAAAGAAGGAAATGGAAAACCATTCCATTAACTTTGCCAAGAAAACTCCAAATGGGGTCACATCTTCAATGACTGAAAATGACTGAACAGATAACGTGTTCTTAAGGGTCAATGATCCTCCTGAATTCTTACCTTAACAATGTAGCGTCCATACTGTGGCTTCTTGGAATTGATGATGATCCCAATAGTGCAAGGAATAAGTATCAAAACAAGTGAGACGGCAATATGCCCATAGGGCACCTTGTCCTTGAGATCCCCTTCATAGATTCCCTTAGAGTAGATATACAGGAGGAAAGGCATCATGGCCAAGGCAAAGAAAGTAGAGCAGGTGGTCATCACAATGCTGGAATAGAGGAAAAAGACAGAGAACTGAAATCAGACCCTGTGGCATGGCTGACTGCACCAGCCCTGTCAGACTACTTCCTCCTCATTCCAATCTATGACATAATCCTGGTAGCACCTCAGCCCTGCAATATTTAGGAGCTATAGAGAGAAAGGTTATTTAGAGAATCTTTTGGTCCAGGAATGTTCAGTTCATTAGTGACATAGAAAGTGTTAGGGCTCTGGTTTTTAAGCTATGGAAATGCCTAGGGCCCTAGTGCAAAAAGCACTAGATTAATAGTCAGAAAATTCAGGTTTGCATCCCATCTTTGCTCTTGTATGATCTGTAATAAGTTTCTTAACATCTCTGAGCCTCAGTTTTCTAATCTGTAAAATAGATGAGATATTCCCTAAAATCTCTTCCAACTCAAAATCTACTGTATTCTTTGGATTTTTGGGAATGTTGTATGATCAAAAGCAAAACCATGCTGTGAACATTTCTATTCTGTTCTCTAGAAAACTCCCCCAAATTCCAGAACTCCCAGACGAAAGAGAAAGTACTTCAAAGCAGCCAAAAAGAACTCAAATAATGTGGCACTACATTCAGGATTACATAAGATTTGGTTGCTTTCACATTAAAGAACCAGAGGACTTGGAGTATGATATTCCAGAAGGAATTACAACCAAGGATTACAACCAAGAATGACCTACCCAGCAAAATAAATATAATCCTTCAGAGAAAAAAATGGACATTTATATGAAATAAAGGACTTTCAAACATTCCTAATTAAAGACCAAAGCTGAATAAAAAATTTGATTTCCAAATATAAGACTCAAGGTAAACATAAAAGAGTAAAAAAGAAACAAGAGAAAACATAAGAGATTCAACAAGATTAAACTGTTTATATTTCTATATAGCAAGATAATATTTGTAACTCTTAAGACTTTTATTGCTAGATGGAATAACATCCCTCAAAAAAATGGAGGCGAGAAAGAAGGTTGCACTGGTTGAAGAAGGAAGGGGAAGATTGAAGGGGATAAATTATCTCACATAAAAGAGGCATGAAAGAACTATTATAATGGAGGGGAAGTTGGGTTGGGTGGTGGCAGGCAATGCTTAAATCTTATTGTCATCAGAATTGACTCAAAGAGGGAATAACATAAACGCTCAGTGGGATACAGAAAACTATCTTATCCTATAAGGAAGTAAAAGGAGATGAGGATGAGGGCAGGGGGCAGGGAGGGGGCGGAGGGGCACTGATAGAAAAGAGAGCAGATTAGGGGAGGCAAAGATCAGAAGTAAAACACTTGTGAGGAGGGACAGGGTCAGGGTGTATCAGCAAGCACCCTAGCATGCCCAGGATGGCTGCTAGCACAGGTTATTAGATCAGCTTTTCTAAAGGAAAGCAACTCAAAATGGGTTAACAGTCTCACTTTAATCAGTCAAACATATATCATTTACCTAGTTCAGGGGGAAAAGACAGCACCTTGAACTTTAGAGAATGCAAACAGAATACAAACAAGTTACAAGCAGAAATTACAAGCAGACAAAGAAACAGATCAGCAGATGGGCTTCCAGTTGTCTGACCATTACATCCATACCTAGTTAGTTACCAGAGAAGGAAGCACCAACATCTGGGTTTTTCAAAGTTGGGGGGCTTAACGGCTTCCCAGAGTCTCATCTGGCCAAATCACACAACTCTTTCCAAAGTGAGCCCCAAAGCAAAACTTCACATCAGGGTATATATAGCCTTTTCCTGGATCAGAGAATGTCATGACCCTCTTGACCCAATCACAAAGTAATAAGATGTGGGCATTCCTGAAAAACAAGCCTCCTATCACAGGCTCCATGTGACCACATTCAGCCTATTAGGGGGCAGAATATACTTTCAAATCAGGGAAGGTTCTCAGAGTCACTTAAGCTTATCAAAGGGCCTAGGAGCAGGGAAGATCTTCAGATTCCCATAATACAGGGTAAGAGAGAGAGAGAGGGATAAACAAGGGGAAGATAGCATGGAGGAAATTACACAGTTATCATAACTATAAATGTGAATGGGATGAACTCACCCATAAACCAGAAACAGATAGCAGAATGGATTATGTTGTTTACAACATGTAATATGTTGTTTACAAGAAACACATCTGAAGCACACAGACACACACAGAGTCAAGGTAAGGGCCTGAAACAGAATTTTTTGTGCTTCAGCTGAAGTAAAAAAAAAAAAGCAGAGGGGGCAACATGATCTCAGACAAAGCAAAAGTAAAAATAAGTCTAATTAAAAGAGATAAGGAAGGAAACTGTATCTTGCTGAAAGGTACTGTAGACAATGAAGTAATATCAGTACTAAACATATATGCACCAAATGGTATAGCTGCTAAATTTTTGAAGGAGAAGTTGAATGAGTTACAGGAGGAAATAGACAATAAGACTATACTAGTGGGGGATCTCAAAAGCAGAAATAGTAAATGCATTCTTTTCAGATCATAATGCAATAAAAATTATATTCAATAATGAGCAATGGAAAGATAGGTTAAAAATTAATTGGAAACTAAATAATCTAATTCTAAAAAATAAGTAGGTCAAATAAAAATCATAGAAACAATCATTTCAGCAAAGAAAAATACTACAAAGAGGCAATATGCCAAAATTTATGAGATGCAGCCAAAGCTATATTTAGGGAAAATTTTATATTTCTAATTGCTTACATCAATAAAATAGAGTAAGAACAGATGAATAAATTGGCCATGCAACTCAAAAACTGGAAAAAGAACAAGTTAAAAACCTCAATTAAACACCAAATTGGAAATCCTGAAAATTGGAGAGATTAATGAAATTGAAAGTAAGAATACCATTGAGACACAACGTATGTGTGATGACTAACTTCAATAGACTGGGCTCCTCTCAGCAATACAAGGTTATAGGACAACTCCAAAAGACTCATGATTGAAGGAGATATCCACATCCAGAGAAGGAGGTGTGGAGTCTGAGTGCAGATTGAAACAAACCACTTGCTCTTTTTCTTTTGTTTTGTTTCCTCTTTCCCACTGATCAATCCATCAGTTACAATCCTTCTTTACAACCTGACTAATAATTAATGGGAAGATATTTGTAGATCCTGTAACCAAGTGCATGCCGCCATGATGGGGGAGGGGGGAGAGGGAAGGGGAGAAAATCTGAAACCCAAGGGACTGTGGAACTGAATGTTATAAACTAAAAGTAAATAAACCAATTTAATTAAAAAAAAAAAAGAATACCATTGAACTAATAAAATAAAACTAGAAGTTCATTTTATGGGGGAAAAGAACAATAAAACAGATAAACCCCTGGTAAACTTAATTTAAAAAAAGAAAGAAGAAAACCAAATTACTAATATCAAAAATGAAAGGGGTGAATTCACCACCAATTAAGAGAAAATCAAAACAATTATTAAGAGCTATTTTGCTGAATTATATGCCAATAAATTTGACAATCTAAATGAAGTGAAAGAATATCTAAAAAGATATACATTATCCATATTAACAGAAGAAGAAATAAAATATTTAAATAACCCAATATTAGAAAAAGAAATTGGGAGATTTGTTTCTGTCACTTTGTGGGATCTGTAGCACTAAAATTTGTTTAGTCATTTTTTACAGGTATTGGAGGTGGTTGGAGTGCAAGCTCAAACAAGTTCCTGCTTTTACTCTGCCATCTTGACTCTGCCTCCTAAGAAAAGAAATTGAACAAGTCATCAATTAACTCCCTAAGAAAAAAATCCCCTGGTTGCAGATGGATTTACAAGCAAATTCTAACAAAAATGTAAAGAACAGTTAATCCCAATACTATCTAAATTATTTGGAAAAATTAAGAGAAGGATTCCTACCAAATTCCTTTTATGATGCAAATATGGTGCTGATACCTAAAACAAGAAGAGGCAAAACAGAGAAAGAAAATTATGAACCAATTTCCCTAATGAACATTGATGCAAAAATTTTAAATAAAATATTAGCAAGGAAATTACACCAATATATCCCAAGGATCATGCACTCTAACCAGATGGGATTTATATCAGGAATGCAAGGCTGATTCAGTATTAGGAAAACTATCAGCATAAACAACCACCTCAATAACAAAACACAACAGAAATCATAATATTATCTCAATAGATGTAGAAAAAGCCTTTGACAAAATACAACACCTATTCCTATTAAAAACACTAGAGAGCACAGGAATAAATAGAGCTTACCTAAAAATGATAATATTCATCTAAAATCATCAGCAAGCATTATCTTTAATGCTGATAAGCTAGAAGCCTTCCCAATACAATCAGAGGTGAAGCAAGGATGCAAATTATCCCCTCTATTACTCAAGAAAAAGAAATTGACGGAATTATAATTGGCAATGAAGAAACAAAACTATCACTCTTTGCAGATGATAAGATGGTATACTTAGAGAATCCTAAAGAATCAACTAAAAAAACCAGTGGAAATAACTAACAACTTTAGCAAAGTTGCAGGATACAAAATAAACCCACATAAATCATCAGCATTTCTATGTATTACCAGCAAAGTTCAACACAAAGAGATAGAAAGAGAAATTCCATTTAAAATAACTATAGACAATATAAAATACTTGGCAATTTACCTGCCAACACAAACCCAAGAAATATAACAAAGCACTTTTCACACAAATTAAGTCAGATCCAAATAATTGGAAAAATATCAATTGTTTGCAGTTAGGCCAAGCCAATATAACAAATATGACAATTCTACTTAAATCAATCTGTTTATTCAGTGCTGTTTACCAATTAAACTACTAAAAACTTATTTTACAGGGTTAGAGAAAATAGTAACAAAATTCATCTGGAAGAACAAACGGCCAAGGAAATCAAGGGAATCAGTGAAGAAAAATATAAAGGAAGGTGGTCTAGTCATACCAGATCTCAAACTGAATTACAAAGTGGTAATTATCAAAACAGTCTAGTACTGGTTAACAAATAGAGTGATGGTTCTGTAGAATAGGTTAGGTACACAATACACAATAGTCAATGACTGGAGTAATCTGCCATATGATAAACCCAAAGACTCCAGCTTCTGGGATAAAACTCACTATTTGACAAAACCTGCTGGGAGAACTGGAAAATAGTATGGCAGAAACTAGGTATAGAGCAACATCTCACACCATATACCAAACTAAAGTCAAAATGAGTACACATTTTACACATAAAGGGTGATATTTTAAGCAAATTCAGAAAGCATGAAATAGTTTTGTCTGTCAGATCTATGGACATGGGAAGAATTTAGGATCAAACAAAATATAGAAAGCATTACAAAATATAAAATATATAATTTTGATTATATAAAATTAAAATGATTTTGCACAAACAAAACCAATGCAATTAAAATTAAAAGGAAAGCAGAAAACTGGGGGGGGGGGGGGAATTATATAGCAAGTATATCTGATAGAGGCCTCATTTCTTAAATATATAGAAAATTAAGTCAAATTTTTAAAAATATGAGTCATTCCCCAATTGATAAATGGTCAAAGAATATAAACAGGCAGGTTTCAGATGAAGAAATCAAAGCTATCTATAGTCATATGCAGAAACACTCTAAATCACTATTGATCAGAGAAATACAAATTAAAACAACTCTGAGGTGCTACCTTACACCTATCAAAAAGGTTTTATATGACAAAAAAGGAAAATGATAAATGCTGGAGGAGAATGTAGGAAAACTGGGACACCAATGTACTGTTAGTGGAGTTGCGAACTGATCCAACCATTCTGGAAAATAATTTAGAACTGTTCCCAAAGGACTATAAAATTATGCATACCCTTTGATCCAGCAATACTACGGCTAGATATATATCCCAAAGAGATTTTTTTTAAGGTAAAAGGACCTACTATACAAAAATATTTATAGCAGCTCTTTTTTTGTGGTGGCTAAGAATTGGAAGTCAAAAAGGGATGTCCATCTATTGGGGAATGGCTGAACAAGCTGTGGTATATGCCTGTGATGGAATATTATTGTGCTATAAGAAATGAAAAGCAGGGTAATTTCAGAAAAACCTGGAAAGGCTAACGTGAACTAAAGCAAAGTAAAGTGAGCAGAACCAGGAGAACAGTTGTACACAGTAGCAGCAATATTGTTCAATGAAGAACTATGAATGACTTAGCTATTTTCAGAAATACGATGACTGAAGACAGTTCCAAAGGACTCATGATGAAGCATGCTATCCATCTCTTGTGAAAAAAACTATTGTCTAAATGCAGACTGAAGCATGCTATTCTCTCTCTTTTTTTAAGTCTTCTTGTACAAAATGATTAATATGGAAGTGTTTTACGTGATTGTACATATATAACTTATGTTGGATTGCTTACTGTCTAAAGGAAGGAGGAAGAAATAAATTTTGGAACTCAAAACTTTTTTTAAATGTTAAAAAATTGTTTTAACATGTAATTTGGGAAAAAATAAAATTTTATTATTTTTAAAAAAGAAAATCCATAGAAAATAAATACAGACAGTTAAATGGCACTGTGGATAGAATGCCAGGCCTGTAAGTCATGAAGATGTGAGCTCAAATCTGGCCTCAAATCTTGCTAAGTATAATGACTACCCTAATCTGTATAACTTCTCTGGGTGGAATCCTGCAGAGCTGCATGTAGTACATGTAGAGGAATATTCAGCTCCTGGTAGGCTGAGGTACCTCTCTGAGCCAGATACTGTGTAAGGTGGATACACATCACCTTCAGAACTTGGGAGAGATGGTTTGAGAGAGGCAAATGTGAACTTTTTGAATGGCAGACTACAGATCTCCCCAGAGTCACATGGCTCCCACTATGCCCCTTGATTTTCAGCGCCTTTAAACCTAGGCAATGCTTATAGTGGACTCGCCTTGATTAGATTGTTTTATCTATCCTTGGAGAATGTATGATCTTTTCTTGCTCCAAGCTGAAGAGTTCATTCACTCTTGCATATTCATTTGTCTGTACTAATCTATACAAATTCCCTGATAACTTTGGGAAGGGAGTTTACTAGCTATTCAGGACTGTTTGGTAGAAGGAAGCTATCCTGGCCAAAACAAAGTTGTTATCCTCCTCTTGACAGAGATCAGGTGAAGTGCTTTTTATTCTGAGCCTCTAACTGTACCCCTAGAATATATACATTCATACATATATGTATGTGTATACATGTTATTTGTTCTTCATTTTCTTTTATTATTATTATTTTTATTAATTTATTTAATTTAGTCAACATTCATTTCCACAAGATTTTGTGTTCCAAATTTTCCCCCCATCTCTCCCCTTCCCACCCCACCCATTCTGATTACCACTTCCCTCAGTCTTCCCCTCTATCATCCCCCTTATCCCCCTCTCCTCACTTTCTTGTAAGGCAAGATAGATTTCTGTACCCCATTGCCTGTATATCTAATTTTGCAATCTCATGTAAAAACAGTTTTTGACATTTGTTTTTAAAACTTTGAGTTCCACATTCTCTCCTTTCTTCTCTCTCCACCCACCTTCATTGAAAAGGCAAGCAATTCAATATAGGTTATACATGTGTAGTTATGCAAAACACTTCCATAATAGTTATGTTGTAAAAGACTAACTATATTATCCTCCAGCCTATCCTGCCCTCCATTTATTCTATTTTTTCCTTTGACTCTGTTCCTATTCTTTTCTTTTGCTTTTTGGAGGGGCAGTTGGGGTTAAGTGACTTGTCCAAGGTCACATGGTTAATAAGTGTTAAGTTTCTGAGGACGGCTTTGAACTCAGGTCCTCCTGACTCCAGGGCTGGTGTTCTATTTCATTGTGCCACCTAGCTGCCCCATCCCTCTCATTTCTCTTCCCAATTTTTCCTCTATTTCTCTTTCTTGATTTTCAAAATCCTTTTTGAGCCTTTCCATGGCCTCCAACCAATTCACATTTTTCTTGGAGGCTTTAGATGAAGGAGCTTTGAATTCAGGGTCTTCTTCTGGTTGTATGTTTCGATCTTTTTTGTCACCAAAGTAGGATTCTATAGTCTGAGTTTTTTTTATGCTGTCTGCTCATCTTTCTAGTCAAATCCTTGACTTTCTAACTCTTTGTTAAGGTAGGACTCTGCTTCCAGTGGGGGAAGGCCAGTGTACTGTCCCAAACTTCAGGAGTTTTGTGTAGCTATTTTCAGAGGTACTTCTAGGGGCCTGTAAATTTTCAGTTCTTCTAAGGTGGTATGATCAAAGGAGAGGTGTTTACTCATTTCCTGGCCTGTGCTCTTGTCTGTGAGTGACCACAAGCACTCTTTTCTGCCTTGGCACTGTGAGGAGGATTTCCTCTCCACTTTTGCCACAAGCTCCACCACACCAGCACTCCCCTCCTAACTCCAGGACTGCCACCCAGGACTATGACCCAGTTACAAGCAAGACAAAGCCAGAGAATCCTTCCTTAGCACCAGCAAAGAGATCCCTGCAATCACCCTCCGATCAGCTGTTCGATTCCCACGTTGTCTGTGGGCCAGGAGCTCTTGAAGCAGCAGCCACTACTACTTCTGCTGCTGCCACCACAGTTACAATTACAGTCACCCCAGTACTGGCACTGGACCACATTCCTCTCTCACCCAGGTCCCACAGAATTTTCCCACTGACCTTCTATGCTGTCTTTGGCATTCGTTAGCCAAAAAGCCTGGAAACCTCCATAGCTGCCATTGATACAGTCCTCTGAGGCCTGCTCCAGCCCTGTTTATGCCAGGGCATGGCCCATGTTGGACTGCGCACCACTTCCAGCCCAGTGTGATAGACCCTTCCTGTGATCCTTCCAGGCTGTCTTGAGTTGGAGACTTGTTTTACTCCACCATTTTGTGGGTTATGCAGCTCTAGAATTTGTTTAGTCATTTTTTTACAGGTATTTAGAGGGGTTTGGGGGAGATCTTAAGCAAGTCCCTGCTTTTACTCCACTATCTTGGCTCCACCCATTCTGTTCTTCATTTTCAAGGAGGACTAATGACATATCTTGACTTGGGTAATATCTTGATTTGCTAGACTATTGGATATAAATGAAGCAAAGTTGCACAACGTCAGGAGCCTCACTCTTTCAGACTAACATGACAAGATAAAGAGTCAGGATGACTGATGATGGCCCAGGATACAGCAGATGATCTTGGTGTCTTCAATGACTAACCAAGCTCTAAGCATCCCACAGCACCTGCTTCAGCTGCTTTCATGGCCATTGGAACAAATTGTTCTCATCCACCCATTCTTTAGGGGAAAGTCTTGACATGCATGACAGAGACTTCCCCCTAATTCACCTGATGGTTCTGAGACCTGTTGATTACCCTCAACTTAGTTTAGCCCTTCCGCTGAGACAGTTTAACTGGGGTGTGGCTACTGTACTTCTTGGAGCCACAAGTGAGAGTTTTGTGCCAGGTGGACATGAAAGGTGGATGAGCAGCCCTAAAAAGGGCTCAGCAAGCCCTCTCACTAGAGGTGCTAGTCTTCCCTTAGCACCCCATAGACCCTGTGTAGTGTGTGTGTGTGTGTGTGTGTGTGTGTGTGTGTGTGTGTGTGTGTGTGTCTAAAATGTATGGCAGATAAGGTTCTAACCTATACAAAACCACAGTGGTCCAGGATCCTACCTGTCTTTTCCCAGTAAGCTGCTAATGATGCTGGCAAAGCCTCCTCCTACTCCTCACAAAGATAAAAGTTGCAGTTTTCCTTGGAAACAGAGTGGGCCAGATCCAAGACCAGATATGCATCTATGTTACCCGTAGACAAAGCATGTCTTTATATAATCCAAACCTAAAAACTAGCAAAGATAGGGAAAAGAACCGTAACAGGAAAAGCAGTCCAAGCTGTCACAAGTGGACCTTCAGGACAAACCATAGGTCACTGAACAGGGAGACAGGGTCCAACTGTGGACTCTGCCAGGCACCAGGAGACCCAGTGGTAGATAGAGCCAACTGAGCACAATGGTGCCAGGAACAGAGGAATAGTACAGAAAGCCTGAGGATAGTGTGATTTCTAAGATCCCACTGGGGCCTGGGAGGTACATAGAAAGGGAAAGAAACAAATCTAGGTTGGGAATTATGCAAGGAGAAGACAAAGACTGACTAAGGTCATAATTCACAGTGGATCACCAGAAGACTGAGATAGAAGGCAAGTACTGAAGCTGGGGTGGAGCCTAATACCAGCCACTTCATCTCAATTAGTATCAGCAGTGATATCTAGACCAAACATCATGAACTCAACCCATCCAAGAGTACCAAGGAGGATTGGCCCAAGTACAACATCCATACCCAGGAACTGAAGCTGAAAATCTGCATTTAACAGAAGAAAACACCAAATGCCATGAAGAAATATTGTGGGTGGAGAGAATCCCAAGAAAGAAATTCAAAGTAAGAGATTAATACCACAACAACTATAAGGGGGAGAAACGGCTTAACTACAAGAACTGCAAGAATGGTTGGAAGAAATGAAGTAAGAGATAAAATGTAAAATTAGAATTCCAGAAGAAAAAATTAAAGGAAGAACAAGTAGCTCAGAACAGAAGGTAGAAAAATCTTTTAAAAATAGAATGAAGTAAACACCCCCATTACATCATGAGAGAATCAAAACTATTAGAACAAAGTCAAAAAATGAAGAGGGGAAGAGAATATGAGATATCTACTATCAGAAACAATTTATCTTTTTTCCAGGTCAAGGGGAGATAACTTATGAATTATAAAATTCACTGAAAACCATTACCACACAAAACACTTGGACACAATATTTCAAGAAATCATAAAAGAAAACTGCCCAGATCTATTAGAATCAGAGGACAAAATGAAAATAGAAATGATCTACCAATTATCTGCTAAAAGAAACCCTAAACTGAAAACACTCTAGAATGTTATCTCTTTCATATTGAGTCATATTTGTTTTGTTTTAGGATGGTTTATTTTTTATTTTTTGGAGACAGTGATTAATTTATTTATTTTTAGTTTTCAGCTTTCATTTCCACAAGATTTTGAGTTCCAAATTTTCTTCCCATCTCTCCCCTCATCCCCCCTCCAAGGTGGTATGTGTTCTGATTATCCCCTCTCCCAATCTCCCCTCCCTTCTATCATGTCCCCTTTCGTATCCCCTTGCCCCTTACTTTCTTGCAGGGCAAGTTAGATTTCTATATCCCATTGCTTGTACGTCTTATTTCCTAGTTGCATGTAAAAACAATTTTTAACATTTGTTTTTAAAACTTTGAGTTTCAAATTGTCTCCCTTCTTCCTTTTTCTCCCAATCTTCATTGAGAAGGCAAGAAATTCAATATAGGTTATACATGTGTAGTTATGCAAAACACTTCCATAATAGTCAAATTATGAAAGACTGATTATATTTCCCTCCATCCTATGCCACCCCCCACTTATTCTATTTTCTCTTATGACCCTGTCCTTTTTCAAAAGTGTTTGCTTCTGTCAGTCATAATTGTTAATTGGGTATTTCTTCCCATCCCCTCCCACCTTTTTAAAAAACTTTTATTCTCTTTTGCTTCTACCTCCTCTTTACAGATACAAAAAAGAGAGAGAATTTGCCTGACATTCATGACCTATAAATGAAATAACCTTTTTCCTCTCTGTTACAGTTCTTTTCTTCCCCTTGCCCCATCCTTGATTCCAGGTTTTTATTCTTTCTTCCTTTGATTTTAACCCCCTCCTCCCTTTCACATTCTTCTCTTCAATATTAAAGTTTATTTTACTTATGACTATTCCTTTACCTACCCTGCCCTCCTTCATAAGTCCCTCTCTTCCCCTCTGTTGACCTGTGTCCTCCTAATTTCTTTTTGGGTTTAATGTATTTCTATATGGAAATTTTTGTATGTATGGGGAGTAATTTTGTTCAATCTGGTTTTTTTATGCTTTTTTTTGGAGGGGGGAAGGTAGAGCAATTGGGATTAAGTGACTTGCCCAAGGTCACATGGCTAGTAAGTGTTAAGCATCTGAGGCTAGATTTGAACTCAGGTCCCTCAGGTCCTCCTGACTCCAGGGCCGCTACTCTATTTACTGCATCACCCAGCTTCCCAGCTCAATCTTTTTTTATCTGGCTCAGATAAAAGTGAAATTTGCATTTGCCTGTTCCCTTTCATTATGATTCCCTTTTCATATCATGTACTTGAATAGGTATAGTGATTATAATAAGAGTGATTTCCCACCTCTGCCAATTCATTTCTTCCCCTGTATAGTTCCTTGGACTTCCCATTTTTGTTTTTTCCTGAATTTTTCAAGACAGGAAAATAAAAAAAACACTTACAGGTCCTTTTCATATTTACTTTTCTCTATGAACCTTAAAGATGTTAGAGTTCTCAGAAAATATTTATCATTCATTAGCTTTTAAACAATTCATTCCCATATGTTTCCTTCCAATTAAATAAATGTGTATATGTCTCTTTGTTTCTTTTGATTCCTGTGTTTCTATTTCAAAATGTCTACCAAGTTCTGGCCTTTTCATGAGGAATGTTTAAACATCTTCTGTTTCACTAAAAATCCATTTTTTCCTTTGTAACTTAATTTTTGTCAGGCAGGTTATTCTTCGTTGTAAACCTATCTCTTTTCCCTTTTGTAATATTATATTCTAGGTTTTCCTCTTCATAGTAGCAGCTACTAGACTCAGGAGTTGCTACCAAGATAGACTCTGTGTAAGACCTTCCTTTTACCACAGACTTCTTAGGATAACAACCCCTGTGTTAGGTTCATCCTGGGGCCCTTTCTCCTGCTACTGAGCTCAGGAGCTACTGTGGCATTAAACTCTGCTTAAGACCTCCTTCTTCCCACTGGGCTCACAGGTAGAGGCCCTTCCCCAATTCTGGGCTCTAGAGTCCCACCATGGGACTTTGTGATTGCTCTGAGCTAATTTCCTGTAACTAGACTCAGGGATGCTTCCTCCTGTGTTGAGTGCTGCTGGGATTCATGTCATGCTGGATCTTTCCAGTCACCCTGGGGTCACTTTGTGCTGTGATTTCCAGCTGTCCTGACTTGTTCGGTTTTTGCAGAATTTGGATTGTCTTTCTTTCTGTACACTTCTGGTCTGAGTAGAGGCATCTTAATGTAATTCTACTTCTTTCTTTTTTGACCTGGTATATATATATATGTATATATATATATATATATATATATATATACATATATATATTTTAATAATTGATGTCTTTTTATTTACTTTTAGTTTACAACATTCAATCCCACAATCTCTTAAGTTTCAAATTTTGCCCCCTCCTTACCCTCCCCCTCTCCCCCACAGCATCATGTAATCAAATATAAGCTCTACAAATACGTTCAT
Organism: Pseudochirops corinnae; assembly: GCA_028646515.1. NCBI lineage: Eukaryota > Metazoa > Chordata > Mammalia > Diprotodontia > Pseudocheiridae > Pseudochirops > Pseudochirops corinnae. The sequence goes on from CM053589.1 coordinate 79,193,136, forward strand.
GTTGAACTTTGGTCATGTTGTAAAGGATTATAACCATAGGCTGAACCATGAAAAAGAAGGAATAAAACAAAACAAAACACAAATGAGAGAGAGCAAATAGTTTGCTTCAATCTGCAGACACTGTAGTTCTTTCTCTGGTTGTGGATATCCCTTTCCATCATGAGTCTTTTGTAGTTGTCTTTTTTTTTTATAGTCGAACACATTTATGCTAATTTTTTGAAATTTTATTCTAGTTTGCATCATTCATTTCCACAAGATTTTGAGTTACATATTTTCTCCCTATCTTTCCCCTATCCACCACCCCAAAACAGCCATTCCAGTATATCCCCCCTCCCCCAGTCTATTCTCTCCTATGTCTTCCCCCCTCACCCCTCTGACTTTTGAGTAGGGCAGGAGGGATCTCCCAAACACAGTGCCTGTGTATTTCAAGTTCCAGTTGGATGTAGTCAATAATA
>CM053589.1:79194090-79216793 GCA_028646515.1 Pseudochirops corinnae
ACATAGGAGAGAATAGATTGGGGGAGGGGGGATACATTGGGATGGCTGTTTTGGGGCAGTGGGTAGGGGAAAGATGGGGACAAAATTTGTAACTCAAAATTTCATGGAAATGAATGATGTAAACTAAAATAAGATAAAAATAGAAAAAAAAAAAAGAAATTAGCCAGCATGCCAAGTATACCTGCTTGTTCTGTGGCAAGACCAAAATGAAGAGTCAGACCATGTATATCTGGCATTGTGGATTCTCTATGAAAACAGTAGGTGGTAGAGCATGTACCACCTCTACAATCACAATCAAATCTGCCATCAGAAGACTGAAGGAGTTGAAAGACCCGTAAAATCTTTTTATCAAATATCTGTAGCCCATAGTCCAATAATAAATGGGTTAATTTATGGAATTAAAGAAAGGAAATTTCCTTAAGAGAATTAAATATTTTTTGGGTAAGAAGCCAGAGGAATAATCTGACTCCTTGGTAACATGTAAATCATCTCCCTCAGTCTATTTGTGACTCCTCTAAATGTAGTTTAATATATAACCTGGCTTCGTTTATCTATAGAATTTGTTTATGAAGCTTGTTTCCTTAGTATGTATGAGACTGTGACTCTGTTTAACTAAGTTTGTTCAACTTTTATAGCATAGAAGGAATTATTGGATCTGTCTCTTTAATTTTTATGAACTAAGAGGAATGTACAAAATTACAATATGGAAATGAATTTTTTTTAACTTAATAGTATTTTTTCAGTTACGTGTAAAGATAGTTTTTAACATTCATTTTTGGAAGGTTTTGAGTTCCAAATTTTTCTCTTTCACTACCCAAGATGGCAAACAATCCGATAGAAGTTATATACATACAATCATATTAAACATATTTCTACATGTCATGAAAGAAGAATCAGAACCAAAGGGAAAAACCGTAAGAAAGAAAAAACAAAAAAGTGAAAATAGTATTCTTTGATCTGCATTCAGACTCCAGAGTTATTTCTCTGGATGTCGACAGCATTTTCCACCTGGAGTCTTTAGGAATTGTCATGGTTTTTTGCATTGCTGAGAAGAGCTAAATCTATCATAGTTGATGATTACACAATGTTGCTGTTACTCTTCACAATATTCTCCTGATTCTACTCATTCCATTCAGCATTGGTTCATATAAATCTTTCCATATTTTTCTGAAATATGCCTGCTCATCATTTCTTGTAGAACAATGTTATTCCATTACATTATGGAGATGAATTATTTCTCTGTCACTATGTTATAATTTTCTGTGAGACCTGAACCTATGCTTGAGCATAATAACCAAATCTAGATTCTTATACACATAATTTCTGCATTGTGGTACAAATATATTTGGCAGTAGTTACCTCCCACATGAGCTCCTAATAATAGCAATGACAAATGACAGATAAGCCTCATGTGTATTTGCCTTTGGGAAAATGAGGAGGAAAGGCACAAGGACTGGAAAATTCCCAGTCTTGGCCTATTTATCCAGAAAAAAAGGAAAGAAATTAAGATGGTTCTATTAAGACTCCAGAGTCTCTCAGCCCAACCTCTGTTTTTGACCCCTAAATCACAGTGAGATAGGTATGGTTGCCAATTTGAGCACTCCATATTTAAACAGTTTATATTGAATTTACTATTCAGGTGCAAGAAATAAACAAATAGGCAATTTAGATGATACAGACAAGTTCATAGAATACTAACCTGTATGTGATTTTTTAGAAGGAAGAGCAACATTATATTGGTTAGTGGATTTTTCTTGCCTAGAAATGTCATAGGTAAATTTTACTGCACTGGAAGGCTTTTGGGGCTGGAAGACTCTATTTTCTGTCCTGTTCCTATTCTTTGTGGTCTGCCAACTTTGACATAGAAATTGTCCAATGATTCATTAATAGATATTGCTACCAATCGTACTAATCAATGTGAAGAGACATTTTAATCACTGGTTTATTATATATTCAAAGCATAGTCCTATAGTACATAAAAAACAATGGATGCTTACCAACATTTTCAGCAATTTTTTACAAGGTTTTTTAGTTACAAGGCAGGATGGATACAATGTAATTTTGCAGAGGGCAGAAGAGGAAGGTAAAAATTTACAGAAACCTGGAATTACAGAATCTATTTAAAGAACAGATAACAAAGGGATATTCATCAGGTAAAATAATGAACTAATCAATAAAAACTAGAGGATTTAACTAGAATCTGCATACAACTGTTTACTCTAAAGCTATACCTAGTGACAAGAAATGTTCATGTAAATAGAATTAATAAAACCGAGCCAGAAATTCTTCTATCACTAATGTGAACTATAGTTTGAGACCTCAGCTAAAGTTGTAAGCTCTAGCTAATGATGTGACTTGCTGACTCAAGCAAATAGAGGCAGTACTAAAATTCTCTTATGACTGTTAGGGGAGAAATATCTGCTCTCTGAGTTCATGTGGTAGATAATCACTGCAAAATATATTTACCACAATGCAGAAATCATACAAGTAAAAAAAAAATCTAAGCTTTATTATTATGCTCAAGCATAGGTTCAGGCCTCAGAGAAAACAATAAACCTTAACAGTCATTAGGCTTCAAAAAAGGCTTCTTATAGGCAAAATTACATCAGAGTAATAGAGAAATAATTCATTTATGTATTGTAATCTCATACATTTCTCTTAGGCCATACAAATGTTTTCAAATTAAAAGATGAAGAAGAATAGTAACTTCAATGGGGTTATAGTCAGGGAAGACTGCACTAAAAGGTAGAATTTGGATTATACTTGAAGTATGAATAAGAGACTGGTATGAACAAAGATATGGAGGCAGGAAGTTTCAGTGTATACTTAGGGCTAAATATATTCATTTACTGATCAGATCTGGAGAAGCAGATAGTTTATGTAGGAGAGAAATGTGAAATAAAACCATAAAGGTAGATCAAGACCAATCTGTGGTTAATCTTGAATGACAGGTGAAGAAGTCTGGACTGCATTCTGTAGGAAATAGGGAGCCATAGAACGTTCATGAACAGGAAAATGATATGATGAAAACAGTGCTTAAAAAAGTAATGTTGTGGTGGACAATAAGAATGGGGGAAACATCTAAAACCCTCTGCTTTGCATATGCTGTTCTGACTGGTTTCAACTCCAGGAACCAGATTTCCCTCCTGGGATAAGCACATCACTTCTAAACTTACCAACATGCTGCTGACTCAAGCCTTGGTTGACACCACCTTCCTCACCTTCCTCTCTCCTTTGGTTGGAGAAACAGGAGTCAGCCAAAAGGTGGGGTGGAGCAGTCTTTTGGTTCAAGAGACTTAAAGGATCAGCAAAAAAGGTCCATATCACTCAAGTAAAGAGGGAGCACAGAAAAAAAAAAAAAGAATACATTATCCTTTCTATGGTTTTATAGGGGCTTTGTCTATGTAGTTAAATTGCAGGATTCCACCTTTACTTTTGTGATTCTGTATTCTCATACATATATTAAATAAAAATGTGGAATTCAAGTTTATGAGGGAAAAAAAAAAAGAGGGAGCACAGTCCAGGATAGGAGGTGGCCCAGCAAGCCAGTGGCAGGCTCTACCTTAGCAAACCAGCGGGAGATCCTGAGCCCCAGGGAGCAGGTAAATGTAACACCAGGACCCCCCATGTACCTTAGCATAGCCAGAGGAACTGGCAGACTCCAGCTCTGAGAACCACCACATGCATTGGCATAGCCATGGGCAGGAAGGCATCCTCCAGCAATGGACCTCCACATGCTTCCGTGTAACCTGAGAAAATGCAAAAAACCCCATCTGGCCTCAGTACATGCCAGATACCACCACTAGGACCATGGCACAGCACCAGATAAGCTGCCAGATGCCTACAGCCTCCACCAGCCAGAACCTGAGGCCCCAGGGTACAAAGCTAGTGACCAAGCCCCTGGTCCCCAACAGGGGAGCTTGGGAAAGTGCCCCCTGTGATCCATCAGGAGAGCTCAACTTTAAAAGCCAGGAAAAAAACCAACAAAAAACCAAAAATGAACACTGACCCAGTCTCTTTTTGTGGGGACACGGAAGATCAAAATACAAACTTAGAAGAAGATAACACTGTCAATATACCCAAAGGGGTATATGAATTGGTCTCAAGCCCAAAAAGCTTTCTTAGAAGAGCTTGAGAAGATTTTTAAAAGTCAAATAAGAGAGATAGAAAAGAAACTGGGAAAAGAAATGAGAGGTATGCAAGAGAGAGTCAACATTTTAGAAAAAGAAGGACCAAAATTCAAGAAAACAATTCCTTAAAAATAAAAATTGGCTAAATGGAAAAGAAGTTATAAAAACTAACTGAAGAAAATAATTTCTTAAAAATTAGAATTGGGCAAGTGGCAGCTAATGACTATAAGACATCAAGAATCAGTCAAATAAAATCAAAAGAATGAAAAAATAGAAGAAAATGTAAAATACTTCATTGGAAAAGCAATATTTTATTCACCTGGAAAATAGATCCAGGAGAGATCATTTAAGAATTACTGGTGGGGGAGAGAGGGTAGGTGGTGCAGTGAATAGAGCACCAGCCCTAGAGTCAGGAGGACCTGAGTCCCAACTCAGACACTCAACACCTACTAGCTGTGTGGCCTTGGGCAAGTCACTTAACCCCAATTTCCCTGCCTTCCCCCTCTAAAAAGAGAAAAAAAAACTAAAAAAAAAATTTATTGGGCTGTCTAAAAGCCATGATCAAAAAAAGAGTGTGGACAGCATCTTTCAAGAAAATTATGAAGGAAAACTGCCTTGAGGCCCTAGAACCAGAGAGCAGAATAGTTGTTGAAAGAATCCACTGATTAGTTCCTGAAAGAGATCCCAAAATGAAAATGCCAAGGAATATTGTAGACAAATTCCCAAATTATCAGGTCAAACAGAAAAGACTGCAAGCAACCAGAAAGTAACAATTTAAATATTGTGGAACACTAAGGATTATACAGGATTAAGCTTCTAGATTAAAAGATTGGAGGGCCTAGAACATGATATTCTGGAAGGCAAAAGGGTTTGGATTACAACCAAGAATCAACTTATCCAGCAAAATTGTGGATAATCTTTTGGAGAAAAATATGGACATACAATGAAATAGGGGACTTTCAAACATTCCTGATTAAAAAAGAAAAGAAAAGAAAAAACAAACCCCAGAACTGAACAGAAAATTTAATCTTCAGATACAATACTCAAGAGAAGCAAAGGTAAAGAGGAAAGAAAATAATATGTTATTCAATAAGGTTTAACTATTTACATTCCTACACAGGAAGATGTACTTGTAACTTTTGAGAACTGTATCTTTATTAGGGCAGTTAGAGGACAGACAGTTTGGATGTAAGTTGACTTTGATGGGATGAAAAATAATTAAAGGGTGAAAAAAAAGGATTGTACTGGGAGAAGAGACAAGGAGGAGGCAGAAAAGGGTAAACTACATCACAGGAAAAGGTGCAAAGACCTAGTACAACAGAGGAAAAGAAGGGAGGGAGGCAGGTATTGTTTGAACCTTTCTCTAATTGGATTTAGCTCAAAGAGGGAATAACATACACACTCAATTGGATATAGAGATCTGTCTTACCATATAGGAAGTTGGAAGGGAAAGGGGAAAGAAATGGGAAAGGGGCTGACAGAAGGGAGGGAAGATTGAGAGAGACAGTGGTCAAAAGCAATATACTGGTGAGGAGGAAAAGGGAAAAAGGAGAGAGAAAAGCATAAACAAGGGAAAATGGGATGAAGAGAAAGACACAGTAACCATAACTGTAAGTGTAAATAGGATGAACTCTCCCATAAAAAGGAAGTGGATAGCAGAATGGATTAAAAGTCATAATCCTACCATATCTTGTTTACTAGAAACACATTTGAAGTACAGAGATACACACAGAGTAAAGATAAAAGGATGGTGCTGAATATATTATGCTTTAGCTGAAGTAAAAAAAGCAGGGGTAGCAATCCTGATCTCAAACAAAGCAAAAGCAAAAATGGAGCTCATTAAAAGGGATAAGGAAGAAAACTACATTCTGCTAAAAGGTACCATAGACAATGAAGTAATATTACCAAATATATATGCACCAAGTGGCATAGTATCCACATTTTTAGAGAAGTTAAGTGAGTTACAGGAAGAAATAGAGAACAAAACTATACCAGTGGTGGACCTCAACCTCTCTCTCTCAGAGCTAGGCTAATCAAACCACAAAATAAACAAGAAAGAAATTAAGGATGTGAATAGGATTTTTTTAAATTTAGATATGGCAGACCTCTGGAGAAAACTGAATGGGAATTGAAAGATATATACCTTTTTCTTGGCAGTACATGATACTTACACAAAAACTGATCATGTAGTAGGGCATAAAAACCTCACAATCCAATTTCAGAAAGGCAGAAATATTAAATGCATCCATTTCAGATCATGATGCAATAAAAATTACACGTATTAAAGGGCCATGGGAAGATAGGCTAAAAATTAATTGGAAACCAAATAAACTAATCCTAAAGAATGAGTGGGCCAAACAACAAATCATGGAACCAATCAATAACTTCATCCAAGAGAATGATAATAATGAGACAACATACCAAAATTTATGAGATGCAGCCAAAGCAGTTTTTAGGGAAAGTTTTATATCTCTAAATGCTTACATGAATAAAATAGAGAAAGAGGACATCAATGAATTGAACATGCAACTAAAAAAGCTAGAAAAAAGAACAAATTAAAAATCTCCAATTAAATACCAAATTAGAAATTCTGAAAACCAAAGAAGAGATTAATAAAATTGAAATTAAGAAAACTATTGAACTAACAAATAAAATTAAGAGCTGGTTTTATGAAAAAAAAAATAAACAACCCAACAATAAAATAGATAAACCTTTGGTAAATTTGATTTTAAAAAAAAGAAAGAAGACCAAATTACCAGTATCGAAAATGAAAAAGGTGAATTATCCGCCAATGAAGAGGAAATTAAAACAATAATTAGGAATTATTTTGCCCAACTTTATGCCACTATATCTGGTGATCTAAGTGAAATAGATGAATATTTACAAAAACATATAATGCCCAGATTAACAGAAGAGGAAATAAAGTATTTAAATTATCCCATTTCCCCCCCCCCCAAAATAACAAGCTATCAATGAACCCCCTAAAAAAAAATCTCCAGGACCAGATGGATTTACAAGTGAATTCTACCAAACACTTAAAAAACAATTAATTCTAATCTATGTTACCCTACAGGAAAGTTAGGGAAAAGGGGATAAGAGGTGGGGGATGACAGAAGGGAAGGCAGATTGGGGGAGGGAGTAATCAGAAGCAAACACTTTTGAGGAAGAACAGGGTCAAAGGAAAGAATAGAATAAATGGGGATGGGAGCAGGAAAAGATGGAGGGAAATATAGTTAGTCTTTCCCAACATGACTATTATGGAAGTGTTTTGCATGACTATGCATTTATAACCTACTTCTCAATGAGGGTGAGTGGGGAGAGAGGAAGAGAGAAAATTTAGAACCCCAAGTTTTAAAAACAAATGTTAAAAATTGTTTTTACATACAACTGGGAAATAAGATATACAGGCAATGGGAAATAGAAATCTATCTTGCCCTATAGGAAAATAGAAGGGAAGGGAATAAGAGAAAGGAGGGGTAATAAAAGGGAGGGTAGATTTGGGGATGGGATCAGAATGCATGCCATCTTGAGGTGGGGTGAGGAGTTGAGAATGACACTGTGATTAAGAACCTGGGTGGTAGTGGTATCTTCATTAGAAAAAGGAAAGTACAAAAGAGGGGATGGTTTGGGGAGAAAGATAATTGCTTCTGTTTTTGACATGTTGAGTTTGAGATGTCTACGAGACATGAAGTTTCAAGTCTCTATAAGGCTGAACCTGGTGCTACATGCCTGTAATCTGGTGGATCACTTGATCTGGGGAGTTCTAAGCAGAAGTAGGCTAAACAGATTGTGTATCAACACTGTCTGACACCAATAGATGGGTTGGGAGACAGGACTGGGCTGCTTAATGAGGAGAAAAATGAAGTAGGTTAAATGAAGCTCCTGAGGCTATTAGTAGCAGGACTGTGCTTTGAGGCTTCACTACACTTTCACCCCGGGTGAGATAGGAAGATGAGAAAGAGAGAGACAGAGACAGAGGAAGGAAGGAAGGAAGGAGGGAAGAAAGGAAGGAAAGAAGGAAGCAAGCAAGCAAACAAGGAAGCAAGGAAGGAAGGAAAGAAAAAGGAAATAAATCTGCAACAGGCAGTTTATGATTTGGGACTAGAGCTTAGCAGAAAGGTGGGAAGGAACAGCTAGTGAAAATGTGTTTTGTTTGAGGACTGGACATATAGATATGGGAGCTGTTTGTATTAAGGATTATAATTGAACCAATGGGGGCTGATGAGATCATCAAGTGAGAGAAGTCCTAGGACAGAGCCTTGGTAGGAAATTCTCAGATAGTAGGTGTTACATGGATGAAGAACCAACAAAGAAAATAGAAAGCAGAGAGATAGGAGGAAAAGCAAAAAGACATGAAAATCTAAAGAAGACAGAATCTCAAAAAGGAGAATGTAGTTAACCCTGTCAAAAGCTGTAAAGAGGCCAAGAAAGATGAGGATTGAGAAAAGGGTGTTTGATTTGACAGTTAAGAGCTGATAACTGGTAACTGTAAAAAGCATTTTCAGTTGAGTAACGAGCTCAGAAGGTAGACTGCAGAGTATTTAGAAGAGAGAAGGTGAAGTCACCACTTGTAGATGTCCTTTTCAAGGAACTGAGCTGAGAAAGAGACAAAACAGATATATAATGACCACTGGTGGACATGGCAGAATGTAATGAGTGTTTTCAGGATAAAGGAGACTTGAGTATCTTGTGGCAGCAAAGAAAAAACCAGTAGGTAGGGAAAGACTGAAGATTAGAAAGAAAGTGGAAATAATATTGAGGACAATCTCTTTTTCAAGTTTATTTTTTATTCTGAATTTAAACATCAGAAAAAGAATTCCATATTTATAGAAGACAAAGAGTATTTGCATATGAAACTATGAACTTCAATCTTATACTGCTTGTTTCATAGAAATCTGTAAGAATTTTATATGTTTCTTTCAAAGCTGCCCTGCTTTTATATATTCCTGATGAATTTCTTTTTGTTCCTTTCTGTAAATTTTTAAAAAATATATAAATGCTTCCTCCATCTGTTTTGTGGCATTACAATTCCTAAAACTTCCTTCCTTACCCCAGTTAAAAACTGAGGAAAAAAACAAACAGCAATAAGTAAGCATAGTCAAACAAAACAAATCCTTACCACAGCCATGTCCAAAAAATGGTTGTTTTTTTTTTGTACCTTGAGTCCATCATCATTCTGTCATGAGGTGGATAACGTGCCATATCATATGTCCTTTGGAGACACGTCTGGTTGCTGCATTGACGAGAGCTCAATCTTTCAAAATTGTTTGTCTTCATAACGTGTCATTATTATATAAATTGTCCTCCTGGTTCTAATAACTTCACTCTGCATCTGTTCGTATAAGTCTGCCCAGCTTTTTCTGAAACTGTCCAGGTCTTAGACAAGGAGGATCTAGAAAGGCTGCCTCTAGAATAGGATTTTAGCTGGAATTTGAAAGGGAAAGTCAGGAGATAGAAATGAGGAAGGAAAACACTCAAAGCCTGGGGGACAGCTAGTGAAAATGGATATTGTTTGAGGAACAAGTTCCTTCTTTTATAGAAGTCTGGGATCTGAATTTTCCAGGTAACTCTTACTTTTCATCATCAGCTATGCTTGATTTCCAATCCCTTAGAACATCATATTCCTGTTCTGGGTATTTCCCCAGTCACCCCCTCCACTTTTTCAGCTTATTTTTGTATGTTGTATTCTCCCATTAGCTTTTAAGTTCCTTGAAAGCAAGGACTATTTTTCTTTTCCCTATTGTGTCCCATTCCTTCACATAGTCCTTGCCACTTAATAAATGCTCATAGAATTGAAATCACTGGACTGAAGAGTATGGGGCAGGAGAGGGTGGTAAGATATAAGAAGACTAGAAAAATAGGAGAGAGTTTGCTTATAAAGGCATTGAATGTCAAACAGAGGATTTTGTATTAGATCCTGGAGGTAATAGGGACCCAATGGAGTTTACTAAATAGAGGTGAAGCATTATTCAATAAGATCACTTTGCCAGGTGAGTGAGGATGGATTGGAGTGGGGACAATAATTGAGGTAGAAAGACCAACCAAAAGGCTATTCCAATAGAGGGAATGAGGTATGATGGGAGTGAGGTATGATGCGGTCCTATATGATAAGGGTGGTTGTTTAGAAAAGAGAAAGGAACATATTTGAAAGACCTTACAAAGGTAAAGTCTAGAGGCCTTGGCATCAGATTCAATATGAGGGGTGAGAGAGAGGAATTGAGGATAACACCTACATGGTAAGCCTGGGTGACTAGAGATATGGTGGTACCTCCACAGTATTAAGGAACTACATAACAGGTGTTTAAAAAATGTGGATGATTGACTGATTGTCCTTTTCATGTTTCTTTGCCATTCATCTATTGTAATTCGTTCAGCCATTTCCCAGTTGATGGGCACCCCTTTAGTTTCTTGTTTTTTGCCAGCACAAAAAAGGAATACTATATGTTTTGTGGGGGTTTTTTTTGGTATATTTTTGTCTTTTACTCTTCCTTTGATCTCTTTAAGGTATAGGTCTAGTGGTGACTTTGCTGTGTTAAAGATATACACACAATTTAGTGGCTTTTTTGGGTGTAGTTCCAGACTACTTTCCAAAATGACTGGACTAATTCATAGTTCCACCAATAGTGCATTAATGTCCCTATTTTCTATCACCCCTCTAATATTTGTGCCTTTGCTGTTGAGAGAAATGTATTGTAAGTACTGTTTTTGCTATTCAGTCACTAAATCCAGTCTGCTTAAGGATAAACCTTCTCTTCTTTACTTTCTGGTGGTAATGACTTAGTCCTGAATTACTATCATAAACCCTTCTATTTCCATAAACAAATCCACATGACCCTGACTTGACTGATTTTATGAAAAAATAATTTGTGCAGGGCATTTTAATTCTATTTATGGACCTTAGCCATTTCATCGACTCATTTGAAAGTGAACCATTTTTGGTTACATTAGACAAATCCAGTGCCTTGTAATTGTTCTTACCCTTTACTGTTGCTCAATGAAGTAATGTCTGCTTGTTAAAAAAATACATATTCCTGCAATTTTCTGACATGCTTAAAAAAAAAAAAGAAATCATATCCATATATTAGATAGAAAACATTTTTAAAAGGACCTCGAAATTGTACCAGTTTATTTTATATTGTTTGAACTTCTCAATAGTTATATTTCTACTTAAAACAATGAAATCCTAGACCTTACAAACAAGGTAATTAAGTAGAATACAGTTAGACCCTTACAAACCACATAAAGTAGAAATGCTCCAGAACAATGGAACCTAATAAATCCAACTGTTCACAAATGGAACCATTGTCTTGTATTGTTAGGAACATATTTACCACATAAACACATGGCAGAAGCATTCAAAGTCCCATAACAAAATGAGATGGGCCAAAACAAACATGGACCTTGCATTCAAGGACATGAAAGAAAGAAAGAAAGAAAGAAGGAAAGAAAGAAAGGACACCAACAAAAGAAAGAAAAGAAAAAAGAAAGCACATACTTTTTTTTTGTGCTAAAGATCAATAGTCTGATCTGCAGTTGTCGATTCAAAATTCAGATTTAACTGTCCTCCTATAATGCTCTGGGTCATGGAGTCCTCAGACTTCAGTTGGCATGGTGAGTGACAAGGGAAGATACACCCCAGGAAGGATTCTGTAAAGGCAAAACCAGGATTTTGGTGCTGAAAGGAGCTCTAGGAGTAATTTTTTTCAGTCTCCTGCTTGATGCAAGAATCTCCTTCCCTGGGGATTGTTAAGGGTCGGCCTGACTCCGGCTCCTATTTTACATTTGATATTGGAACAAAATGAGGACATCATAGGTCATTCAACAGTTAACAAAACAAAGTTTATTTAGCCTTATCATAGAAAGTATATTCAACAAGGATACAGTAACACTTATAAGTAGAAAGTCCCCTTTGCCTTCTTAAGGATATGGTCTGGTCAGCAGGACAGAGTATGCTGACCTGTGTAGCTTCAAGATGAGACTTGCCATTGTATGAAGGGTCTTGATTCCACATGAATGGGACTTAAGTGACCAGAAAGTCATGCCAAAGGCTGCTAGGAAGCTGCATCAAAGGTGATGCAATTCTGGGTCAATTCAATCTCGAGGACAACTCAAATTAGTCTAATCCATGTTAGCAGGGGAAGAATCCTGGTAGATCTTGGTCCAATCATAAGAATCTCATCCTTCATCCAGTTTCTCAATGAACTTTCAGAGTAATGAAAATGCTCATTTTATTTGGTATTTGTTAAGTTCAGAATAAATAAAATAAAATTTAAATGGAAAACAAAGCAACTAATATAACATTTTCTGTTGGGGAGGGGATAAGAATATCAGAGAAAGAGAAGCAGGATACAGTTTAAGTCTTTTAGGATACAGGATACATGATCTTCCTGATATAGTCTTTCAATTTTCAGGCTTTTGCCTGAAGAAGTTATCAATTAATCCATCACATTGCCTAAATAAGTTACTTATTTAGCCATTTAGTGATATTCTTTACATGCTTGCATGGTGGAAATGTTGAGTAAGTGTTGTGTTTTCTGTGGTTAGCAAAGAATCATTGACCTTCTATTCCCTCAGACCCATATCTCTCTCATGACCTGCATGAACTCATTGTCAAAATGTGTGTTGACTTGTGGGTCTAACCAATCACAATTTAGCCATGAGTTCCCACCCATTTGTGAAACACCCCCTCTCCTGTAACTTTGTATTATGGTGGAATCTCAGTATTTCTAATCACATGGCTGGCATAGCTATCAAACATAGATATTATATGCAAAAATTATTCTCAGCATGGAACTGATAAATAAAAACAACATATTACTCAGCAAACAACGCACAATAAATTAAGAACTGCCAAGGAACTGAAAGTCTTTCACAAGAATCCCCTGAAGACAATAGGATTAAACAAGGTGTTCTAGGAAATATACAATTGGAATTTGTTTAATTCCCTGATGTCTTTCCTTACCAAATGAGCAAGGACTGCTGCTCTCTTCAGTTTTGATTCACTAGATAAAGAGGTAGACATTCTGGAGATATTTTTGATGCTGGTACTTGCGGCAAGCAGATATGGTAGAAGACTGAAATTTCCATGGTAGGTGATGATCTTAGGCTTGACTACCTCACCTAATCTCTGACTAATTTAACCAAAACCAATCCACAAGAAAGCAAGATTTTTTGGTTGTTGTTCAGTTGTTTCAGTCACATCCAACTCTTTGTGATCCCATTTTGGGGTTTCCTTGGGAAAGATACTGGAGTGGTTTGCCATTTCCTTCTCGAACTCCTTTTGCAGATGAGGAAACTGAGGCCAATAGGGCTAAGCGACTTGCCCAGGGTCACGAAGCTAGTATAGGTCTGAGGCCATATTTGAATTTAGCTTCTCCTAACTCCAGGGCTAGTACTCAATCCAGTGCACCATCTAGCTGCTCCAAAGCAAGGTTAGTGAACTTCTAGATCTTCCCCAGGAAGAATGGTGCTCCCTTTGTTATGACATCCCTCTGCCTCTGACATTTAGCACAAGCACCTCTCTACCACACATATGTCACTTCCATTCTTGCTCTCCAGCTCCCAGTCTCCATTGCTCTGAGCATCTGTTAAAGGGGCACTTAGGATAAAGGGATATTACATTCACATACATTCACATTACATTCACTGAGAAAGCATTCACAGTGCCTTCTAATCCATCCTTTGCTACTGCTTTTCTCACCTTCTCTCCTTCCATTCTGACACATAAGCCAAGAGGAATGAGAATGGGAAAACATCCACATACCTTCTTTCTAAATAATTAATATAATAACTAACATTTACAAAGTACTTACTATGTGCTAAGTATTTTACAATTAGTATCTCATTTGATTCTCACAACAGCACCAGGTAGTAGGTGCTATTATTACCCTCATTTTATAGATCAGGATACTAAGGCAAACAGGCTAAGTGACTTCCTCAGGTCAGACACCAGGAAGGCATCACCAGTTTTGGTAGTATTGGGCTCAGCTACCACAAACCAGGCCAGGGAAATCATGGAAGATTCTTTTTAATAAAATCCCAAGGTAACCAGAGATAAACACCCAATTCTTCTCCACCATCATCACCACACACACACACACACCCACACCCACACACACACACACACACCCCAACTCAGTCATTGGAGATCTTTCAAATTAGCTTAAGAATTAGAATGCTGTAGGAGAAACTGTAAACACACAACCCAGGGAAGTTCAGCAGGAGAGCATTATTAAGGTTCCTCATTTTTTTCTGTAGGGCTAGTGAGTTCCAGTAGGCCCCCAAAAATCACTGACTATTTTCTAGAAATGAAGTAAAATTTGATACTTCTCACTGATAGGTTTTAGAAAGAGGTCTGGGAGATAGAGGTATGGAACATGAACTGGACCACTTTTTGGTGGTCTTTTCCTGTGATATAATTAGTGAAGGCAGGGAAAGAGAGAGGCCAAAATGTCTGGAGTTTATGGAGAGATATAGGAAGGCAGGAAATTGGGTAGATGAGAAAAGAATGGTACCCTGTGTTCTCTCTCCACAGGGTGGCTGCCAAAGAAATCTGCAATTGCATCATTCTTTCTATTTACTTAAAGTTGTATTTTGTACTAAAGTTCTAGGAGGCACCATAGAGAATTGAGGGCAGAGAAGGTGTGAAAGAGGACTGTAAACCACATTCATATCACACACAGCAGTCCGAGAGGATACTGAAAGAAGATGGAGGACAAGACTTGGGGCTTCAGTGCCAGCAATGCTTCTTCTTCCCTCAACTTCACTCTGCCACCCAATTTCGGCAAGCGTCCCACTGACTTGGCTCTCAGTATCATCTTAGTACTCATGCTCTTCATTGTCATGATCTCCCTGGGGTGCACTTTGGAGTTCAGCAAGATGAAGGCTCACTTCTGGAAGCCCAAGGGGATTGCTATTGCCTTGGTCTCTCAGTATGGGGTGATGCCACTCACAGCCTTCGCTCTGGGCAAGATCTTCCAGTTGAACAATATTGAGGCCCTAGCCATCTTGGTATGTGGCTGCTCCCCAGGTGGGACCCTGTCCAACATCTTCAGTTTGGCGTTAAAGGGAGACATGAACCTCAGGTAAGATGGAGGTAGGAGAGAATGAGAGCAGAGCAGTTTGGTATTGAAAAGACCCCCCCAGAAGTGACACCACAATTCAGTGAAAACAAAAAGATTAAAGTTGGGTTAAAGAGTCCTGTAGAAAGCTGGGGAGGTCCATCTGGTCAAGGTGTATTATTGGAGTGAGAATCATATCAATTGCTCAGTATGGACTGCTAACCCTAGGTAGGAATTAAGGGATAGCCCTTGGCTTAAACAGTAAGATGATGAGAAAAGGTTAGTCTGGGAATACCCCTCTCTGACACCTGAGGTAACTCTAGTGAAAGTCCCAGACTGCACTGAGAGGGTACATATTTGACTCATAGTAGGCTTGGGAAATGCATGAGTTCTCTATAGAGTTCTCTGTCCTAGATCCAGAGATTTAAGAGACAAAATGGTTCTAGCTTCCTTTCCAACCTCATCAGCTTTAAACCAGTCCAGGGAAATCATGGAAGATTTTTTTTTTAATAAAATCCCAAATTAACCAGAGATAAATACCCAATTCTTCTCCACCACCGTCATTGCGCTCACACACACACACACACACACACACACACACACACACACACACACACACACACCCCAACACCCCAACTCAAGCATTGGAAATCTTTTAAATTCACCTGTCTAAGAATTAGCATGCTGTAGGAGAAACTGTAAACACGTAACCCAGGGAAGTTCAGCAGGAGAGTATTATTAAGGTTTCTCAGTTTTTTCTCTAGGGCTAGTGAGTTCCAGTAGTCTAGTCCTGCTCCTCTCAGTTTCGTTCCTGATGATATTTAGGTTAAGTTCTAAATAGTCTTAAAGGAAAGGAATGCTTCTTACTTTTTCTGTATCCCTCACAGTGCTCAATACTTTTTGGATTCTTGGTTTCGTGGTAAATTCAGCACCAGATCATCCCTACTAGACTCAGCTCTTTCCTGTTTTCAAAGACCTCTGGTGAAAAATATGCTACCTGGGGTGGGCAGGTGGAGCAGTGAATAGAACACCAGCCCTGAAGTCAGGAGGACCTGAGTTCAAATGCGACCTCAGACACACACTTTCTAGCTATGTGACCTTGGGCAAGTCACTTAACCCAAATTGCCCTGCCCTCCCCCCCTCCAAAAAGCAGAAAAAGAAAAAAAAGAAAACTATTACACCTTACATTAATAATTTATAGCCATTCTGGT
Organism: Pseudochirops corinnae; assembly: GCA_028646515.1. Classification (NCBI taxonomy): domain Eukaryota; kingdom Metazoa; phylum Chordata; class Mammalia; order Diprotodontia; family Pseudocheiridae; genus Pseudochirops; species Pseudochirops corinnae. Next base: position 79,210,492 of record CM053589.1, read on the forward strand.
CCTGATCAGTCTTATTTCTTATCTAATCCAAATATCCTATGATTAACTAATTTCTTCTTGTTCCAGGTGACGTTATCTAATAGTAGGTCCAGCAGTGGAATTAGTATTTAGTTCTTGTTTCCTGAGCTGAGTTCCATTAAGAAAAACAAAAACAAATTCTAGAAAAAACTAAACTAAAGACCCAAAGCTGATTTTAAACTAATGAAAGAAACCTGGAAATATGTATCTTAAGGGACTGAATAAGGAGAAGCTCAAAGCTCTCTGCTTATACTAAAAAAAACCTTTCTGGGGCAAAGGAGAAGATAAGTGACTTATACACCTTCCTAAGTGAACCCTTTCAAAGTTTTAACAACCATCATCCATTCTGAAGTTCTTGGCTTTATCTCATCTGAAACCTTCCTGTTTTGTCCTCAACTTTTTCTTCCAGTCTCAGTGAACACAGTGAACAGTCACCAACTTATAGAAAACAAAACTTGTTTATATGTATATACCTTAATATGGTCATACAACAGAACCTTTAGCTTGAAGCTGCAAAAGGTAGCTAGATGGTGCAATGGATAGAATGCTGGGGCTGGAATCAGGAAGACCTGAGTTCAAATCTAGCCTCAAACAATAACTAGCTATGTGATCCTGGGCAAGTCATTTAACCTTGGGCTAGCTCAGTTATTCTTCATCTATAAAACAGGGGTAATAATTAGCACCTACTTCCCAGGTTTTTTGTGAGGATAAAATAAAATACTATTTGTGAAATGTTTTCCAAACTTCAAAGCAGTTTATAAATACAAACAATTTGTATTATTATTGCAAGAAGTCTAGGCATGCAGAGGATGTGACCATTGTGGTCCCAGGCTTATTGTATTGAGATAGAGGGGAAAGAGTTACCTAACTCTGTTGTTCTTGTTCAGTTGTATTCAATTGTGTCCAACTCTCTGTGACCTCTTTTGGGGTTTTCTTGGCAAAGATACTGTAGTGATTTGCCATTATCTTCTCCAGCTCATTTTATAGATGAGGAAACTGAGGCAAGCTTAAGCGACTTGCTTAAGATCATATAGCTAGTAAGTGTCTGAGGCTGGATTTGAACTCAGTTCAGAACAGTTCTTCCTGAGTCTAGGCCCAGTGCTCTATCCACTGGACCACCTAGTTCTCAACTTATATCTGGAGCTATAGAATTTTAAAATGTGGCATAAATATCTTATTTTTCTTTATTGAAAACACTATTCAGCTGAAAATATTTGTATTTGTCTTTGAAACTGTGATTGTCATAGGGCCAAGAGACTAAAATAAAGAACTAGAAGGCATCATCTTATTTCCAACCCTAATGCTTTTTTGACCTTGAGCAAATTGTTTAACCTCCTTGGGTCATAGTTTCCTGATGTGCAAAATAGGGAGTTGGGTTAAATAGTTTCTGAGTTTTCTTCCAGCCTCCCATTCCCTGATTTTCAAGAAGTAAAAATTAGGACCTAGAGAAGGGGAACAAATGTAGTAAGGCAGTAACCAAGCCAAAACTGAAACTCAAGTCTTCGGAGTTCTTTTTCCCATGGCTATGGTAACTGTCACACTCAATGTGCCTGTTGCTGCTTCCAGAATCAGACATAGATCCACAAGAAAGAAGGGGAAGCAAATTTCCAAAGAAAACGTGAACCTTCCATTCAAGAACTCCAACAAACATGCATTATTTTTTGGTAAAGATCAGTAGTCTGATACTCTCAGACTATCAGTTCAGAATTTAACAATTCTATAAAGTTCTGACCTGTGGTGTCCTTAGACTTTATTTGTCATGGTGGGCAGCAGTGGAAGATAAGTTCTCATGAAACATGCCAGAAAATCCAAATCAGAGATTTCATGGAACTATAACACTGAAAACCATTTTGACAAACCTGACAGAAGCAAGAATCCCTTGCACTGGGGATCCCTGACAGTTGATCATCCAGCTTCTTATTGAGCACTTCCAATGCTCATTCTCTCCTTAGTACATCTTTTACTGTCAGAAAATTCTTTATATTGAACCCAAATCTGCCATCCTCTACTTTCTACCCACTGGTTCTAGCCTAGTCCTGCCTTTTGGAGCACCCCACTTCCTCTACTAGATGACAACCTCTCAAACACTTAAACACATATTAATCTTCTCTTTTTCAAGATAAACTCTCTCAGTCCTATAACCTTTGTTCACATATTATTTCTAGGACACACTCCTCTGTAACCATCTTAATAATAACTAAGATTTCTAGTTTGCAAAGTGTTTTACACATGATGCTCATGACAAGTCTATAAGGGAAGTGCTATTGTTATGGTTTGGGGTGCTGGAAACCCTGAAATGTAAAGGTACAGGGTAAGTCTGCCTGGAAAGAATTGGAGCACTCAAGCCTTTTTTCAATCAAGGAGCAGTTTACTGTAACAGCAGTATGGAAGGCAGATTCCTAGTAAATTTGTAACGAGGGTAAGATTGGTACTTACATAGAAAAAAAAAACAAAAGGAAAAAGAGACCAGTGAAAAGATCTTGATGGAATTAAAGAGTGGTAAACAGCCTGGGGTGGGCCAGTGGCAATAGTATAAAGGGTCTAGAAGGGTTTAAGGAGTATGAAGTAAGCTAATTAAATAATCAAGGTAGGCTGGGATGGGTCATATGGCCTTAGGGGAGATGACAGTGATCTGGGCAGCTGAAAAAGTATGGGAAAGTTCAGGGACTGGCTCAATTCCAGAGACATAGTCTTTTCCTTTAGGGGTCTGGGTCTCATAACCCCATCACTATCATACCCATTTTATAGAGGAAACAGACTCAGAAATATTAAATGACTTGCTCATCACACTGTGAGATAAGTGTCAGAGGCATGATCTGGATCCAGATATCTTCTGACTTGGAGTCTAACATGCCAAAACTGCCAGTCATGAAGTAGGAGCAGAGCTCCCTATAATAAGATCCTATGAGTTTACAATTTGAAGTCTTTACTGAGCATATATACTGAGTCCAACATTGTACTTGGTGTGTGGGGCATTGGGGAATAAGAGAAGGACAATATATGATTCATGTTTTCAAGGGGTATATCATTTAGTTAAGGAGATTTCAAAAACATATGAAACAGCATAATTAAGTCCTAAATATGGGCTTTTTTATGATACTGTAGATATAATAGAATCTAATTAATCTAATGAAATTAAGCATTTCTGACCTGGAAAGATTTCCAAAAATGGTACAGTTTCTTCATGTTCTTTGACATGATTCTACCACTATATGGTTTGACATTACTTTTATAGAAATCTATAAGAAGAAAAATCACTACGTAAACAATACAGGTTTGAGTTGTTGTTGTCATTCATGTTTGACTCTTCATGACCCCATTTAGGATTTTCTTGGCAAAGACACTGGAGTGTTTTGACATTTCCTTCTCCAACTCATTTTACAGATGAGGAAACTGAGTTGAGTGTTAAGTGACTTGCTCAGAGTCACACAGTAAGTGTTTGGGGCTAGATTTGAACTCAGGAAGATGAGTCTTTCTGACTCCAGTCCTGGCACTCTATCCACTGTGCCACCCAGATGCCCCCACAATTTTGGATTATCATTCCAGAATAGCTAAGTAACAAAATCATCATCTCAGTTCTTCCTGGGACAGTCCCTTCAAGGATTCAAAGGGACTCTTCACAATAATCAATATCAAGAATCTCTTCTGAATAATAGAAGAGTGTGTTTCCCTCCCAATGGAACTATGGGCTCTTCCCTTGGATGAGTTGTAGGTCAATTGATTTGTGAATGGAGAAGACAAAACCATATTTAGTTTCTACCCTTAATCCATTTCTTAAGAAAGACGTTTCTGTTTATGAAAAGTTATCCACTTTTACAAGGAATGAGGGAATTTGAAAAGGGTTTTTTGATCAGAGAAAATATTTTTTAAAGGTTCAGTTTTGCTAAAAAGGAAGTCGTTAATATGCTTCCACAACTCCCTTCTTGAGCTTCTTGTACAATTATTTGAAGCTTAATCTATATCTTTTAATTCTAGGATCTCAATTTTCAGCGGTAAGATATATTGCTCGAGTTGGTCCAAAATATGAACCTCTCTTTATTTTGCTTTAATGCAGCAAATGCAACAAAATGGTAAGATGACAAAAACTATTCTAGATGGTTTAAGAGTCTGTCAAGTGACATAATAGAGGACATTACCTTGATATAGAAAAAAATGCAATGGTTGAAGATAAAATTCAGTGTTCTAGTTTCAGTTTCTAGCCTGCCCTTTAATCTCTAAACAAGAGTCAGAATTCTATGCAGAATAACAAAACCTTATGAGATCGATTTAAAGGGAAACGAAACTGTTCAGTTGTTCAGCAGATAATCGGATCTGTTTAGCCATAGCTATTATGGAACAGACATTCTTAAACCATACACAGATCTTTCTATTATAGTCACAGCTCTTATCTATGTACAATCAGTATAGAATGTCCTAGCTATTCTTTATTCTATCCATTAACTCTTAGCAAGTACTGCAACTATACTCTTATTTCAATTTTTTGTTTTGTGCACATTGCTAATGGATGACTGTAAAGATCAGAAAGTCCATGAAATCCCTACTCCACACCAGGTGTCCATCATTATTGTAGAAACACTTACCAGGAGTTGGGTGGAGCAATAAATAGAGTGCTGAACAAGAAGACCTGAGTTCAAATGTGACCTCAGATATATGGGAATATTTGAGAAACTCAGTTACCTCATCTGCAAAATGGGGATAATAAAACACCTATGCCCTAGGGTTGTTGAGAGGATAAAATAAGACAATATTTGTAAATCATTTTTTCATAGTGAAGGGAACAGAATCAGGAGAATAAATGTTATACACAGTAACCACAATATTGTTCAATGAGGAATTGTGAATGACTTAGCTATTCTCAACAATACAATGATCCAAGATAATCTCAAAAGGCTCATGATGAAGCACACTATCCACCTTGAGAAAAAGAACTGATATTGATTGGATACAAACTGAAGCATGCTATTTTTCACTTTCTTTCTTTTATTTTTTCTTTTATTCAAATCTTCTTGTACAAAATTACTAACATGAAAATGTTTTACATAATTGCACACGTATCTGATTGCTTACTGTCTCAGGGAGAGGGTAGGTGAGGGAGGAAAAGAGGGATAGAATTTGGAACTCAAAATTTTAAATAAAAATGTTTAAAAAAATTTTTTTTAAGCTTCACTTATCATCTCTCTTTTTTTCCTCTTCATTTTTAGTATCACTAGTAATATCTGTCTGTCCTCCACAGGGAAAAAAATTCTTTCATTGTAACAAATTTGCTTTGTCTGGCCAGCCAGCATCAAATACACATATTGTCCTGTGTCTGAAAAATAGCTATTTTTTCTCAAAACTAGCCATCTAGTTACTAGATCAGAGTTCTTAATTTTTCCATAATTTTTTCCATTACAATAATGTAGGCATATAAATTGTTCTAGTTTTGCTTTGCATCAATTCATAGATGTCTTTGCAGATTTTCTAAATCTATCCCTTTCATTATTTCTTTTGGTAAGATAATATTCCATTATATTCATATTTCTTTAGCCATTCCACAATGGTGGTTCTTTGCTTCAACATAAAATGTATTATAAGTATTTTTTTCTATAAGGTTTTTTCCTCCTTCTTCCTAGTGGCATAGATCTAGTATATATTCAAATTGTTTTTCAGCATGGTTAGATCAGTTCGTAGCTGTATCAATAGTACATTAATGTGCCTGTTCTTCCACAGCTCCTCCAAAGATTGTCATGTTCCTTTTATATCATCTTTTTTTTTTGGAGAGGGAAGGCAAGGCAATTGGGGTTAAGTGACTTGCCCAAGGTCACAGGGCTAGTAAGTGTTAAGTATCTGAGGCTGCATTTGAACTCAGGTCCTCCTGACTCCAGGGCCAGTATACTATTCACCGCACCACCTAGCCACTCCATGCCATCTTTACCAATATGTTGGGTGATACATTTTGGGATTGCTGGGAAACCTGAAGTGTCAGGGTACCAGGCAGCATTTGTGTGGAAGGATTCACACATTCAAACCATCTTCCAATGAAGGGGCAAATTTTATTGTAGCCAATAGAAGTGGGCAGGGTTCCTAGTTAACCTGCAACTTAATGGGAGTAAGGCTTATATACAAAAGGGACAGTGGAAGGAACTGATTGGAATTAAGGAGTGATACTGGGTAAGGGATAGAGTAGTGGATCAATGGAATAGATTGGGTACAAAAGACTCAATCATCAATGATTATAGTAATACACTATTTGATAAGCCCAAAGACCCCAGTTTCTGGGATAAGAACTCATTATTTGACAAAAA
>CM053589.1:79217293-79230215 GCA_028646515.1 Pseudochirops corinnae
TCTAATTCCTCAAGAGGAGCTTCTTCCACAGGGGCAGCCTCTACTTCCTCAAGAGGAGGCTCTTCTTCTTCAAGAGGAGCCTCTAATTCCTCAAGAGGAGCTTCTTCCACAGGGGCAGCCTCTACTTCCTCAAGAGGAGGTTCTTCTTCTTCAAGAGGAGCCTCTAATTCCTCAAGAAGAGATTCTTCCACAGGAGAAGGCTCTACTTCATCAGGAAGAGGCTCTAATTCTTCAAGAGGAGTTTCTTCCCGTGATGAAGCCTCTACTTCAACAGGAACAGTTTCTACCTTATCAAGTGGAGCTTCTTCCATAAAAGAAGACTTCACTTCATCAGGAGGCTCTTGTTCCTCAAGGGGAGCTTCTTCCATGGGAAAAGTTTCTGTATCAACAGAAGGAGGCTCTAGTTCCTCAAGTGGGCCTTCTTCCATGGGAAGAAGTTCTGTGTCAGTAGGAAACAGCTCGGGTTCCTCATGGAGCATCTCTTCAATGGGAGAAGTCTCTTCTTCAATGGGAGATTCTAGTTCCTCAACAAGAGCCTCTTCCATGGGAGAAACTTCTACTTCCACAGGAGACTCTCTATCCTCAAGAGGATCTTCTTCCTCAGGAGGAAATTCTTTTTCAGCACCAGGAGGAGACTCTAGATCAATAGGGCCCTCTCTGTCAGAAGATTCAAGTTCAGCAAGAGGAGGCTGTTCTTCATGAACTGCCTCTTCTATAGAAATTTTAGGGGTAGTATCTATTGAAACCCTTTTGGGGCTTTTCAGACCTATCTTAGAGCCAGATTCTTCAGGGAGTTCAATAACTGAGGCTTTGCTAGCCTGGGCAGAGAATGTTTTGCTAGCCCTAGCACTTGCCTGGGGAGAAATAGTTCTGCTTGCAGCTTCAGTACTTCCCTGGGCAGAGATGATTTTGGCACTTCCTGAGGGAGAGAAAGTTTTGCTAGCAGTAGCACTTCCCTGGGCAGAGAATGTTTTGCTATCCCTAGCACTTGCCTGGGGAGAAATAGTTCTGCTTGCAGCTTCAGTATTTCCCTGGACAGAGATGATTTTGGCACTTCCTGGGGGAGAGACAGTTTTGCTAGCAGCTTCAGTACTTCCCTTGGCAGAGATGATTTTGGCACTTCCTGAGGGAGTAAAAGTTCTGCTAGCAGCTTCAGTACTTCCCTGGACAGAGACAATTTTAGCAGTTCCTGGGGGAAAGACAGTTTTGCTAGTAGTAGCAGCACTTCCCTGAACACAGAATGTTTTGCTAGCCTTAGCACTTGCTTGAGGAGAAAGAGTTCTGCTAGCACCTTCAGTACTTCCCTGGGCAGAGATGATTTTGGTACTTTCTGGGGGAGAAAAAATTTTGCTAGATGTAGCACTTCCCCGGACAGAGAATGTTTTGCTAGCCCTAGCACTAGCCTGAGGGGAAAGAGTTCTGCTACCAGCTTCGGTACTTCCCTGGGCAGAGATGATTCTGGCACTTCCTGGGGGAGAGAAAGTTTTCCTAGAAGCAGAACTTCCTCGGGATTTCCTTGGTGTTACTTTAGGTTCCTCCGTATCTTCCATTGGCTGGGATGATGAATCTTTTTTGCTAGTAGCACAAGGAAATCCTATTAGCTCTGTGTCACTCATTCCAGTCTGCTTGTCCACCATTTCTCTGTACAGACCATAGTAGGCCATAAGACCCCAATCTCCAGTGCAACTTGTCTGCTGAGATCTGTTTATCAAGGAATAGCTCTGATGTCTGTTTAAGGCAGTTTCACGCCCTTTAGATGGATGAGCAATTTGTTCAATATCAGACTCGGGGACAGGAGGAGTTGCCCCTCCAACATCGATTAAGGCTTCTCCAAGTGGTTCACCAGACTTCATTTCTCCTCCCCCACTTGATTCCTTAGGTTCCTCAAGTTTAGATTGTGGTAGTAGAATTTCTCCCTTCCTTCCTGAGACCTTTTTTTTCCCTACTTTAATTTCATCTGTCTGCTGGGATTTATCAGCTACTTCTTGTCCATGTTTTCTCCTCTGCCAGGTTTGTTGAAGCTGAGAAGATAATCTTATTTTATCATATTCTTTAGTAGAATGCTTTGCTTTGCTTTCATGTATATTACTATGGCTAAGGACAGCTTTTGGTGCAGCCTGTTGTGAACCTGTCAGGTATTTCTTTTTGTCAATGATATCTGTTTGCTGGGATTTTTCTACCATTGGTTGAGAAGGTTTCCTTCTTTTTCTCATTTCTTGCCTCCCTGCTGAAACAGGTTGATCATGTTCATTACTTTCTTCCATTGCTGCGGCTGGTGATTTCAATTTGGTATTATTCCTTAGGTTACTTATTGTCAAATTTCTCCAAAGTGTCAGGTGATTAAGCCTTTGATTTCCTTTGTGATGGATGATCACAAGTGATTGCACTCTGTCTTACATTCTTGTTGGATCCCACTTTATTCAATAAGCCTCTTTCTGGTTTAATCTCTGTTATGAACAGACTCACTTCTAGAAGTTTCCCTCATGGGTCTATGACATCACTGTTATGTCTACCTACAGGGTTCCATAGTATTCTCAGGTTCTTATTACCTTAGTATATATTCATAAGCATAAGCTGTTAGCTGCTAACATACTAACGCTGAAAGGAATTAAGCAGTAAAATACAGCACTCTCCTCTAAGAGGAATCTTCAGTTCTGACATTTTGAGTTTGTTAGGGAAGAAAATTCTGAGAGTTCAATCCAGTATCTTTTCATATTCAAATTCCTGAAGGCAGTTGATGTTGAGTAGATTCAATGGAATTCTACAATCTGTTGTCTGGAAGAAAAAAAACTCTCTGAAAACATATATTTGAGACCACTTTTACCAACGTTATGTTTGAGGGGGAGAAAAACAAGTTGAATAATTTGAGTTTTAGAGTCCATGACCTGAAAGTGAGTGAGCTTTTTTTTTTAGATCATGTATATTTAACTCTCAGGGTACACAATATTTGACTACCTAAATGTGTAGAAAAAAAATGTATGCTATGTTTGGTCACTAGGTCAAATGGTGACACTCATTTATACTTATGAGTCATTTCATAAAATAGTTCCAAATGAGAGGTATAGGAATTATTTGAGATGAGGACAAGTGAAACAATTCATTTACTGAAATGTTTACTGGATTTTCTTCTTCATTAGAGAAAGGAAGAGAAAAAATAACTTTGCACAGGCCTTAAAAATAATTTCAAAAACAGTTATGTCCTAGAGCAGGCTTGATTTAGGCTAATCCCCCGATAATTGAGGTTCAATAAGGGAATGAGATTAAGACACTCATAAATCATTCAAGAGTTAACAAAAGGAGATTTATTTAGGAGAAGGATATTCAACAAGGATTCAAAGCGAGTTGATTCAACTGATTGAAATTCCCCTGCCTCTGAGTTGCTGGGCAGATTGTTTCACACTTAGGCAACCAGGAAGTGATGCCAATATCCTAAACCTTTAGTTTCCTTAATTAATCAGATATCAAGGACAGTTTGAATACCTTTTAGGGAAAAACTAGCATAACTTGTATGGAGGTGTTAGGATACTGCTCCCACCATATCCTACCTTCCAAAGAACCTTCTATCTCTTAAATGATGCATCAGGGTTGTAAGAATCCTGATGTAGGCAGCATGGAAGGACAAAGAGTAAAAACTAAAACAGAAAGGTAGTAAAAAACAAAACAATGTAACAGCTCACTGAAGGTATGACAGGTACAGGAGAATGCAGACAAGAAATCCTGGGCTTACTTCCCTCTAACCCCCGGATACTTTGGAAGAACCCGTTTTCAGAGCTCATGATCTTGTCCAAGTGGCAGGTGGTGCCAAATCTTTCCAGTTCACAGCAGGTATTTTAAAGTACAGAGGTTAACAAGAGTAGGAGCAGCACCAGGAACATCAGCAGGCAAGTATGAGGGAGAACATTCCAAGTATGGCAGAAAGCCAGAGAAAATGCCTGGAGACTAGAGATGGAGGGGTCTTGTTCATGGAAGAGAGGAGGCCAGTGCTTGGCTGAAGAATACATGGTGAAAAGTAAGGTTTGAGAAGACTGGAAAGATAGGATGGGGCTAGGAAATGAAGAGCTTTGAATGCCAAAAAGGGCATTTTGTATTTCATCCTGGAGTTAATAGAGAGCCACCAGAGTTTATTGAGAGGTGAGGTGACATAGTTAGACCTGACTTTAGGAAAATAACTTTGATGGCTGAATGAAGGGTGGATTGGAGTAGGGAGAGACTTGAGGCAGGCTGACCCACCAACAGGCTATTACTATGATTCAGGTGTGAGGTGATGAGGGCCTGCACTAGAGTGGTGGTAGTATCAGAGGAGAAAAGGGGGGTGTATTCCAGATATGTTACAAAGATGAAATCTACAGGTTTTGGCAACAGCTTGGATATGGTGAGTGAGACATAATGAGAAATCCAAGATGACTCCTAGAGAGCCTGAGGGACTGGGAGGATGGTGTTATCCTCTACAAGGAATAGGGAAGATAGGTGGCGGAGAAGGGTTTAAGGGAAAAGATAATGAGTTCTATTTTGGACAGGTTGAGTTTAAGATGTTTACTGAATAGCCAAACTGAGATGTCTGGAAGGCAGTTGGAATTGCAAGACTGGAGGTCAGCAGAGATGTTCACAGGATAGGTAGATTTGAGAATCATCAGCAAAGAGAGAATTAAATGTATCAGCGCTGAGATCACTAAGTGAAGTAATACAGGGACAGGGCAGCTAGGTGGTGCAGTGAATAGAGTACCGGCCCTGGAGTCAGGAGGACCTGAGTTCAAATACGGCCTCAGACACTTAACAATAAAAAAAAACTAGCCATGTGATCTTGGGCAGCAAGTCACTTAACCCCAATTGTCCTACCTTCCCCCATCCAAAAAAAAAAAAAAGGAAAAAAAATGAAAATGGGGTGAAGATGACCCAAAGCTGAGCCTTGTGGGACATCCATGGTGAGTGAACACAACCTGGATGAGGCTCCCAAAAAGTTTATGGATGTGCTCTGCACCCTCATACTGAAGAGGTATAAGCAGGGGGGATTTCTATTGAAATCTTTTGAGGGTTCGTTGTCCAAAAAGAATTACTGGACTCAGCTGATTTTTGGCAGAGTTATAAAGGTTTATTGTTACACTGGGGCAAAAGGGGGGATAGGAGACCTGCAAGCTGACAGAGATTTAAGGCAGAGTTACAAAGTTCTAAATTAAGCTTTGCAGCAGGCAGGGGGAGATAGAGAAAGCCTGCAAAAACCTGCAAAGACTTGCAAAGTGTAGGATTTAGTGTGACGCTCTGCAGGGGAGGGAGTGGGGGGGGGGGGGATAGAAAAAAAGCCTGCAAAGAGCAGGGGCTAGAGATGCAGTTTTTAGACACAAAACTGTCAGTCATAGGTTCATTATGCTAACTAGGTGTGCAAAGGTGGGATTAGGGAGGAGTTTGGGAGGAGTTAAGGAGTGATTTATACTTAAAGGAACATGTACCTTTCATATCAACTGCGCATGTGTATTGCCCATAATTCACTGTGAGAAATTGGGGGGGGGGAATTAGGAGGGGAGGTGTGGTTTTTGCCTTGAAGCCTCAAAAAGTCAGCCAGCAGTCAAATTTGAATGAGAAGTACTCATCCTGTTTGCCATCAAAGTCCTTTTTGATAAGATGGATGTTGGGAAGCTGGGCTATTTGGGATTTCAGGATGAGTCTTACACAAAGCAAAGAGGGTTAATGGCTAAACCTCACAAACTGATGGATCTGCTCTTTGTGTGGAGTTATCTTACTGATAATCCATTGAAGGATTCATAGTTTGCAGCTGGCCACTAAAACAAAGGAGGTAAACATTTCTCTAACTAAGGCATGCTTTTAAAGGATTCATTGATATGGCTTGTTATCATAGCTATAGAGTTAATGGTTTCAGGGAAAATGCTTTTAGGCTGGGGGCAGGGGAGAGAAAGAGTTAATGCTTTACGGCTGGGGAGAAATGTGGCTTTTACAACTTAATTGTACAGGCTGATGTGCAATGATACATACCTAGGTACCCAACACAAATGAGATTTTTGCAGACTGAAGACAAAGTCACCCCAAAATATTATGGGGCACTGCATCAATACCACCACCAAGGGGCATCAGGAAATGCCAATTGAAGGTGTTTAGGAGAAAAAAGATCATACCTGTTAGATGCAAGGTTTAATGGAATAAAAGACACAATTAAGAAATTGGTGTCATTCTCATCCAGCTGTAGTAAGGGGGTGGAGGGGTGTGATGTGGGGAAGGTGGCTATTAAATGTTCTGGGTCTTGTTTCTCAGGCTGGGGCCACTGGAAATTAAAAAAAAAAAAGTAAACACAGCCATATACCTCTCCTCTGGTTGGTGAAGATTGGTTTGAAGGCCGGTGTTTGAAAAAAGGAATTGTTAAGGTAGCCGTCATAGGACACAAGAGCCTCCTTCTTTCCTTCTACCTTCCTCTTCCGGAAAGATCCTCAAAAACTCCCGCCCTCTAGTCAAAATCTCGCGATAACTTCCTCTCCACGCCTGCTCTGAAGAAATTCTATTCTCGGCCGTTCTCACCCTAGGATGTTTGGATAGGTTTAAAGGAATTCGCGGGGAAATAACTTTTTAAACCTTCCTTGAGGATCCTGGGATTTGTAGTATTTTACCTACTCATGGGAGAGACCCCAGACTTGGACTGGACTGGGTTATGCCCACAAAAAAGCTTTGAGTGTCTCTGCAGAGACCGCTCTTGGGAGCCCTGGCAGCTAGTGAAGGGAATTTTTAATGAAACATGACTCTTTAAGAGCCGTCGGGGCTGGAGCCCTCCGGGGGAAGAGGGAAGGAAGCCTGATAACACACTGGGGGGGAGGGGGGGTTCAGCGGGAGGCCTTTAGTGATGGGCAGGCCCGCAGTCACACTGCAGCCTGTGCGGTGTGCAGGGCATTCCGTGGGTTCCACGACCTCGAGGCGGTGTGCCCAGGGGCCCAGTCCTTGTGTGGCTCCCGGAAGGTACCGTCACCGCCTTTGGAACAAATTCAAGATTGCAAACCCTTTCTTGTCAGATAAGCCTTGGAAACTTGAACTTTTAAAATGACAATTGACCGAGATTTAGATTTGGGGGCGGAGGGAGTGGAGGTGGACAAATTCCTTTAATGATATTCCATGAGATCTGAGCGTTTCAACCAATGAAAGAGTGAATGAATGAGCAACAAAATGTCAATGAAAAAATTCTTCAGGTAGCCAGTACTGGTCCCCTGCTGCCATTCTGCCGGGGATGGAATTGAGTAGCAGAGGGCCTCTCCATCCCCTACAGACTCACCCAGAAGGGGCTGGTTTCTGCTTCCCTCCCTGCCTTCCATTTTGGGTTGTGTCTTGGAATCTGCCGGGATCCACTGCCCTTACCCCCAGGCTTCGGTGGCCATAAAACTGACCAACTTGGCAGTCCTTCCCGGATCACACAGATCCAGAAGGTGCCTCCCTAGGATCCTGGGGCTGTTTTGGGTAGTGGAATGGGGCATCTCCGGAGACGTAATTGATAGCTTGGGGAAGGGCAGGAAGATGAAGTCTGGCCCTGTGGCTGTGGGGTCTGAATAGGGAAGCTGATTGTGGGCTAGGAGACCGAGAAAGCTGAGGCTGCTTGCTCTGGCAGCTCCTCTCCATCCCAAGGATTCCTCTGTAGAGGTCTTAAGGAAGTGAGAGCAACAGCATGTTCAGGCCAGAAGCTGAGGTCCACTTTGTTTTCTCTCTCCCCTGTCTCCTTTCCCGCACTAGCTTCTGAGTGGAGTGTTGAAGGTTCCTCCTGAGATCGACTGGAGAAGATTTCTCTGCCTTGTATGCAAACTCTAGATGGCATGGCTTGATTGTCCAAAAATTGAAGCAAAAATTTTTTTTAAATACACAAAGGTTAATCTTTATTCGGTTGTTTTACTGATGGGGTTCTACTGAGGGGCTCCAGGAGGCTGGCCTGGCAGATTCCATGATCTGTGCTTTTAATGAATCTTATTAATAACCTGTATTTTTAAGTTCTCTAACTTTGTAGAAAGGGGGAAAAGTCGTAATGTGAACCAATGTCAAATCAAACCCTGAGGTAAAGTGGGTCTATCACAGTTGAAAGTGGATGCCTGGAATGAACAATTTCTTCACATTCTGATGAAGGGAGGGAGAAGTAAAGGTGTGACTAGAAGTAATGTGATGCCAGCCCCACATCAGAGATGGGCTTGCTCTGTGAAGTACAAATCTACTCCCTTTTGTTCCCCTCAGCCAAATTTACAGCTAAATTCTCAGCAGTTAGCTATAAATATACTTGATAGTTATTGTCTACAGACTTCCAGGTCACTCTTTTGCTTTCCTCAATGAGTTTGGTATAAAGTTCACAATTTTTCTTTCCTCCCCAACTCCTGCCCTCATACTAGGAGACCTCAACTGTCGACCTCTAGAAAAGGTTTGGTTAAAGGAGACAAACAAATAGTAATATAAAATTACATTATTTATTCATTATTCCCTTAAGGCTAGCAGTATTTGCACAAGGAGTGCAGGACTAAAGTCCTGACTGATGAACAGAGGAATCATAAGACTTTTTATATATTTTTAGAACCATCCCAATTCAGGATGACCATGTCACAAAACTTCATGACTTCCATTTGTTACCATCTACATGTGAAACAGAGTTCTTTGGTTGCAAATGCAAATTGACAACAAACAGGGCAGGGTCTATTTACATTTTACAGTCTCAGGGTGTCTGTTTTGCTCTCATGTGGAATAAGTCCAAGATAGGGGGAATCTCACCTCTGGTCTTTGAAATTGCTAACACAGGGAAAGGTATTTTTAAGTCAATCAGAGCAGTCTGTTTGATTAATTCAGACTTTGGCCAAAATACGATATTTAATGATTATCATTTCCCACTTTTGGTCAAGAACAAATCTATGTGATTTAGTCCTAAGACCAAAGAAGGTATGAAAAAAAAATCTCTCTTCTTGGTAGCTTTTCCAATATCCTTATTTAGGTGAATTTAGTTTTTTCCCCATCACTTCCTGAAATAGGGGGCACTAAGGATAATAGTTAAACAGTTGCATATCCCCAGATATGTAAGTCAATTGAAATACAAGCAAAAGGAGCAGGCTGCAAGGGGGATCAAGGTAGCACAATGACAATACAGAACAGTAAGCTAAAGCTGTAGCAGTTCTTATGTAGGCCTGGTCTGGACTCTTGGGGAAGCTGTTTGCATCTGATGTCATCTTTTCCAAGTCCCTTAGCTCAGATGTTCTCTCAGGAACAGGGGTATTCACAAGCTGGAGTAGTCAGGCAACCCCGACAGGGGCTCCCAGACACATGATTTGTCACCAAAAGGCACATAGAAACGGTTCCATTTCCCAGCCATGCATGGCTAGGCTCACACAGTATCACAATAGTTCAGTTTTCTAGCCACACAGGGGCTAGGCTCAAGATTGCATAATTACATTAAGTCAGGTACAGATTAAACTTCTTAGGTGTCTCACAATAGACTAGTTTTGGGATGGGAGATAACATGTTACTAAGATAACCAAGAAAACTTACATATGAACCATCCAAATGAACAGAATCATTATTATAAATCCCAGTGAACAGTTTTCTCCACATTTAAATTGCCTTTCTTCCTCATAGTTTAATAGCATTGAAAGCAGTTTTCATTTTGGTGATACTTGACTGAAAGAACTTCATTGCTAATTGACTCTTCCTTTTTATAAAGTTTTCTATATTTTCCAGTCCTGTAGATAATTAAGTATTTAACTTTTCTAATGATTTTAAATGAACAGAAATCCTTATCACATTAATTTAACTGATTGAAATATAGTGGCATAATTACTAATGCTAATGATTTTAAAATCTCAGCTTTCATAAGGGTCATTAACTGCCAAGATTTTAAATTTCAGGGCCCAATATTATAAATGTGCTTACGTTTTAATTTATGTTATACAATGAGGCAAGAAACATCCCTAAATAATTTGCAGGTTCTGTTTTGTTCTTTCAAAATTCCAGGATTTTTTAATAGCAATGTTTATAAGTCTTTTAATTTGATCTTTTGTAGTCTGAGCACCATTTAATAGGTGTACATGCACTTAATTTACTGCTATACTTGCATTTAATGCTATATTCTTATTTAATTCTAACTTCAATAATTCTTACCTTAATTTAGGTATTTAATTTAATTAATTTAGGAACCTATAGTTCCACCAAAATACAATTTTGAGCTTATTTTCACTTTTACTGATTTCAACACATTTTATTGTGTTTCTATATTTATACATTTTTAGAACCATCCCAATTCAGGATGACCATGTCACAAAACTTCATGACTTCCATTTGTTACCATCTACATGTGAAACAGAGTTCTTTGGTTGTAAATGCAAATTGAAAACAAACAAATAATTTATTTAAATTATAGTGATATCATTAAATTTCACTTTACTTTCAGTTGCTTCCCAATTTTAAATTAAGCTTTTCTCTTTCTGGGAACACTTTGGGATTCACCTTCAATCTAAGAGTTCTAATGTAGGGGTTGATAATAGGGTTTATTTGGTGTCTTCAGATGAGTTGTTTAAAAAAAGTTAAATAAATTTCAACTCTACTTACATTAATACTTCTGCAATCTGAAGATGATCCAAAATTTTCCTGTTTCGCCTTCTAATAATAAAAATTCACACTTTCTTCCTTCAATAAATCTGTCCCAATTTTAAGTAGTTTTTAAGTAGAACTTTAATCTACACTAAAATTAAAACAACTTTCACAGTGTGATACCAGGAAACTTTAGACTCGAGACTGACTTACTGAACCTGCTTAGGGTTTAGCAAATGTGTTTCTTTTTAAAATTCTGAGTTGTGGAATTATTTAAATTCACAGGAATTTTATTCTGATTTCTCCTGTACTATTTTCCTAAGTTTTCTTATTTTAACACTTATCTGAATTTTACTGAATCTCTATTTCACTGAATCTCTCCTGCATTGAAATACTGATGATGCAATATTGCTTCATGTAGCCACATAGTATTGTGTTGTAAACAAGTCATTACATGTACATATTCTTGCTCATGCATGCTGGGCTTCCCAACAAGCACAGAACACTTGCCTGCTAACACATGCTTGTTAAGACCTGTTGGCAAATTTGACCACTGATCAATTATAACTTGCATTTTATGGGTTTATTTGGAAAATAATGTGATCACCATGACTCAAACTCAGCTACACAACAGATCAAACATGTATGAATGGCTTTCCAAAATTTTCTTCTCTCCTTATGCTTCTACCGCCTCTCATTTTTATTTAGCATACCCCAATTGCACCTGAGGCTACTATCACCTTCCCCATTGTTCCAGCACCCCACAGGGGGTGGTATCATCCACTTGGGAAGCTGTGGAAAAGGGTCAGTAGAAGTCTCTCTTTTTTTGGGAAGAAGAAGTCAGCATCAGAACTGTGGTAACCACAGACACTCAGAGTTATTTTGAGTATGAAGCTTCAACTCAAAACATATTCAGGATCCGTATTTCAAAAAAAACCCAAAAACCTATATGTATGTCAGTTTTAATTAATCTAATTAATGACAGGGATCCTGTCTGACCACTCAAGAATTAAGTCAGAGCAGACTAGGACTACTCAGTAGTCAAGACAGTGCAGTAATTAACAATGTAATTGTAAATAACAATGATAGACAAATAGATTGACAGATTTCCCTCCACAAAAACTGATGTCTGACTGCCCTAAAAGTAGAATTGAGGTTTATGTCAGATTTGTAACTAGACCAGAACAGACTGTAAGAGATTCCATCATTGCTTCCTAATCACTGAAGGCAGGGTTTTATGTCAGTTTTTAACCGGACCAGACCAGTACTGCCCATGAATAAAGCTGGGGAGGGTAGCCAATAAAGTAAATTTTGGGAATTTATGATTTTTCTTTTATTATTTGGAACTCAGGGACATTCCTCCTACAATTTTTGGTTAACTTAAAGTCTTTCTTAATATTGACCTCATCTGACTAAATGCTGTTCCATGGATTTAAAAATTTCCTTAAGACTCTCTGAGCTCTGGCCCCACAAGTAGCAACATGATACCAAGAAGGTCAGAATTATTGGTAAATGTGGAGCACATTATGATGCATCCCTCAGAAAAGTGGTGAAGAAAATTGAAATTAGCCAGCATGGGGGGCGGAGCCAAGATGGCGGCATAAGAGCAGCAACATATTGCAGCTCTCACATAGCCACCCCAAAATACCCATAAAATAGGACTCTAAACAAATTCTAGAACTCCAAAACGCACACAAATATACTTTCCACTAAAGTCAGCTCAACTACAAAGAACCATCTCAGCCCTGCCAACCGAAACCAGCCTAGCCTGAAACCGCGGCTCTGCCCTGGAAGCAGATGGACGAGAGGAGCCAAGCCCTGGCTGGAGCTTCGGGTGAGCAGATTGGTGGCAGCCGTGACAGAATCTAGAATTAGGTTAGTGCAGCTCAGCGAAATCGGGGGAGAAAAGCGGGTCCGGCCAAAATGACTCCAGGGCAACAAGGCCGCAGAACTGGAGGTCTTGCACCTGCCTCCACACTGCCGCTTCAGAGCTCTTGGCCTGCAGACTGCAGAGGGACCAAGCAATCGTTCAGAGGCCAAATGCTCTTGCATTGAGCAGCCTGGATCCGGATCGTGGTCTTGGGCTTTGGTCCTGTGGTTTTTTTTTTTCAGTGAGCCAGAGTTGGGGAGGGACCCAGCAGCCTCCTAAAAGCTCCAGCAGCTGGGAAAACCCCAGCAATTTGGGACAGAGCTTTCCCCTCTGGAAGCAGAGCTCCACAGAGATTAAAAAAAAAATCACGGACCGACCAACCATGAATAAGAACAAGCATAAGAAGCAAAGTAAGAAGAGCAACTAAACCCTAGATTCCTTCTGTGGGGAAAAGAAGGATCAAGGCAGAGAACTATAGGAGGACAGCACAGCCAGAGCTCACCCACCAAAAGCTTA
>CM053589.1:79239175-79266220 GCA_028646515.1 Pseudochirops corinnae
AGGAGAGAATAGACTGGGGGAGGGGGACACATTGGGATGGCTGTTTTGGGGTGGGGGGGTGGGGGAAAGAGGGGGAGAAAAGATGTAACTCAAAATCTTGTGGAAATGAATGATGCAAACTATAATAAAATTAAACAAAAAAAAGTAATACCATATTAGACCTGTACCCCATCAACTAGAATACAAGGTAGTAGGTGCCATGAAAAAGGTACCAACAAAGTGCTATGGAAGTTCTGAGGTGTCAGAAATCTAATTATGTTGATGAAATCACAGGTCTGAACAACCTTTCAACTACAAAACAAAACACCAAAACCTGACCAATGTTCTATTTTCAGATCTCTATATTCTCCTCAGGAATAGTTTAGGTAAGAGATATTACCTGAAAAGGAGTTTTCTTAATGTGAATGGAAATTCCAACACATTGGATTTTGCAGAGGTAAAACTGACAGGAAGATGTCAAATAGTGACCTCCATATTTTAAGTGTGGCATTATTAACAAAGAAATCAAGGTAGAAGGCAGTGGTTCTAAAAGGAAATAATCAATCTTATTTGGCATATGTTACAATTAAGGTGTCACAGGATCATCTAGGTAGAAGCAGATGAAAATGAGGGACCTAAGTTCAAGAGGGAGGTCAAGAATAGAAAGCGTGGTGAAAGAGTTAAGCCCCAGTCTTTCTAACCATGAGAATGGCTCCGCTAATCCACTGTTGTTGTTTAACATTTTTAGTTGTGCCCTGTTCTCCATGACTCCCTTTTGGAGTTTTCTTGGCAGAGAAAATAAAGTGATTTACCATTTCCTTCTCCAACTCATTTTGCAGATGAGGAAACTGAGGTAAACAGGATTAAGTGACTTGCCCTGGGTCACACAAGTACTAAATATCTGAGGCCAAATTTAAACTAAAGTCTTCCTGACTTGAGGCCCAGTACTGTCCCAATCCACTACAACAAGTTTACTGTCTACCTGAATGAGTGTGACTAGGGAGAGAAGTAAGTAAAGACAGAGGAATTGCTCTGAAAGGAACAAAGCACAAGATCAAATAAGTATAGGGAAGGAAGTATCAAGAAAAGAGTGGTCAATATCATCAAACATTGTAGAGATCAGGGAACAAGGTGCTTGAAAACAGTTTAAAACTTTGGACTTTGGAATTAGGATGTTATCAATGACTGCTCAGTTTAGTTTCAGGAGTGACTAGGGAAGAAGAGATCACAATTCAGTGGATGGTAAAGATAGAATCAGTAAAGTAGACTAGATTCATTCTTCCAGCCTGCTTCCTGACTTCATACTTTATATTAGGGCCAGTGTTGGTGCAATTCTTTAGGGAAGCGCTGGTTCTGGTGCTGCCTTTCTTGTGTACTGAGTCTTGTGTTTTTCCAGGATCTTCGGGTAGCTCAGACTGGAGACCTCAAATCTTTCCATACTCACACAAGTATTCTGATCCACCTGTGGCTCCAGAAGCTGTAGTATGTGCAACAGTCAACACCCCAATAAAACCATCTCACCAGATGAGCTAAACTTGGTGTAAGCCGAGTTTTGAAAACAAAAGACAAACAACATTGGGCTAGAAGCTGGAACTAAGACCCTGCCTTGCTTCTGGGGTATGACTGTTGCTGTTTGCTTCTGAATTTGCTCCTCTTAGCCTGGGGCCTGCAGCTAGCTGCTGCCTATTGTGAAACACTACCTCTGAGCCTTGAAGCTGTGAACATTGATCTACCACTGAGTCATTCATAGGTGGCAGGGCTCCTACTTAGCACATGTTCCATATGGTGCCTTTGGTATATGTCTTGCTTCTCCTCCCACCTTGGTACACAGCCTCTCACTGTAGTGTTCCATAGATGACACACTCTTTGACAGACCCTATTCTCAGTGTCCACAGACTTCTGTCACCTCTGACTTGGTCTAGAAAAGTAACTTTCTCTTAAATTATTCAAGTTTGGCATATTTTCTAGATTACTTGGAGGAATTTTAATTGGGAGCTCACTATATTGCTTCCTGTATTTCCCACCATCTTAGTTCCACCTACTCGCTTTCAACTTTCACTTACACATGAAATGGATTTAAGTGAGGCAGAGTTGCACAGTCAGCCTCATTCTCTCTTCCAGAGTTACTGGAGTCCAGTAGCAGGACAAAAGTCAAGATGACTGGTGATGGTCTGGGATGCAGTGGACGGCCTTGAGATTCTCCACGTCTGACCGAGCACTAAGCACTCCACAGTCTTGCTTCAGGTGCCTTCATGGTCATTGAAACAAATTGTTCTCATCTGTCCATTCAACCAGAGGAAATCTTCAAATACTTGAGGTAGACATCCCCTAACTCACCAACAGGTTTGAGACCTATTGATTACACTCAACCTGGTTTAGCTCATCTGTTGAGATAGTTTTGTTGGGGTGTTGACTGTTGCACATACTACAGCTTCTGGAGCCACAGGTGGATCAGAATACTTGTGTGAGTATGGGAAGATTTGAGGTCTCCAGTCTGAGCTACCCGAAGATCCTGGAAAAATATAAGACTCAGTACACAAGAAAGCAGCAACAGGATCAGTACTTCCCTAAAGAAGAGCACCAAAATTGGTCCTAATATCAAGTATGAAGTCACGAAGAAGGCTGGAAGAATGAATAAAAAAAAGTAATCTCACTACCAAAAACTATTATGATAACAGGGCAGCTCAAGGTAGCAGAAGAAAAGAATGACTTCCAAACTACAAGCAAAATCTCAAAGAAAGACACAGCTTGGGCATAAACTTTATTTATTTATTTATTAGAATTACTAGAAGAATTAAATTTTTAAAAAGTTTAAAATGTTTTTATAAATGAAATCAGAGCACTAGAGGAAAAAATTAGAAAAGTGAGATCAATGTAAAAATGGAAAAGGAAATTAACAGCTTGGCACAAGAGGTATAAAACCTTGCTCAAGCAACAAACTCCCTTAAAACTGGAATGGACCAAATGACTCCATGAGGCAACAAGATATATTAAAACAAAGTCAAAAAACTAAAAAAAAAGGTAATGAGATAAAGGAATCTCAAAGCAAAAGCAACTGACCTGGAAAACAGATCTCGGAAAAAGAAAGATAAGTATCACTGGATTGTCTAAATGCTATTACCAAAAAGAGCCCAGACAAGCTATTTCAAGAAATTTTAAAAGAAAATTGTCCAGATCTCTTGAGGGCAAAATATAAATGGAAAAAATCCAATAGTCACCTCCTGAAAGAAATTCCAAATTGAAAGCTCCTAGAAATATGGCAGCCAATATCCAGAACTTCTAGGCCAAAGAAAAAATACTGCAGTCAGAAAGAAAGATTTCAAGTACTGCGGAGCCACAGTCAGGCTCACACAGAAATTAGCAGCCAGTACTATAAATGAACAGAAAGCTTAGACTATAACATTTCAGAAGGCAAAAGGTATAGGCTTATAGCCAAGAATAACTTACCCAGCAAAACTGAGAATAATCCTATAGGGGAAAAAAATGAGCCTTTAATGAAATACTTTCTTAAATTTTTTCCACTTTCAACCCCTTCAGCACTTCTTAAACTGTGAGTCACTACCTGAAGTTAGTTTAAAAAGATCTAATGAGCATTCCTGATGAGAAGACCAGAGCTACATAGAAACTTTGATGTGTGAAAGAGTTAAGAAAAACATAAAAAGGAAAACGAACAATCAAAAGGGACTAAAAAGGATAAACTGCTTACATTTAATATGGGGAGATGATATATGTATTCCCTCTAAAACAGTGGTTCTCAACCTTCCTAATGCTGAGACCCTTTAATACAGTTCCTCATGTTGTCATGACCCCCAACCACAAAATTATTTTCATTGCTACTTCATAACTATAATTTTGCTACTGTTATGAATCGTAATGTAAATATCTAATATGCAGGATGTATTTAAATTGAAAATAACCCACAGGTTGCGAACCGCTGCTCTAAAAGCTATCATCAGGGGTCATAGAGTAAGACAGAAGGCCTGGGAGGGTTTCTATTATGTCTTGATTCTCTTTAAAGAATGGAAAGAGAGGGAAAGAGTAACGGGGAGGGTGAGGAGAGACAACAGTGTTTGGGGAGAGGTGAAAAGGGAAGGAAGATTAGGAAAAATTATCTTACATAATCAAGACATCTATACAAACAAGGGAGTTGAAGGGAGCATCTGATACATACACAAGTGGGTACAGAAATATATCTCACTCAATAGGGAAATAAGAGGGAAAAGAGGGAAGAGGAAAATTAGATGGAAGATCAATTAAAGGACGGATTACTCCCAAACAAAATAAATTCTAAAAATGTACAAAAATATTTATTGCTCTTTTTGAGCAAAGAATGGGAATCTAAGGGGGTGCCCACAAATTGGGGAATGGATGAACAAGTTATGGGATATAAATGTGATATTGAAATATAAAAATGTTATACATCAATCTATATGTGCGATGGAATATAACTGTACTGCAAGACAAACAACTCTGAAAGAAATAGGAATTCTGATCAGGGTAATATCAACCATATTTCTGAGAGGAATCATGATGAAACATGCTATCCACCTCCTCAGAGAGCAAACAGGATGAGACTTTTATATATCACAATTCAGAAATTGTTTTACAGTTTAACTATACATATTTGTTACAAGGGTTTTGTTTTTCTTTCATTCTAAATTTAGAGTAGAGGTGGGAGGGAAACGAGGTAGATTTTTGTTGACTGAAAGAATATTTACTTTTTTTAAAAAGAAAAAACTCAAGGAGTTAGAACAATTATACTCCTCTTAGGATTGATAATATAAATCAATTTAGTGTATTAAATAATAGCTCTTGATTTAGAAGTCAGAAAATACACATTTGGATTTTAACTTGAACAAATCATAATTCATAGAGAGACAGAACCTTGGAGGTCATCTAGTTCAACCTCCTCATTTTGCATATAAGGAAACTGAGTCCCATCAAAGTAAGTTAGTTGTGCTATATATGTTACAGCGTTGTTGAAAGGCTCAAATGAAACTATATTACATAGCTTTACCACTGCTACATCTGTGTAAGGTATTATTATTCCAATTAGACAACACCAGATGCTTTTGAATGTGATAAAGACAGTTATGAAATTTTAAGTTTCCAACTGCTTCAGGGTGAATTTTAAACTATCACATACAAATATCAATCCAAAAGACACCAGATACTATTCTGAATATGATAAAAAAAACAGCTATCAAATGATGTTTCCAGCTATTCTAGGTGAATTTTAAATCATCACACACAAATATAAAATATTTTGCTTATAAATTAATCTCTTCATTTTCTAAACTTAAAAGCACCTTAGAATGCTACATAGGAACCAAAGCACAACTACAAGAAAAAGACAGTCTTAATTTTTTTTACCTAACAAATGGAAAATTCCAAGTTTCCTTAGCCTGTTCACTCCTCCTCTCTACATTTCCTAATTCTGGTAGGTTAAGTTTTCAAAAGAAATCTCCAACACAGTACCTTACTGAGACAGACATCCACGGCAGGTTCCTTTAACCGAACAGTGGCTTTCCCCTCTTCCACAAATTTAGTAAAAAACTGCTCAATATTTTCCTTTAGCTGCTTGAAACAAAAGTAGCAAAGTTAAAAAAAAGTCTAAGGAAAATGAAGGTCCATTTTAATTTTCCTTAAATCTGAGAAAGTTTGGGCATTATTGCTTTGAGGTTTTAAAGATTCTTTTTAGGCCGGACAGTTAACACTTGTAAAAGTGTTAAAAAGTTAAAAAAAACAACTCTTTTTGAAGATTTTTATATCTGTTATAAAATTCTGCCAAGGCAGTTACACATACCTTTAGTCAGGCCTGCTTAATCAAGAAGACTACATGTTTTACTGGCACATGTTCTCTTGAATTAAACATTAACAAATGTACAGATAAACTAAATTTATCCCAAAGCACACGAGACCTGCACAGGTTCAATTACAAAGGACTCCTTAAAAAATTAAATAACCCACATAGTTTGAGGAACATTCAGTGCTTATGGATAGCCATGCTAATAAAACAAAAATGACAATACTGCTAATGTTTACACTTTTTGAAGGCAGGACAATTGTGGTTAAGTGACTTGCCCAAGGTCACACAGTTAGTTTTTGTGTTAAGTGGCTGAGGCCATTTGAACTCAGGTGCTCCTGACTCCAGAGCCCATGCTCTATTCACTGATCCACCTAGCTGGTCCCCAATGTTTACACTTTTAATGTTGCAAATTATCAAGATGACACTTCACAGAGCTTGTTAAAACTCATTTGACCAATTAAATATAACAATTTAATACTACAAAATGGAACAAACACATTCTTTTGTTTTCATCCTACATGTTACAACAATGTAGTCAGAAATGAGACGTCTGAAGAAGTGAAATTCAAATTTAAGATTTAGGACATTAAATAAGATTTTTATAGAGAAAGGGAAAAGCCCTATAGGAAATATGAAAATGTAGCCTGGAAAGAATGGGGGCCTGGGTTCCAGTTGTGGCTTTGTCACTAACTACATGATTGCAAGCAGATTATTAAATCCCTCTGGGTTCAAGTTTTTTCATCTGTAAAATAAGAAGACTGGACTAGATAATATAGATCTTTCCTTCTATACACACGATTCCACTGTATAAATAGTGTAAAATATTCACAGCTCTCAAGAGCCTTGAAAAAACCGTTAGCAGCTTTTTTTTTAGCCACCATCAGAATTCTTCCCATCCAAAAGAGATTGTTCTCACTGCAGAGGTTTGAGTAAAGTCATTTAACCTAGACTAGTAGGTTGAAAGCCAGGGGCAGGATACTATGG
This sequence comes from Pseudochirops corinnae, assembly GCA_028646515.1. NCBI lineage: Eukaryota > Metazoa > Chordata > Mammalia > Diprotodontia > Pseudocheiridae > Pseudochirops > Pseudochirops corinnae. The sequence goes on from CM053589.1 coordinate 79,245,948, forward strand.
AGTTTGGCTTCTTATTTCTTACTTAGTAAGAATGAAAACTGTAAACCTTCAGAATTACTATTTTTTTTTAGTTGGTAGACTTACAAAATACAAAAGTAAAAATATATGGGTAGCATCAAATTTTGAATGCTACTTAATTTCTGGCATTAAGTACCCTATAAATAGATAATTTATAGGAAAATCCAGTTTTTTTCCCTTTGATGAATCAACCACAGAATTTTTAAAAAATAATTATGTATTAGTGGTCAAATATTTCGGTACTGCCAAGAAAATCGGCATAAATACATCATAAAAGAATCATATTAAGCTATACGGATTAATTTTCAATAAAAAGCAAAAACAAATCACTGCATCACTACTATGTCAACTTTGGATTCTAATAAACCCCAACACAAACAGCGCAGAGTTTATTTACTTATGTATTCGTAGTCAATCACCCAGAAGAATGTAAACTCCTTGACCTTAATTTTTATGTGTGCCACGCAAGCCCTCAGCGTTTGCTTTTGTTGGAACACTAACATGAGTATGGAAAGCTCAGCTGGAAGTGAAAAGCAGCTCTGCTTCACCATCACAACACTAAACTTCAAAGCTAAGGCCGTGGTTTAGTTTTTGCTCAGCCTGAAATTTCAAAAGGTTCATGCCCCAAGTTTTGACAGGGTGCTCCAATTCCTCGCAACTGGAACAAGTGGAGATGCATCCAGCCAATGCAAATCTGCAGATAAAACACGTGGAGACAAACTGGCGGAGAGCTAGGAGGGAACGACATATTTTTGCGGGTTCTTGGTTTTTTCAAAAACAACCAAAAAGCCTGACTTGTCCAGGAGGTGGAGGGGAGAAGGGCTGTCCCTCCACGCGGCGCCTGGGTAATGCACGCGAGGAGAGCAGACCTTCGGACCCTACCGTCCCACCCCGCAAAGCCGGCACCTGGCAGACACTGTTACGGGGAGGAGGAGGGAGCAGGACGCTCACCTTGTACCTACTCCCAGTCTTGTCCTTCAGAGTGTAGATAATCAGATGGGCCGCCCCAGCCTGGGACTGGGGCAGCGCCTTGTCCGACGGCCGGCCCAAGGACAGCACCGCCCTAGTGCCTTTGCCCCGGCCCCTCAGGCCAAACGTAGGAAGGTGGCGGTTAACCAACTCCACCTCACACTGGAGCTTCATCGCTTAAGACCAGGAGGCGCCGCCGTAGCCACCGCCGTCAGCTCCGCCAGCTCCCAAGTGCCTCTTTGAAAGCTCCTCTTCCCGCCAGCCCCCGCCGCCAAGGTCCTCTGAGCGGGGGGCAGGGGCGTCTAGAGAACTGCCGGATCCAAAAAAGCAATATACATGTCTCGTATATACAAATTTACAACGTACGTAGTCTATATAATCTCTTTAATGTCCCCAGCTGAATTTCTCTGTCGGAACAACTACTTGGTTTCAGGGGTCCGCTTCAGGGTGAAATACGTTTTGCCTACGAGGATTGAGGGCCAGGTCGAGGCTCCTGTTCTTTCTTGGGCGCGTGCGCGCGCAAGCTGCCGAGAGCGCTACGGAGAAGGTTGCTCGTGCTTCCCGTTTCTCTCCCGTGGCCTTCCTCCCTTCCTTAATTGTGGTTTTTAATGTTGTTTTTTCTTAGGGGGAATAGTTAAACATTAGTAAAACATAGTTGTTTATGGGATTGGAAAACAACCCTGGAAAATTTCTGAAAAACTGAGTCGAGTCTAATCGTAAAAATCGGGAGGAGTGGTTGATATCAGCATGGTTATCCAGTGTAAGGGAGGAGTTTGGGGAGACACCCTCTAGTCAGTGGGTGCGGAGGGGAGCTGATCTGTTTCTCACCCCTCCTCTTTTTTCCTGGGTGACAAAGAGGGAGTCCAAGTAAATGTCAAACGAGTCTAGGAAAAGTAGCTGCCAAGGGAGAGCTGCATGTGAGCTTTGAACTTTTTTCCAGATCTTAAGTCTGAAATGTGGTCATCTGCATTTGTTTGGGGGAGTAGGGGGAAAGAGGGGTGATAAGAACTAATTGCAGACAGCTCGGAGTCAAAAGGGGTACAGAAAGACGGGAAAGAGGTGGATAAATTTAGTTATATGCTTGATACACACAAAAAGGGTCAAGAAGAGGAATTGTGGATAACATAAATATTAAAACAGATGATCCTTGTAATTGACAGCAGAGAGGTCAATTTGAAGAGGGGGAAGGGGTGTGGGATTTCTAACGAAATCCTTTCTAGGTTCCTTGTCAGAAAAAGAATTTACTGGACTCAGTTGTCCTTTGGTAGAGTCATAAAAGTTTATTGTTTCACTGAGGCAAGGGCTGCAAGCTGAAAGGGATTTAAGGCAGAGTTACGCTTTTCAGCAAAGGGGGGGGGGGGAGAGATAGAAAAAGACCTGCAAGGTGCTGGGGGATAGAGATGTCATTTTAAAGGCATAAAACTGTCAGTCAGAGGCTCATTATACTAACTAGGTGGGAAAAGATGGGATTAGGGAGGAGTCTGGGAGTGGTTAAGTGCTTAAAGGGCCTTACATTTTTGATAACCAACTGCATGGGAATTACCCATAATGCATTGAGAAATTCCAAAGGGTTGGGGAGGGAGGGGTGTGGCTTTTGTCTTGATATGTCACTAGGTAACTTTTGGTCAAGGATGAATGACATAGGTCCAACATAGCTGCTGGGAGTATAGGCTTGATTGTTTCAGGAGGTGCCAAGTCTGGAAGGTAGACTGATTAGAGACCATCTCAGGAGGGTGTTATCTCCTTGATAAAGTTGCTCAAGGTTTCTAAAGTACAGCTGGCCTAAGAACAAAGGCATTATGTATTTCTCTAAGAATACTGCAGTGGTTGATTCATGGGAAACTATCTAGCAGACTTTGGGAAAAGACTTTGAGGCTGAGAGCAGGGGGAGAAGCAGAGTGAATGTCTTTATGGCTGAAGGAAAGTGTGACTTTTACAGCTTAATGGCACAGGCTTGTTACAAACTGATGTGAATACATAGTTACCCAACCACAAGTGAAATTTTTACAAACTGGGGTACAAAAGCCCCACCAAAATGATACAGAAGCACCTCATCAAATTCTTACTTTGTTTCATCTTTTTTGCCCTAGGAAGATCTTTTCACTGTGGAAAAAAAATGGTTAACATGTAATTGGTACATAAGATCAGTAAGGAGATGGTGTAAGGTGAATTTTAGTGTAAGTAAGATGGATTTTAATGTGTGTAAAGTGAATTTTTGTTATTATTTCTTAGAGTTCAGTTTCTCAGGATTCAGAGCCATAACAATCTCTTGTTCCCAGGTATTAGATATGATTTCCCACAGTTATGGTTCAAAACATCTCCACAATGCTTGCGCAGCATTATGTAATGATAAATAAAATAAACATCCATTGCCACTGCACAGTGAGAAACAGGCATGGGGTGATGTAAAATTGTAAGGCTATTGCTGACAGTATGCCTTCTTTGTCTGTGGCCCTATAAAACAGATGGTCATTGGTCAGTGAATGGGGAACCTTAGGGTTGAATGCATGAATGCTGTGTATGCCTCAACTGGCCCCCATTGAGGCTTGAAGGGATATAGGGGATGTACAAATTGTGCCTGTATCTACTGATCCCATCGAGATGTAGGGGTAGTTGCTCCCTCCTCTCAAAGGCACCTTCGAGAAGGGTGATTAGGGAATGCTGTAGAAGTTTGTCCTCCCATTATCAGCAATCCTCTTCTGAGAAACTAAATTAGAATAAAGTAAACCCCTTTTTGGTGTCTTTCCTGTCTGACCAGATCAAGAGTGAACCTATGCTAGCAGCCATCTTGTGTGCCCTGTTTATTTGTCTTACAGATGATAAAAATACTCAGCCTTGATAAATTCAGGTCACCTGGCACAAATGAACTACATACCAGATACTAAATGAATAAATTAACAAGCATGTATTAAGTGCCTACTAGGTGCTAGATGGTGCAGTAGAGAGATGGTTAGGCCTAGAGAAAGAAAGACACAAATTTAAATCAAGCCTCAGAAATTGTCTACATTTGTGACAAGTTCTTCAACCTCTCTCTGCCTCAGTTCTGTAAAAATGGGATAATAATAGTAGTACCATTTTCCCAGGGTTGTTGTCAGGATAAAATGAGATATTTGTAAAGTGCTTTGCAAACCTTGAATTGCTATATAAATGCTCAGTGATTATGAAGGCACTGTGTTAGGTGCTAGCAGATGTGAATGTGAATCACTTTCAGTGATCCAAATCTCACCATCCATTAGGCATCTCAAACCCAATATACCTGTCATGAGGTGCTCAGTATCAGCACTAAGCATGGTCGAAGATATGAGTAAGAGTGGACCAGGCCATGTGAGTAGTTCAAGGAAGAACTCCATTTATTGATTTTTAGGACAAGGGCTTTATAGAGCAATGAGACAAATGAACAGGACTCATTTTCTTATTATCTTAGTCTGTCATATCCTGGATGTAGCACAGAATGGATGATTTAGAAAAGATTTGTTATTTAGGTGACTAAAATCTTAGAGTAAAGCCTTTGATCTCAAAACTCAAATAACATCCTTTTAAGTGTAGTGCATATTAAAGGAATATTCCAGGAGCAAGCTTTTGAAAACTGCATCACAAAGGATTTCCTTTAGAGCAGCTGACAAGATTGTATCTGAGTCCTGGATCAGGCTTCCTTGGCTCCCCACATAATCTGAGTGCTGAATCAACTATTTTGGCTCTCAGCAAATCCCCCCTTTTAAAAAAGTAATTCAGTGCCTAAAGCCTCAATATCATGTGTCATTATTTGTATAATGCAATATACAACAGACTATTATAATGATTAATATAGGATGCAGGTACATACTAAGAGCTACTATATTCTGAAATGGAGAGATTTTTTTCAATGTATCAGTAATTGTTTTTGTAACTCCTTCTGGGTCAATCCCAGGGATCTCACTATGTTCAATATCTTAATAATCTGATTGAAAGCTTTTTATTTCCAAGGTGATATTGAAATTATGCCACGCTCCCAATAAGCAGGCTCTGATACTGTCCCATGTGTTGTTGGGATGATCAAGAGGTGCTGAATGACCTATGTAATATATTTGGGGGTAACTTTATGATTTTATTCATTCAGTATTGTGTCAAGCTGTAAAAGCCACATTTCTTAACTGTTTCTCCCCTTCCCCCAGCTTTCCCTGCCCCAGCCTAGAGGTATTTCCTCTCAAACCATTAACTCTTCATTCAAGGTACTACCTCCTTTTGTCCTAGCAAAAACAAACCCATCCACTTGCAAATCAGGAAATCAGGATGGGTGCATCTCATTTAACTTGACCTCAAATCTGACCGCTGGTCGGCTTTATGACATTTCACGGCTCAAACCACACCCCCCCCTTCCCTCCTGCTGTTTGTCCCAGTGTATTATGGGTAAAACACATTCGCAGTTGATGTCAAGGGTGCATGTCCCTTTAAGTATTAACCACTCCCTGGTCCCTCCCTAACTCCACCTATGTACACATCATTAGCCTAATAAATCTGTGATTGACAGTTTTGTCTCTTTAAATTCTGTATCCCTATCACTTGCCTTGGGCTGGATTCCCCTTTTCCTGGCCACTGACTAGCAAAATAAACTTTAATCTGCCAAGAGACAGCTGAGCCTGTAATTCTTTTCAGACTCGAACCTAGGAAGGATTTCCCATTACAAATCCCCCCAAAACCTATCCCGCATCAATGAGAGGAATTATATAAACTAGGGGTAACACAAATATATGTATATTTATAATCACATATCAGTAACAGTTGAGTTTTTAATGCTTTTAACTCATCACCTAAGCACAAATGCTAATTGTTGTAATAAATTGATCTTATACAAAAGATCTTTATCTAAATCATGTTGTGTCTTAAAGGCTATAGAAACATTTTTTGATAATTGGTTAACCTATTGTTCAGTTTAAATTGCAAACACAGCAGTTGAAACCATTAACGATATTAGGGCAGTGAATTTAGTAACAAGAAATCTGACAGACCTTCCCCTCCCCTTTTTTAAAGACAATCAGAAATTTGATGTGATGTATATACCCTTGATGTTCGATCTGAAGGGAGCCAAAACATCTAATCCAGAAGTGAGGATGGCCCTACATAAGTTAGCTTTAGATTTTTACTGTGGCCAGTCCGAAGTCACTAGTCCTGGTTTTTTCCTTGAGAAGCAGCTGTAAATCAGAGCCTTGATCTAGGGAGGTACCCTGTTCTGGGATTACTGACAGAAAGTGTTAAGCTCTCCCATACATTTTTAGATACTATTCATATGGCTTGGAAATTATCAAAAGACATGATAATCATCATGGCCTAAATTGACATCACTGTCTGGCATCTTCAAACTGAATAAAGAGTATTAGAAAACTAAGTGACCTATAATTACTTTCTTTGTTTCATTACTCTATAAAAACCTTGTTCATGGTATCAGTAAAGGGATTGCTTGATAATCAAGCCTGGACCACGTTTACACATCACGTTTTCTCCAGCTAGTGTGTCAATTTAGAGCTGGCTTAAGAAACCACTCAAGTTATCTCTATAGAGATCAAGTATAAGTGAAATTAATTGGAAAAAGCAAATAAAGATTGTTCAACAAGATCTCTACTAGATATACATTGAGCAAGAGTAAAATCAATACAATTAACAATCCATACATAGATAGGTGTATCTATAATTAATTGAAGAAGGAGTCTGGTCTTAAGTGTTTCTAATTGTTCCAACAGATTGATTTTATAACAAATTGATTTTATATGCCATGTCTTTTTTTTTTTATTTGCTCATTTACTTTTAATTTACAAGATTCAGTTCCACAATCACTTGAGTTTCAGATTTTCTCCCCTTCCTTCCCCCACCCCCCCCATCGTGGCGTGCAATCGTGTATAGGATCTGCAAATACTTTCACATTGTACAATACCATGTCTTATCTATAGAGTCTTGGGTTTCCTTTTTTTTTTTGTTCTTGCCATTTTATTGAGACAAGATTTATTTAGAACTTAATTATTTTCCAGAGATATAATTATAAAGCCTTTAGCTTTCCTTCATAAATTTATGACAAGATTTAATTTCTTCCAATCACAACCCAAATGAAGCCATTCGAATGGGATTCGTGTGCTGTGGCAATGGCCGGCTTCCTTCTCTCTGTGCACACAGACAGCACACCAGTGGAGTGAATTTTAAGCACTTCCAGTTGTCTGTGGCTGGGAATGAATATCCAATTCAATTTGTAGGAAACTTTAGATTAATTAGTTTTATAATTTGCACAGTAAGGTAATGTAAATGTGTTGCTCCTGCCTGGCATTTTTTGATTAATCCTTTGAGTGGCTATTTAATCTTTTTTATATTAGAATTAAAGCAACTTGGAAGATATGAATGTTAATCTAATTATGTGTCGATCATTTTAATTTCTTTAATGTTTTGAATAAAAAAAACAACTTTACAAATTGGTTTAGGTTGGAGAACCCTTTTAGAGGATTTGGTGTTTCATCCATAAGTGCAATTGAGAGGGTGGTGGGAATTGGGAAGGGCTGCATTAAGTTTACAGTTATGCAAATCAGTGCCATTAATCCCAGAGAACCGACTTTCAAGGTGTATGCTGGCTTCAGGATTTTGTACAGCTTGTCCTGAGGAAGGAAGATTTCACCAACATGGAAACATAGAGAGCAGACAGCTTCAGGGCACACCAGTTCTACAGGGTTGGAATTTTAAAAGACACAGGGATAAGTGATAACAGAAGATTTTCTCCCTTTTTGTTCTAATGATCTCAGGGGACGAAAAAATATCAGAGTAGGGCATGATCAAAGCTTGCAAATTTTAATACCTCATTGTAATTGATACCTGCTTTCTGTGCCAATCAAAGTGGTACTAGCTGTCAAAAACAATGTTTCAGGCTGTGTGTGGGGGGTTGGGTAGTGGTGGCTCGTAATTACCAGGTTCATATATGGGCATAGCCCATGAACAACACCATCATAATAGATCAGGTTTGTATGTCCCTTCCTGGCTCACATAGCACTTTTCTCACTGCTTCCTGTGAGGTGGTGGTGTTGTTCATTGGTTTCAATCATGTCTGACTCTTCATGACCCTGTTGGGAGGAGTCTTGGGTTTTCAAAGCCAAGGTAACATTCCTTGCCAATTCATTTACAAATTGAGCAGTTTGTATTCCATTTAGCAGAGAAATAGACATGATTGCTGACATTAAGAGGAAAGCAATTAGTCCTGTGATTCAAAAAGTCCAAAAATCAGTTCTTGTTAGAAAAGCAGATATTTCTTGAAGTGCAGGCTCCCCCAAAGTCTGTCATTATGTAATGTTCCATTAGAAGGCTGTATCATCCTGTGAAAAGGTGGAATGCCTAGCCATTTTCTATTGGGTTGTCCTTGTGAGGGCTCCTTTGATCCTTTTCTCTGTTTCTGCATCTGGGAAGTGAGCTGTGGAACACGCCTGGACATTCTGTGTTGGCATCTTCACAGCATCTAAAAATATAAGCAAAACCTTGCCTCTACGTAACGAAAGGGCAGGTCTTTTCCATTACTTTATTGGGAATATGTACTTTTTCAAATTGTTATTCTGCTGGTGTATACCCTTTTTTTTAGTGATGCTTAAAAAATTTAGGGCATATAAGGCAGTAGCTAATTTCCTTTGTGGTATATAGTTCCAAATCTCCCTTTTTAAAAATTTTTGTAAATAGGTTTCACAGAAAGATTGAAATGATTTGCCAGTGTAGCCAGAGGCATTATCTGTTTTTATTTCTTTAGGGGTATCTAAGAATGAAAAACAATGGAAATAGAGTGAAAAAACAGTGCTTCTCCTTACTGAAGTGTAGCTACAGGTATAATCATAAAACTGAAGGACAATAATTTTGCTCTGTCCATTGTAGCCTTATTAAGTTAAATGAATGGGAGGTTCCACAGTTACAAAGAAACAGAAAATGATAAAGTCTTAAATTTTTTGAATGGAAATATAGTCATTGACTGTTGCCTTTTCATTTCTGAGGGATGTTACAGGGAGGAGACTCTCCATTATTTAAATACATGATTACATAGTATCTTATATTAGGGAAAAATATCATTCTAGAAAAGTCAATTCTTGAAGAAATGGCAACAATAAAAATTAAATTAGTAATTCTAATTCTAGTAATACACTGAAAGTTTTCTTTCCCATTTCTCTTTCACCTTAAATAGGTTTGTAAGTCATAGTTATGATAAATTGTTAACCTTCAACCTAAAAAGAACTATAATGCTGACCTATGGCTCAAAAAATTAAATTTAAGTTTTAGACTCAGGAAAACTCAGCTTTGATGTTCAAATTGCTTAAATCACAAATTTAAACTGTGCTTAATGATACTTATCTCACTCCAAATATCAGTATGTGCAATTTCTTATGATTGTAAATATTTGGTAGTTGATTTTCTCAATTCTTATTTAGCTTTAAACAGCAAAGATTATCCAGCCTTCAAAATTACTAAAACAAAAGTATATGAGGAAAAAGTGTTCACTGTTACATGGATATATTGCAATTTTTTTTTAAAGGTGGGATAAGGAGTAACATCCATTTGCCAAAAACCATTAGGTTTTAAACTTGTAGGATTAACAGTGGTGGAAGAGAGGAGGAGGTATGTAAGGAAGGCATTTTGTGCATGATTTAACTATTTGCCTGGCCTGTTCTCGAGTAAATGTGAAATTACTTAATTAACATCCTTGCATTTTGAATGCAGAGGTAAAGGAAGAAGTGTTGGGTAAGTTTGTATTGTTAATTTATCACCTATAGCATCTTCTTGTTGAATGGGCCCCGGCAGAGATGTATGAGAGTAAACATGAGAAATCTAAAAAGGATTTTTTTCCATTTTTTACCACTTGTTGCAACTGTAAAGATAATTGATACGACCTAATATTTGCAGTCTCACTGTTCTTTAAGGTATGAAAACAATATTTACTACCTGTAAAAACTTTAAGGGATTCAGGCTACTCTTTTAAAAGATATATGGTAGTAAACACTTCACTCTTTTGGGCAGATGAAAAGGAAGCGGAAATAACCCTTTCAGCTGTCGGTTTATTTGAGTAAAAGCCTTTTCCACTTTTAAAGAGGAGAGAAGGACATCATTTGTGGGATGAACCATTGTTGAATGGAAATAAATGGTGAAATTAGGGAGTTTGTGTTATCCAGAGATCCTTGATGCACTGCCAGGAAGGGTCTCCCTAATTAGCATTTCAATTTGGGCTTTGACATAAGGTTGCTGAATATGGATAGGAGAGGGTCTGAGCTTGTCACTTGCGTGCTGTCTTTTGTAGTGGAATTGGGAGTTAGGTCTCCCCTTTACAGTTAGCTGGTATATTCAGCACCCAATTTTAGTAACTCCAAAAAAAAGTTTTTTTTAAAAGTCATTTAAAATTTTCAAGTTATCTCTTTGAATTACTATTTTTTTGAGGCTCAATAATTTTATCTTTCATTTTATGTCCTAAATAATTGTATGGGGGTTGCAACTAAATTTCATCAGGGGCTATAACTAACCCATATAGAGATAGACTGACCTGAGTGGCTTGAAGTATTTGTTGTAAAAATTCTTTTGAAGGATGTGCACAAAAGGTGTCATTCATATATAATGGATAAGATATGCACATGAATATTGATTTCTTATAGGTTGGAATGCCTGTGCAGCAAAGTTTTTGGCACATAGGAGGTCTATTTTTTTTAAAGCTATTAGTTCTAAAATTCCTTTAGTCAATGGGAATATTCTTTTTTGTTTGTTTGTTTATTTTTTTTTTTGGTTTACATCATTGATTTCCACAAGATTTTGAGTCATAAATTTTCTCCCCGTCTTTACCCTACTCACCACCCCAAAATAGTGATCCCACTGTATACCCCATCCACCAATCTGCTTTTTCCTATATCCTCCCCCATCACCCCTCTGATTTTCTGGTAGGGTAAGATGGATCTCCCTATCCCAGTTCCTGATTAAGAATTCAGGGTTTTTTGTTCCCTGCATGTCATGGAGAGTGGTGAGCCACCATCTGGTTGGCCTGGAGCTGGCTGCTTCTATCTGCCTAACTGGAGTTGGCCCTCAACAACATTGTTTTCTCTTAAATCTCCTCCAGCCTGTTTCAGGTACTCAATCTCTTTTGCAGGATTGTCACTCATATCACCCCCTCCTCTCTATGCATGGGTGTTACAAGGCCATCTTTTTTTTTTCTTTCTGTACTCTCTTAGTGTTATTAGCTCCCATGGGTTCAATCTTTTATCTCTGTGTAGATGGCTCCCAAATCTAGCCCAAGTCTCTCTCCTGAGATCCAGTCCCAAATTACTAAACTGACTATTGGACATCTTGAACTGGACTCCCACAGGCAACTTAAACTCAGCTTTTTTAGAACTCATTATCTTTTGCCCCAAACCCTCCCCTCTCCTCAACTTCCCCATTCCTGTTGAGTGCACCATCCTTACTCTAGACACCCAAGTTTGAAACCTCAGAAATCACCCTTTGTTCTTCCCTTTCACTCAGTCCCTCCCATCTAATCAGCTGGCAAATCTCACCAATTTTATATCAATACTCTTTTTCATTTACATAACCACCACCTTAATCCAAGGCCTCATCATCTCTCAGCTGGACTATTTCAATAGTCCCCTAATTGGTTTTCCTGCCTCAGGTCTCTTCTTTCTCTGATCCCTCTTACTATCAGCTGCCAAAGAAATGAAGTTTCATTGGTTCCCTCTAAGGATCAAGTACAAACTCCTCTGGCATTTGAAATCTTTCAAAATCTGGCTCCAGCCTACTTTTCCAGGTTTTATTGCACATTACTGTCATTTTTGTACTCTCTGGGGTGTGCTGGAGATAGCTTATATAGACTTCAAGAGCCTATTGCTAAATTTTCAGCATCTGCATTAAATTTACACCCTGTAAATCTGCAAATATCAAAGCTGGATTTATTGTTTTATTGATTATTCAGACTTGAAGTGATGGAGAAAAATGTTAATAATTCAGATTAAACTTACAAGTGTATTGTGACTACATATTTTTTTTGGAGAGCCTGTCGTTAAATATTTACCTGCTCCTTGAATAAAACATTTAACCTACTTTTCCACAGCTCTGCCTTAGAGGATACCAAGATTTCTTCAAAGCTCAGCTAAAGTGCCACATGGAAGACAGAGGAGGCTTATCCCGATCCCCACAATTATTAGAAAACTCCTCACAAATATGTTGTATGTTTTAAGACAGGTAACACTAGCACGCAGGAAGGCTGCTAGCATAGGTTCACTCTTGATCTGGTCAGACAGGAAGACAGCTTCAGAGAGGTTAATACTCTTCCTTTATTCTAGTTTTTAAGAGGATTGTTGATAATTGGAGTGCCAATTCCTGCAATATTCCTTAATCACCCTTCTCGAAGGGGCCCAGGGGAGAAGGGGGAACAATTACCCCTGTGTCTCAATGTGGTAAATCAAGATAGGCACAGCTTGTGCACTTCCCTAAACCTCCTCAAGCCTCAATGGGGGCCGGTTAAGGCAAACACAGATTCCCCCCAAGCCTTGTTGGAGTCCCATCAAGGCACATAGAAGCTTAACTTGTTAGCATAAATTTCTCCCGGAAAACGAAAAACCTCCCAAACTGGAGTTATATAAAGTGTTACAGAAATGTAAGCTATTATATCCTCAGCAGGGAGTAGAAAAGCACAGGTGACAGTGATTTAACTGCTTACTACTTGAAATGAGGTACTCAGTTAATATCATAGCCCCAAGAGTGGTTTGAATTTGTTTGCAAATTCTTCCTTTTGGCCTAAAAGCATCTCCTACTGTCAGCACTTGGGCTCGGATCTCCTTCTTTTGTTTTTTCCTTAGTCATTCCAGTAGGTGTCAGTGCTGAGTTGGAGGAAAATAAACATTTCCTCTTTAGAAAAGTCCTATTTCAATATGAAGAAATGAATTACTCGATTCAAAAGGAGCTGTCATTTCAAATTATTTTTAACAGGTAATTTATTTTTAAGATTTCAAAATAAAAAAGAGACCGTGTCTCACTATCTTGCCCAGGCTGGAGTGCAGTGGCTATTCACAGGCGCGATCCCACTACTGATCGGCACGGGAGTTTTGACCTGCTCCGTTTCCGACCTGGGCCGGTTCACCCCTCCTTAGGCAACCTGGTGGTCCCCCGTTCCCAGAGGGTCACCATATTGATGCCGAACTTAGTGCGGACACCCGATCGGCATAGCACACAGCAGCCCAGAACTCCTGGGCTCAAGCGATCCTCCAGCCTCAGCCTCCCGAGTAGCTAGGACTACAGGCGCGCGCCACCACGCCCGGCAAAGACTTGAGCTAGCATTTTAGTTAATCAAGACTTTGGGCTGTGACGTCATCTGAGGAGGCGGCCCCCCCCCCCCCCCCAAAGCCCAGAGTTTGCCCCTTTCCTTGAGCTTCACTAGGTTTCACTGCGCAGGCGTCTACGTTCTGACGTTATCTTGCGTGAGGCCGGACCCGGGTTTGAAGAACATTTGCGTGGACTGTTTCCTTCCTTTTGTCTTTGGCCTTTGCTAGTGGCGCCATGGGTCACCAGCAGCTCTACTGGAGCCACCCTCGCAAATTCGGCCAAGGGTCTCGGTCGTGGTGAGTTCTGGGTCGGCTTCTTGGAGTGGCCTTCCCTGGGCAGGAGGACGGTGTCTTGTAGGACCTGGAAGTGGCGCGAGTGGAGGTGACGGGTGTTGTGGCCTTCCCGTTGATCAGGCCCGCGGTGACTATCGTGGCGGCACCCAGAGCGGCCTGCGGTCTGGGTTGGGGAATGGTGGAGGGTGAAGCTAGAAGAGGGTGGCCGCTGCCGCACGTGGGGTCTTGCAGCTAACGAGGCCGTCTTGCCTTTTCTCAGCCGCGTCTGTTCGAACCGGCATGGCCTGATACGCAAGTACGGCCTGAACATGTGCCGCCAGTGCTTCCGGCAGTATGCGAAAGACATCGGCTTCATCAAGGTAGGTGTTTGGGGCTGGGACCGAGCACCTGGTGCTACCACACCTTTACTGTGTCGCGTGGTTTTGGTGTCAAGATTTGTGGCCCCCATGCGGCACACATTTTATTCTGGCAATCGTTAGGAGCCCCTTTTCGCTGATGCTTAATTTAGGAGCATCTTTAGATAACAGATAAGCCAATTTTGGCAATATTGAAGTGACTTAATTTGCTTCTTCCTTTTTACCCTATATCTTTTATGTCATGGATGCCATTTGCATGGATCCTTCTCAGACTTTTTAAATACATAAAAATAGCATCGGATTACAAAAGAAATCAGTTGTGCTGAAATAGAATTATCAGAATATTTTTTAAAAATTAGGTCATTCTAGCAGTTTAAAAAATAGTGTTTTAGATATCCAAGTTGTAGAGTAGTTGGAGTTCTAAAAGGGAAATACCAAAATTATTAGTTATGAAATTAGAATTGAATTTTTTTCATTGGAGGATAGGATAAAGAGCTAGAAGGAATTTTTAAGTACCCACTGTGTTTTAGTTACTTTGTTGGGCTCCCAGGAATACAAATACCTTACTCTGAAGGGGTTTCGATCCAACTGAGTGTCTTTAACTTAGGCAGAAGTAAATGTAAGATAATATATAAAATTAATATAGAATGATTTGGGAGGAGACTAACCTGGATATAATCAGAAGAACCTTTTCTTGAACGTGGGCACTTGAGCTGTGTCTTGAAAAGGAGTTAGGGGTCCTGGGAGATTGAGAAGGATGAAGGATTCTAGGCATGAGGGACAGTGTGGTATAAAGGATGGGGAGAGTGCTTGAAAGACATAAAGTATATAGTACCAATTGTAGTAATAGCTGAAGCTATTCAGTCAGTAAGCCTTTATTAAGGCTATATGTTAAGATTCTGGGCTAACATCTGTACAAAGAAGGGAAAAGGATAGTCTGCTCTCAAGAAGCACATAATCTAATGAGACATATGAAAACAACTGTGTATAACCAAGATATATATAGGATAAATTGGAGGTAATAGAGGGAGGGCACTAGTATTATTAATGGGATTCTTAAAGTAACTATGGAAGGTACAGTTTTACTTGCTACTTTAAGAAAGACCAGAGATAAGATGAGGATGGAATGAATTTCCAGATATGGAGAGCAGCCAGTGAAAATGCCCAGTCAGGATGTGGCTTGAGGAACAGCAAGGAGAAGAATGTCATTGGATCAAAGAGCATGGGAAGGTTGGGGAAAGCAATGTATAAGAAGACTAGAAAGGTAGGATAGATGAGGTTGTGAATGTTTTCAGTGCCGGTAGAATTTTACACTTGTTCCTGGAGGTAATAGGGAGCCATTGGAAGTGATTGAATCATATAGGGGTGGGGTGAGATGGTAAAAGCACTTCAGGAAGATTAATCTCACAGATTGAGTGTATTGATAATGAACCCTAGGTTGCTGACCTCAGGAACTGGGAGTACCTTGAAAGTACTTGGGAAATTAGGAAGAGGGGGAGTGGAGATAATGAGTTCAGTTTTGAACTTGTTGATTTTTAGATGTCTTAAGGGATGTCCATTCACTTTGAGATGTCCTAATCTACTTTGAGGTGGCAACTGAAATCAAATGAGAGAGATACTAATCTTGAGGTTGGACTGGATCATCAGCTTATATGATAATTGAGTCCTTGGGAGCCAATGAAATCACCAGTGGAATAGTATAGTATAGAGGCAGTCTGAAAATTATAACTTTGAAATATTCTGGAATTGTTCCCTGAAGGATTGAAAATTAGGAAGAGTTGGGTTCATTGAGAATCTGGAGGGAAGATAAAACATAATTATTTAGAAAAGGTATTGCAAGTTTTCTTTTGGTTAATGTTTATAGAAGTAACTGTATTGTGATTAGCGCAATCTGATACATGCTAGGCGCTTAATGAATGTTGACTGAATGATTATAAAATAATCTTAGCTTTGTTTCTGTTTTATTTTTTCCAGTTGGACTAAGTTGTATTTATGGATCTCGCTTCAGTGATTACACTGCCCATCAGTGACTACCATGTTACTGGATTCCAGACAACTATTTGATCCACCCACCTAAAGATCCGATCCTGTTATACATGCTATGTTAATTTGCAAATATAATTAAAAAAGGTCATCCTCAGTTATTAAAATTTAGTGTGAATTTATTGACCCATCAACAAATTATGTGAAAATACAAAATAAGGCATTGAACCCTATTTATCCCTTAGTGTCTAATGCAGTAGAAACAAATGAAGCTTAGAAAATGAATGTTCTAGTTCTGTTTCAAGTTATTCATACCTTTGATTTTTCTCCCTATCTGACTTGGAATGTCTTCAGAAGTCCTTTTAATTGGTTGCTGAACAACAGTGCCCTCTTACACATAAGTGGTTGTCCAGCTTTTGCTTGAAAGTTTCTGGTTAAGAAGGTAATTACTATCTCCAAGGATCATTTATTTCCTTTCCTAGTTGTATTTCTGATTATTGAAAAGACAGTTAAGGATAACTCTAAGGTTGCTTGCCAGATGATTAGAATGAGAGTACTTTTGTGGCAGAGTGTGTTGGTGCCAGGAAGACCTGAATTTTCAAATTCTTTTTTTTTTTTTTTTGAGTGTATTTATTTCTAAAAGTAAAGTAAAACACTAAGGAATAACTGCATCAGTTTGATTATTAGAATAGGACTAAGCTATGCATTATTAGTAATGGCTTACATCAAATTCCTTTTGTAAAACAACTGGAAGAGTCACAATCTGCTTTAAGCAAGTAAAAGATTTAAGTTGGAAGAGATGGTGAGTTTGATGGGATTTTTCTTACTTGGGGGTTTCTATATCAATGAAATCACAGGTTTAGTCCTTATCCCAGTAGTGAAGAAGAGGGGATGAATGTGAGATCTGAGGTAGCAGGCATTTATCTGCCGTATTGTAAGTTTTTTTTCATAATTCTTATAATTTTCCTTAATGTGAATTTCTCCAAACAGATAAAAGAATAGTATACAAAATTATGAAATGGAATAGTATATACCATAAGAAAGGACAGATTATGTAAACAATTCAGGGAATACTTGTATAAATTGAGAAAAAAACAGTATTGCTAACGCTAGATGAAACATTCATTAGGTGACGGTTATGGGGTATAGATGTTTAGTGTAGATGTGGACAGTTGGAGTTTTACTGTATTTGTTTCACTTTAGGTTCTTTCTGGTTTGGAGCAAGATAGTATTTTAAAATGTATAGATCTTAGCTCAGAGTCTTGAAATATAGTAGGCACTTAAAGGCTTATTGACTGACTGGTTTTAGTGTATCACTACAATCAGTACTGTATACTTTGTTTTGATTAATTGTACTTTGATACAAAACAGGGTGTTTTGGGAAGTAACACTCCCCAACCCCCCCCAATACAACAACAACCCCCCCCCCCCACTAAAACCAGGGAAGTATAAAGGATTATTCCACGTTAGTGCTAGTCTACCAGTTGTATTTCTCTTGCTCTACCCCTAACTGTTCACCTAACACTAGCAAGAGAAGTAGTATCTCATTGCATCTTAAAAAAGCTGAGATGTAAGTGGCTAATATTAACTCTACCTTTGCTAACACAACCTCTTCCCTCATAAGGGGAAAGCATTTAGAAAATCCAAGACAAAGGCCTAGGTGATAGAGTGGATAGATCACTGCTGGCCCTGGAGTTAAGAGGACCTGAATTCAAATGTGACCTCATATTTATTAGCTGCGTGACCTTGGGCAAGTCACTATCCCAAATGCCTCAAAAAAAAAATCTAAGACACAAGGGTCTAGCAATATTCTAGACTTTAAAGATTTGTCCCTTAATCTTCTTGAAAAATACTTCCTATTCCCCAAAATTTTAAACATAGCAACTTCCCACTCTTGTTGGGGGGTGGAGGAGAAATAAGACACATCAACTTCTGGACAAGTCTGCGCCACCTAGCTGCCCCTGCCACACAATATATTAATGTTATAGTCACAACTTTAATATTTGAGCAAAATGCTATTGCAATTAAGTGTTTTGCAATGTGTTAAAGTTTCATACTTGTGCAAAAGATGAGGGGTGGCTAGGTAGATTACATTAAGCTAAGAGAAACAACCAAGATACTATATGACACATCTGACTTTACAAGCATTTTGTCTGAGAAAGATCTAAGGCTTTTAGTGTACTGCAATCTAAAAATGAGCAGCATGATGGCAACATTGAAAATGTCTTCACTCTATCTTGGGCTATATTAAGGGGTATGATTTTCAAGAATGAGGAGGTCAGAGATTCTATATGTACTTGATTAGGCTACATTTGTATGCATTATATTTAGTTGTGTGCATCACATTTCAGAAAGGACAAGCTCGAGAATATCCAGAGGATATCAATGGGTAATAAAGTTCCTCAGTCTATGTCATGAGAGTTCCTTGAAGGAACTGGAGATGTTTAGCTTGGAAAAGAGAAAAGTTTGTGTGTGTGTATAAGGTCTCTTAAAGTACTTGAAAAGTTGTCACGTGAAAGACTTAAAATCCTTGTTTTTAAAAATGTAGTCAATTCCATTCTTCGTGACATTGTTTGGTGTTTTTGTCTGGGACACACCAACTCTTATTTTGGGGAAAGGATTCATCAGATAGAGGCAGGAAGCTTCTGTATCACCTACAAGTTTTGGCTACTCTAATTTCTTCTGGATCATTTGTTCAGTTATTTCAGTTGTGTCTGATTCTTCTGACCCCATTAGGAGTTTTCTTGGCAAAGATACTGCAGTGGTTTGTCATTTCCTTCTCCAGCTCATTTTACAGATGAGGAAACAGACAAACAGGGTTAAATGATTTGCCTAGGGTCAAACAGCCAGTAAGTATCTGAAGCCAGATTTGAATAACAATGACAAAGACAATATCCTTTTTAATAATACATTACATGATTTTGACAAAATTGGTCAAGTTCATTGGTTTGCTGACTTTTTCTTTAAAAAAAGGGGGGGTTGGTGGCAACATTGCCCTTTTACATGTCATCTCTTCCATTTTCCAAAATTATCCTGAGGTCAACTGGATGCTCTTTTATGGACTCTCTGTTTAATATTGAGTTTTTGTTTCTTGTTGACCATTTTGATTCTGTTCCTTTGTATTCCAAAAATCATTCCCCTGAGCAGATAAAACAGGTAGAAAAAAGCTGGTTTGTCCTGCCAACTATCCACAATCTATAATCATCTATTCAGCCTAAGCAGAGGTCCTATCACTCTTTTGCCTAATATAGCTTTACAAAATATATTTTTGGGGCAGTTAGGTGGCACAGTGAATAGAGCACCGGCCCTGCAGTCAGGAGGACTTAAATTTAAATCCTGCCTCAGACACTTGACACTTACTAGCCATGTGACCTTGGGAAAGTCACTTAACTCCAATTGCCCTCCAAAAAGCAAAAAGAGAAGAAAATATATTTTTTTCATAGTCAACTGCCTGTTTACTATGCCTTTGGTGGTGGTTCAGTCACTAGAAGCTCCTGAGAAAGCATTCTTCCCCGTCTCTTTGGACATAATGTAAACTTAATCTTTAAATGCCATTAGGCAACTTCCTGTCAAAACCCCATTATAAACAGAAGATGCCTGTAGCTTTGAGCCTCAAGTAGATTCCAGTCACTAGTTATTTCTCATGATTCATAGTTGCTCAAAAGAGATAAATCTGTGCTAAATGAATGAATGCATAGGATCCATATTTTAACATAAAGTTTAATACGGAGCCCATAGTTAACCCCTTAGTACATATATCTTGGAACAGTAGATGAATAATGAACTGGTCTCGGAACTGAATAGGAGAGCAGGCTGGATTATACTTGTGAAATTAATATCGTACTTATATTGATTCTGAACTGATCATACAAAAGCCCATCTTTTTAATGATTATATGTCATTTTACTAAAATCTTAACTCTGAAGCCATTTGGAAATTATACCAATAGAGCACAAGCTTTTGAAGGTCCAACTAAACTGAAAGTACTAGTCTGGTAACAAACTATATATTTTTCAAGGGGAGGGCCATATCATCAGGATGGCTTTTTATATATACATTTTTTTCTTTTGATTTTAATGATTTATTACAATTCATAGAATCTTATAATTGTAGAATTTATTGAGATTATTCAGTCCTATTCTAATACTTTTCCTTCCATATCATCTACTGCTCCATTTTAAAAAATATTTCTCTTCAATTTTATTTGTGTTCTTGGGTTTTTTATTTTCTATTTATTTTTTATTTTTTCTTTTTTTAAAATTTTATTATAGTTTGCATCATTCATTTCCACAAGATTTTGAGTTACATATTTTCTCCCCCTCTTTCCCCCACCCACCACCCCAAAACAGCCATCCCAGTGTGTCCCCCCTGCCCCAGTCTA
>CM053589.1:79266720-79298346 GCA_028646515.1 Pseudochirops corinnae
CACAACTCCACCAACAATGCATTAGTGTTCCAATTTTTCCACATCCTCTCCAGCATGTCATTTTCCTGTTTTGTCATCTTAGCCAATCTGACTGGTGAGATGTGGTATCTCAAAGTTGTTTTGATTTGCATTTCTCGAATCAATTCACTCTGCCATCTTGATTCTTCTCTGGGGGCTGATTTATTTGACTGGGTTCATCTCCATATAGCAATGTATGGGAAGCTGTATGTTTGCTGAATATAGTTTCCGTGGTATTGTGTAGACTTCCATTTGTTAAATGTAATATGGTCTACAAGTGTCTTATTTAATTTCTATCTTGAATGAATCAGTCAGGCCTGGTCCAGAATAGACAAGCAAGAATTTACTTTATAATAACTAGGTGACAAACATGTCGTGTTTTTACAATATGAATGAGGTGATCAATTACTCCTCCCTTTAAGATTTGTTCCATACTAAAATCTTGAACCCTTTAAAATAGAAAAAACACCGTATTTTTTTTATTGCTCTTCAAAGCAAGTGAAATATGGCTGTCTTTTGTCCTCTAATATGTACATTTTTGGTTCCCAAGTTGCATGTCTCATGCGTCTCTGGTTTCATTCAATATGATACCAAATCCATAGTATTTAGCAAATAAGCACTTAAATAATTGTTGATTGAGGTAGATCTTCATTGCTAGATACTTCACTGAAGTAGTTCTTATTGCTGATGGTATATTTGAATATCAAGTATGTTTTTAAGTAAAGAGAGCCTTCTATTGAATGGTATCTTTCTAAATTACTGGACTACAAATAACATCTAGCTATTAAGTGGTCTAAGAAAGTATAAGTGGGCATTCAAAGTCTTATCTCGATTTTGTATTAGAATTTATATGCTCTAAGTTTCAGAGCAGTGTATTAAAACTTTAACTATTTTCCCTGTCACTAAATTTTCAAGTTAAATGTTAGAAAAGCTGATGAAGGTACGTGCTCAAGCCTGTTACCGTGGGGCAAGACAGCCTAAAGTAATAAAAAAATTTTTAATTCCAGAATTTTGGGTCATGGTTAATAGAACTTGGAGTCAGGAAGTTCAAATTCTGCCTGATATACTTACTAGATAGATTGCTACACATTCTGGATAAACCTACTTAACCTCTTTCAGTTTCCTCATATGCAAAATGGAAATATTAAAGATTGTTGCTAGGAGATAACATGTCAGACCACAAGCATTTATTAATTGGTAAGCGCTGGGGGTATATACATAGAAAGTCGAAAGACAGTGTTAACAAGCACATACAAACAAGACATATCCGGTAGAAACTGGAGACAGTCAACAGAGGGGAGACACTAGATTAAGAGGGATAGGGAAGTTCTTCATAAAAGTTGAGATTTTAGCTAGGGGGGTGTGTGTGCGCGCGGGGGTGGGGGGTAGCCTTCTGAAAATGCGCTTTGTACAGCTATTTGCACAGGACAGCTATCGTTATTTAATAACAAGCAGCATCGATGGAGCCTGTAAGCAGCACCAACCAAGCCTGGAAGCAGGTACGGAGGTAGGACGGTGGCCGTTGCGTTCCATTTCCCGGAGGCGCTAAGCTTTCTAGCGCCGAGGCTACTCCCGGGGTCACAGAGCAGTAGTTTCCCAACGCTGCCCGTCGCTTCGCGGGATCTGTGCGGGGAAGCGAAACGTATCACTTCCGCCTTCCCCAGGTTAGACCTTTTCCGCTTTCCGTCCTTCCCTGTGTGGAGAAGGGAGCTTCCAAATAGGTCGCTCCGGGTGGAAGGGGTGTGAGGTGTTCGGCAGCGCGGTCCACCAGCCCAGGTCCGGGGAAGGATGGCGGCAGCGATGGCAGCGGCCGAACGGTACTGTGTGGCCGAGGAGCGGAGTGGACATTGCGCTGTAGTGGACGGGAACTTCCTCTACGTCTGGGGGGGATATGTGGTAAGGGGACGAGGGCACCCAGAGCCCTGACCTTCCGAGACGACTCGGTGGGAGGGGCGGGGGTTGAGGGGGAAAGTGCCCAGAATCAGCCCAGGGCTCGGATTGGAGCAGGGTTGGAGATGGGTGGGGAGGGTTGCCGCTCAGGCCAGCCCAAAGCGAGGGGGAGGGGTGCGGACTAGAAAGGTGGGGCGGGGAGAGTGTAAATCCAGCCCTGGGATCGATAGGAGACGTGGGAGAGAGCACACTGGGCCAGCTCTAGAGGGCGTGGGGTGGGGGCGGGTGTGAAGGAGCACGCAGGCCCGGCTCCTGGAAGGCGCGGGGGTTGGGGGTGGAGTGGGGACCCAGACCACGAATGGCTCGCTGTGTCCGGGGGCCGGGAGGGGAGAGTGGCGGAACCTCACGGCCAACTCCTGGGGGACGCGGAAGCGGGGGCGGGGGGAGGAGGAGGGAGCACACACGGCCCGCTCCTGGCGAGGACGAGAGCGCTTGGTCAGCTCCTGACGGAGGAGGAGGGGCGGGGCACGCAAGACCCCCTCCGTTGGTGGCGGGGAGACATGAGATATTCTACACATTCCGCGGTCCCTTCTCTTCCCAAGTCTGCTGGTGTGGAAGTGGCCCGTGTCACAGGCACCTTAACCCCGTCTGCTCGTCCTCAAGTTTGGATGCACCATGGAGGGTCTTTGCCCTGGAAAAACTGGGGTGCCTACCTCTCCTCTGACATGAGGCCCTCTACACCGACCTCCGCAGCTGAGCTAGGCACACCAAGTCATTTAATCATAGTGCAGGGCCGCAAGGGACCTTTGAGATGTACTTACCTTAACCTTCTCATTTTACAGATGAGAAAACTGAGGCTTGGAAAGGTGAAATGACGTGCCCAAGGGCAACCAGCTAGTAACTCCTAAGAATCAGGACTTGACCAGGTCCCTAGACTCCCAGGACAAAGTGTCTCCTCTCAGCTACCTCTTCCAGAGCCAGTAACTTCTCTGCATCAAAAATTGACTGGGCCTTAAAGTACTCCAGCAGGACCACAGTATTGTACTATTGTTGCCGAGTCCCACAACCTCTTAGAAATGTGATTGAAATAGAAAATTTAAAAAAATTTCTAGGTCCCACTTAGTTTCTAGTATATTACTAGATGGTTTTATGCCATGTGCTTTTCTTGTCAGTATATTTATTTTATCTTTGAGAATCCCAAGAGAACTCTTGTTTGATTTTATAGAATTCATGTTAAAAGTCAACATGCCAACAGTTCGTAAGATCTATGACAGATCTGTAATCTGATCTCAGCCTCTCTCTTTCTTGGAAACACTAGTGTGTAATTATAGTTATCTGTTTAAAATCAACTATTTGAAAAAGACTACATCCATAGAGTATTAAGATGGCAAGCAGCCAAATCAAAATTTCTTTCAAACATAATTTGATATTCTATCCTTTACAAAACATGTTTCTTCCTGTAGCTAGGTGGAATTTTGATTGGCTGCTCTGGCAAGTGTGATTACCTGAATAAATGCTACTACTGCCCTATTTCCTTATTTAGGCTCTTCAGGTTCAAAGCAGTCTGAGTTATGCATATCTACTGATATACAGAAATTCTCTAATGGCCTAATCCTTCACCAGAGTTTAAATTGAGACAAGTCTCTCCTGTTTGAGTTGGTTTCTCTTCATCCCCAAATGCATACTTAAAAGATTTTTAGCCAAATCACAGTGATCATCCACTCATAGCAAATTCAAACAGTATGGTAATGCAAGTAAGCATTTACAGAAACAAATTTTCCTTATTTGGTTGCAATAGCCACTGTGAGGGAGAGTGTGTAGATTGAAGATAACAGCCCTGTGACTTGGATTCCAGTAGTTTCACCAGACCCAGTTGGTATGCCCAGTTGTCTCTCTTCTCTCTTTCTCCATGTTCTACTGATGTTAGATCCATTTGCTTTTCCTGCTTTTTGTCAGAGTGGTAGCACCTAGTGCCTCCATTCCATGCTGACTTGGCAAAAGAAGAATGGAGGAATCAGTGTAGGTCACAATACTTTGCTTGTCTCTTTCTTCTTTGTATCTTGGCCACATGGCTTTTTTTTGCAGAAGCAAATTGTTTCTAAAATTAAAAGCCCTGGAATCCAAGGGATCTTTGGGTAACATCTGTGTGTTGGCATTCCTATTCTACCAGGTTTCTATGGCAATTCCTCTAGGGGAGGAATTCCATTCCTAAAGACAATCAGGCTTCATGTTTGTTAAGAAATATTTTGAAGGCTATGGGGCTCTATCATTCTGAATCAAAGGAAAGTGAACCTTAATTGGGTAATTGATTTTTAATACTTTAGAATTCAAACTGAATTTCTCTATTCCCACACTGTTTCCTAAATGTTAAGAGTTTGTATCTCTTGGGAAAAGTTGTGTCAGTTACTAGCTCCTTCATACGCCTGAGTTCAGAAATCACTTGATATACAGGCCCAAAGGTCTTGTCAGAGTAGCCTCTGCATTTAGATCATGAATCTAGTTTTTCTAGGGTTAAGGAATGCCTATAAATGTTGTTAGCTGGGACTAAGGTATAAGGAGAGGAAGGAAACAAAAATAATTATAAGAGGGAAAAAAGAAAGAAAAGTACATAGGAAGAATGTTAAGAATGTCAACAAGAATTATCTTCAGTGCCACTGGAGCAACATAAGTGGCCTAGAACTGATCTAGGTCAGCAGTCTTCAAACTATGTTCTAGGGAATCTCTGAGACCCTTTCAGGGGGTCCTCGATGTCAAAACTGTTTTCCTAATTAAGATGTTTTAATTTATAATACAGTAAATATTGATAGATGTAACCCATGTAGACAAAAACACTGGGAGATCCTCAATAATTTATAAGAATATAAAGGTGCCATTTAGACCAGAGTTTGGGAACAGCTATTTAGATCATCATTGCTTAAAGGATTCCTGGGATTCTTGAGTTGCTCCAGTTACTTCGTTTTTGTTTTTTTTCTAGAATAAGTCATAGGAAGGCTGTAGGTGTCTTGGACTAAATTAGATTCACCTCTATCCTTGAATATCTCCTCTCAAAGGTATTCTTTAAACAGGGAACAACACAGGACTAAGCTAGTTCTCTAGGTCACCGTGCTTCAAAACTGCAGTGCCCTCTAAAGGTAAGGGAAAGGTACTGTACAAAACAAACTATACTAGTTATCAGTCAACCAGCCAAACAATACAAGCACTAATTAAGCACTCGTGTGCCACATTGTTAAGTGCTAGGAATTCAAAAATGAAAGTAAAACATTATGATTATTCCTTGCTCTTTATGATCCTTTACACATTACTGAAGTTGGTAAGAATTGTACTGCTAGCACTACTGTGGGAAAAAGGTATATATATAATTCAATATACTTTGCAAATGCTACA
This sequence comes from Pseudochirops corinnae, assembly GCA_028646515.1. Taxonomy (NCBI): domain Eukaryota; kingdom Metazoa; phylum Chordata; class Mammalia; order Diprotodontia; family Pseudocheiridae; genus Pseudochirops; species Pseudochirops corinnae. Next base: position 79,272,013 of record CM053589.1, read on the forward strand.
GATCACTGAATTGCTATAACTTGTCAGACATGACATTCAAGAAGAGTTTTCTTTTAATAACAGATTTTCTAACCTTTGTATAGAAAATATTGTATATAAATATACATATCTTTGTATATTGTATTGTGAATTTAAACACAAATTACGTAATACTCAAAAGTAAATTTATAAGTTAATATGTATGCCATGGTGTCTTGATTTATATTTTAAATTCAATATAAAACTGCTGTTCCAGAGTGAGCAGTATTTCAGTTTTGGAGCAAGTAATTAATCTTTTTTTTTTTTTAAAGCAACTGTTCCCCTACAGAAGATACTCTAAAGCAGTGGTTCTCAACCTTCCTAATGCCACAACCTTTAATACTCATATGTGGGTGGACCCGCCTGGAGACGGATAGAGGAGCAGTGTCTCAGTTCCTAAGACCATCGGAAATATGTGTTTTCCAATGGTCTTAGGCGATCCCTGTGACTCCTGTGAAAGGGTCATTTGACCCCCAAAGGGTTCATGACTCACAGATTGAGAACAGCTGCTCTATAGCTTAAAACTTCTTAGCCTGATTTTTGTACCACTCTTAAACTTCTTGCTACAAGTTCAGAATTTCTTATCAACTAACAAAGAAATGAGACTTAAATATCAGAAAATTAGCCTTAGAATTTTTTATATCATCTTGCAATTTCTTAAAACGTTTTAGAAATCAAACCCAACAGTTTTGCACTTTGTTCAGCATACTATTTAACATAACATTTTGGCCCGTGGAAATTGCCTGATGTTTTATATGTGTTTTTTTCATACTGAATTTAAAAAAATGCAACCAGAATTTCTTTACTACTTACTTTTGTTGAGAGATGTGTGAACTTGAATATAAACTATACAATATGATGAAGTCATAAAATGTGGTTTAGTTGTGCAAGGCAAGGATGTGGATATATAATGAGAACTCACTAGTTGACATGTTCTTGCATCTTATGTGAAATCTCAGTTTAAATGCTTTGTGGCAGGGCAAGCTAAGACATGTTAATGGAAATGCATCAAACTTTCTATTTCAAATCAAAATTCTAAATATGTGGCAGAATATTTTTAGAACTTTAGGTTATAAAATCATAGATTTAGAGCTTGAAGGAGCCTCATAGACCATTTAGTCAGTCTAAACTATCATTCTGTTTTTTTTTTTAACTTTTATTTTATTCTTCTGGAGTACTGATTGGTTATTGCATGGATCAGAATTCTTATATCTTTCAACGTTGTCTTTACAGTGTTGATGCTATCGTTCCCCTGATGGTTTACTTCACTTTGTATTAGTTCAAATAAGTTTTTCCAGGATTCTCTCAAACCATCACTTTTATCAATTCTTATGGCACAGTAGTATTCCATAACATTCACATCCCATAATTTGTTTAGTCATTTCCTGATAGGTACCCCGTAAGTTTCCAGTTCTTTGCCAGTACAAAAAGAGGTGCTGTAAATATTTTTGTACATGTAAGTCCTTTTCTTTTCTTTTTTTTGTCTCTAGGGTAAAGGTATCACTTGGTCAAAAGACATTAACAGTTTAGTGACTTTTTGCAATTCTCTCATTTTACAGATGAAGAAATTAAGGTCCAATTAGATTCAATGACTCGTCTAAGAGCACTTGGGTACTAAGCTTTAGAGGCAGAACCGAGATCATCTGGGTACAGTCAGGGCTCTTTTCATTGTATCATATCTTGCTTGACAGGTTCCAGACATTATTTGGTAAACATCATTATTGTTTCTAATTCTCTTTTCTTGAGTGTTTTGTAGATACTGGTATTAGCCTTGCATCCTGTGAGCTAACAAATCTTAGAGATGAAATTTTATTCCTTTAATTGAGAAAGCATATGAATTATTTTGGTTGTAAAATAGTTGTCAGGATAAGGCTTTTTAGTCTCACTTGGGCTTTATCACTCTTGTTAGAATACTAACTGGCAGAATGCATGATTCCTGGTACATGCCATTTGTGGGTCCCTTGATTTGGAAAGAACCAAAAAACCATTCAACATATTCCTCTTTTTGATTAACATATGAACATACTATGTATTTTATTCAAATCTACCATCAGCAATAAGACCTTTTTTATTCAGTGAAGAACTGCTTGTACCAAAACTTCCAGTAACTTAGTGTTAGGATAAAGGTGAACCTGAGGGTTCTAGCTATAATAATGAGGCTCAGCATTATAATGTGAATAACCATCATGGTGGTGATTGCCCATTTGGAATATCCTTTCCATTCTCAGAATCTCATCTGATAACTTAAGCAGACCTAAATTATTTTATTCATGATCAATCAATCTTTAATATTGAAGTGCCTATACTAATGTAGGCACATGGGCTGATATTAACTTATTCCAAAATGAAGCTGAACTTTTAAGCTTTTAGACTCAATGGAATCTCCTGGAAAATATGTTTGAATTAGGAGACTTCTTTTGAGAAACACTGAGGATTAAAAGTAGTCTTGAGATATCTATGGGGTGCTAAAAGTACTCCTGCTTTATTTATAATTGGGGTAGTGTAGACTTTAAAAAATCCTGGAAAGAACTGATTGCAAGGGGAAAAATGTAGTAAGTCAATATTTTCCTTGAAAAAGTTTTCTTGCAGTCATTGCACACTAAGCTTTGGTTTAATGGGAAAATTTGTTAAGGTAGTGGATCAAAATAGTGTAGATTTTCATTATCTGAAAAATAAACTTCTAGGTATCAGTGAAGCTAAAGTCAGAGAGGAGATTTGTGAAGGTCCTTAAATAAGGAAAATGATGAAAGATAAAAGTGCAAGAAAGAAAGATGACCAAGAAGTTGTCAGTGATCTCTAAGTCTGTAAAGTGGCATTTAACTTAAATCAGTATCCATTATTTGGGTTCATATTTGCACTTATTCCTAGAAAATCTAGCTGCTAATAGTCATGAATATGGGGAATGCTTCCATTAAAAAAATTACTACAGTGGAAAAGCAAACTAGGGCTAGTTAAGTCCAAACATTCTGGATGACTGCTGTTGGACATTGTAGAGGGATATTCCACAGGTGAAATATAACAGGAAAGCATCAGTAACTAGATTTTAGGTGAGTTAAATGAGCACAATTTTTTTTAGTAAAAAAGGATTTTAAAAAATTTAAATTTTGATCCTCTTGATAACTGGATGATAGACAAAATCTGAAGCTGTATTTGAAATCAGCACAAAAAATACTCTCAGGTTCATCTGTTTTTGTCATTGCCCACTATAATTTTTAGTATTGGTTCTACTGTAGCTCCTATAACTTAAAATGTGCAACTTAAATGAAACGTTAAAATTCTACTTAATGCTAATAATTTTTTTCATGTTTCATGTTGTCTGCTTCTTTAGAGGGTTCTTGGTTTTCCTCTGGGGAAAAAAAATGGAAAGTTCTCCAGATTATTGTTTATTTTGTATTACATATCTTTCACAATAAATGTTTGAATGAATAGATTCATGCATGTTTGCTTGGACCATAGTATTCTTAATTATATCTTTACTATCTTTTTTTTCCATAGTTACTTCCCTTAAGTTAGAATGTACTATACCCTTTTCAGCCATTACCTTCATACTGCCTTTTTGATTCTTTGCTCTAAATAGCATCTCCAGCTCAAATTTCTCTTTTGAGATCTCTTCTCAGATTTACTTTCCTAAAAGCTTTTCTTATATGAGACTGCTTGACTTTCTACATACTCCAAACTAGCAATTTATCCACTCTCCCTTAAAGAACACATCCTTTCTTTTATTCCTTGAATGTTTTATTGTTTAAAACCCCACATGATGATTTTTATATCTGATTCTATTTTGTATTTTGCTCATCACAGTTTTCATGCCCGATAACATCAGTAATATGTGTTGTACTTAATTGACAGATGTGTCTTTTTATATATCTTATGTTTTTAGTCTATTGAAGACAATGAAGTATATTTGCCTAATGATGAACTTTGGATCTATGAAATTGACAATGGTTTGTGGTAAGCTGTATATGTTTTAAATTATGCAGTATGCCAGCTCTTGTAGTAACCATTGCAGAATTTGGTTAAATGCTGTCAGACTGTATCTAGTGTTTTTGCAAATGCTCGATTTCTCTTCCTTTTTCTCAAGTCTCTTTTTATAATTTCACAATTTTGTTTCATTTTTTCTTTAATTCCATTAATTCTTTGTTCTGGTAGTATATGTGAGAATATTGTATATTTTGGCATATGTCTGGTGCTTTGGCATAGGTCTGATTTGCTATGGAGTTTATAATATTTTACAAAGTAAGATTTTTAGTGCATTTTGATAGAATGATTGATGGAGTTTAGGGGATATTTTTGTTTATCTTTCTGGAAAATTATGGAAATTCCATGTTGTTTTACTGCAGGACAATGCACCTCATGGAAGGAGAACTCCCAACATCCATGTCAGGAAGTTGTGCTGCTTGTATTAATGGAAAACTGTACATTTTTGGAGGATATGATGACAAAGGATACAGCAATCGAGTAATGCGTTGCTTAATTTAAGAAATGTGCCAATGGAATATCTAATGGAGAAACTTCATCTTATAAAATTGCAGATACTTTAAACTTTAAGATAAAATAAATGCTTAACTGTGTCACTATGATTCATTAAAAATAAGCATTTAAAATATTCTTTTACTATGATTTTATTGAACATCTTTTGGAAAGTTAAAAGTTATCTCTCTAGGACAAGAACATGGTGGGAAAGATTCTGTGCCACGTGTTTCATTTATGATGATTATTTTGTTTCCTTTTAATTAGTCTTACTATTTTTAAAGTTTTCTATTTTATTGAAAATGTAACTGTATCACCATTTGATACTTTGGTTGCAGATCCTACGTAATGTATATTGAATTGTACCAATAGTGTTCTCCTTTTTTAAAAGCTCTATTTTGTTAATTTACGAACAAGAGATGGAACGTTCCAGTGGGAAAAAATCATTGACTTTAAAGGACAGCCCCCTACACCACGAGACAAACTTTCTTGCTGGGTATATAAAGACAGGTAATTCTCAAAAGTTTTGTCTAACTTTACTGTTGATTGTGTTTCTGTAATAAGAATTTTAACACATGGCAAAACAAAACCCCAAAACAACTAAGCTAAGAATCTTTAGGTTTGTGATTGGAATTAAAATTAATATGATGATGGGACATATTTAAACATTGAAAAAAATTCACAATTATGAAAATAGGCATCGTAGTACCAGCTACTTGGTTTTAAATAATTTGATGGAATGGTATTTCAACCAAAATGAATTTTATTTAAACCTAGTTTATTGACATTAATCATTTAAAAAATACATATTCATCACAAACCAGAGCTAGTTATAGATTTTGTTTTAGAAGGAAAACACTGTTAAGATAGAGACATATAGATGCCATACTCACAGACCCTGTAATCCTGGAATGTTCTGCATATAAGGTTTCTAGTTTGTTTTTATCACACCTACTTTCTTTAAATCAGAGGAATCTTTTTTATGTCATCTAACTTTGACAGTTACATGAAGCCTAGGGATAACTTCTCAGAATAATGAAAATGTATAAAATGAAATATATAGGATTACAAAGGAAATAATTTATATTGAAATGCAGTTACCAAAATATTTTAAGTTCATGGGCCCTGTGTTAAGAACTCCTGTTTTAAATTGTCTCTAGATTCCATCCCAAGAATCTTCTCTTCATTTATCCTCTGTCCATATTTGGGAGAGATAAGAGAGCTCATCCAAGTCTAATTTTACTCATCTCTATGTGCTATCATTAACAGCTTTTATTGTCTCTGAAAGCTACAATTAAAATACCTAGACTAAGGATCTCTTTGCTATTGAATGGAACCTTCAAGAATAAGCATTAATTAAAATCATTTTTTTCTCTTTAAACCTTCTAAAAAGTAGATGAAAAAGTCTTTGTGAACTATCTCAGTATTTTATCTAAGAGTTCCATGGTGACCAGCTAACCTTAGTGTTCTAGGCCAGGCCTGTAGTTCAGGCTCAAGATTGGAATGAAATGAGACACTTATTGGCCACTAACATTTTGTAAAAGGAATATTACTTAGTATGGAAAGACCATTCAGCAAAGATACAGCTTTGGTTCAGCTGGATACAGGTCTCCTTATCTCATTACAAAGATATGCTTAGTTAGGGGTGTTAATTTGAATGGTAACAGGGAGTCCATCAAAAATGAGGAGCACAAATAATCTTGAATTGAACTTTTTATGTCTTATCTTGGAAACGCCAACAGTGGTTTGAGCTTTACTCGCCTAGACTAATTAAGTATTGAGAATTGTTGCAATGTTTTTTTAGGGAAAGGCTTACCTAGCCTATGTGTCAGGAACTTTCAGGCCTTAGTAACTATTGCTCCTACCATATTTCATCTTTGGTGTCAAGGTCCTAAAGGTCTCTTGGGGGAATCTTCCACTACTAAATGGCCTCAGCACCATTTCTGGACAACCTTGACTTTATGGATTTTAAGAGCCTGTTGTAGAACACATTGGAGGAAGGGGCAAAATAGAAAGATTACAAAAAAGAGTATAATCAATGTAACATCTGTATAAAGCAATGCAGTCTTTGTGGTGAAAGTGATGTGAAACATAGTTCATGGTGGACCTTCTGATGTAAAGCAGTGAAAATGAACCAGAACAGCACTAGAAATATCAGAATATCATATAGATGTTGTTATAGTCACCAGTCCTTGTCATGGGTCAAGGCGTCTGCAGTAGGTAGCTAAGAGGGCTTGCAACCTGTCCCAGTGTCTAGGTGATTACTAAAATTCACCCTGTACCACTATCCATTCAGTGTTCTCCAGCCAGTAGCCTTGACTTGCCTTCACTATGTACCATATGAGAGAAATACCAAGTATCTGTCCCTTTAGAGGTCCTTGTGGGGCAGCGTGACTGCTTAGATTGATTAGGTCTCTTCCAGCTCTAAATCTGTGATGGTGTGATCCTACGAATGCTCCTTTTTCTGTAAAGACTCGTAGTTATGCAGTGATAGTTTTACATCTTGTCTGTATTTAGGAAGCAAGACATCTTCCAGCACTTCTACTCTTTGGTCTCTCAAGCCTTGCTTAGGAAGTAGTTTGTCCATTGACTATAAGTACTATACTGGCAACAGTATGGAAGGGTCTTATTTCAGATTATAATAATCAGGTGACTACACTGAGCCTGCCTGTACTGCCTATGCCAGTTCCCCTGGGGTCTGTACCATGGCCCTTTTCAACAGATTCCAGCTACAGCCCACTCTGCTGGGCCCCATGGTATGCCTATTATGCCAGTGCCTTTACACTGCTGCTGCTTCCCTTCACCCAAGAAAGGGCTACTGTTATATAATACAATAGCCCCCAAAGACAGGAGCCTGGATGGCACTGCTGTCCCCTGAATTCTGGTATACCCATGCTGTTACTGTCCAATGTGAGCTTCATTCTCCTCTCAGCTGTATTTTTATTGCCCCAGACTTTGCCACCATTATTCAGCTGCCTTCTTACTTTAGAACTTCCTTAATACTTGGGGCCTTCTCACCCTAACCTTCACACTAACTTACATTTCACATTGGTGAGTACGTTCTGTGGGCCTCCATTTTGTGGATGACCATACTTCTTCCTGTCTCTCCTATGCTTGTTGACTCTGGACTTCACCATCATTCACACTCCCCTTCTTTCTACCTCTTTCAGCTCCCTTTTATATGTTATCTTCCCCATTAAAATGTAAGCTCCTTGAGGGTAGGGACTCTTGATTGTGTTTATATCTCCAGTGTTTTGCATAGTAACTGGCACAAAATAAAATTTTTTTTTCTTTTTAAATTGATTTATTTATTTTCTTGTTTACATCATTCATTTTTGAGATACAAATTTTCTCCCCATCTTTCCCCCACCCACCACCCCAAAATAGCCATCCCAGTGTATAACCCCTCCCCCAATCTGTTCTCTCCTATGTCCTCCCCCATCGCCCCTCTGACTTTCTGGTAGGGCAAGATGGATCTCCTTACCCTGGTGCCTTACCCTGGTGCCTTACACCCCCCCGGGGCCAACCCACGGTTTCAGGCTGAGCTGGTTTTGGCTTCCAGAGCACTGCAATGAGCCCTTCCTGTCCTAACTGCTGAGCTGCCTTCAGCAGATGTGTTTTTCTGTAATTTTGTGAGTTCTGGAGCCTTAAAATTTGTTTAGAGTCATATTTTATGGGTATTTGAGGTGATTATGTGGGAGCTGCACAGTGTTCCTGCTTCTACGCCACCGTCTTGGCTCTGCCCCCCCACATAATAAATTCTTAAAAAATTCTTGTTGCTTACCTGTGTCTGCAAGGTGCAAAGTGCCCTTTATTTTTCTCACAGACTATATAGTGTCTTTGCAGTTTATGAATAACGCCCTTAAAACCTTTGTCTAAAGACCAGGGGTTACATTCCTCCTCTTGCCAATATGTTTACCAAAAAGAGTTGTAGCCACTGTGTGTGTGGGGGGAACTTCTCACTCATAGTGCTGCGAGTACTAATTGGGAGTTGCAGAAGTTTCTAAGCTAGCCATTCCTGAGAAGTCCAACTCTGGACTAATGTTTGGTCACTTATGTTGAAAGAAATACAAAAGAGAAGAGGCAGACAGAGGTCACAGCTCAGTTTTGCTCAAGCAGGACACATATTTGAAGCCACTGTATCTTCTAGGGATGGGCAGTAATACCTCTTCCTACCTAACCTATCTAACCTTCCTCTACTTAACCTTATGAGAAGTCCTAGAGAAGAGAATATTACATGCCACATGTTCAGGAGAAAGGAAGGAAGAGGACAAATCTCAGATGGCAGTCACTCCTTTTAAGTGATACTGAGTTGGTGATTTTTTTCTGGCTTTAGTAGCCAATTTTCTTGACTCCTGCCATCATCCCAAAGCACCCAGTCTTTCACCACTGAGCCAGCATGCATGGCCTACCAGAAGAGGGAAGGCAAATGTATCACAGTAAGGTACACAGCTACAAATAGGCCCTATGGTATAATTCTAGCTAGAGCAGATCCAGGCAGGTTCCTCGGTTTATACCCATTATCCTTTTTCAAACCCCATCTTCCATATGCTTGTTTGTCCTCAGCAAATCAGCTTAGATGAATTTGACCTATCTGTTCATATTCCAAATTCTGAAAAGTCCTCTTAAGATCCTGGAGAGGCTCAAGTATCATCCTTTAAAGTATTCAGTACCCTGCACTAAAGATTTTTTGATCAATTAATAAATATTTAAGTGTGTAACATGTGCCAGGTACTGCTAAACATTGAAAAAATATGTTTAAAAAACAAAAATAGAAAAAGATCTCAACAAAGACCTCAAACAGTTGATTCAACCCTGTTTTTAGACAATTCCCAAATTATACAGCTTTTAAGGAAGACCTAGGCTTACCCTGGCTACTGGACCGAGAGATTATAATCACTCCAAAAAGCAAAGTTATTAAAATTCAACAAATTGACATTTTACATTTATCACAGATTATTAAAGCAATTTAAAAAAAATCCTCCAAATGAACTAAGTCTACGAGTAGCACCTTTGCTTTCACAAAATGGTTTTTAAAGACCTAGAGTATGTACATGCTATCTCTAATTGTGGAATCACCAGACAATTTTAATTTTTCTTATGCTAGTAATCCAGATTTTTTTTGAAAATAATATGTAATATTATAGATTTTCTTGAAATGGAAATTTGTTTTATTATTTTTTTGTGTGTGAGTCAGGACTTGAAGCCAGGCATCCTAACTTTTTTTTTTTGGTATTTATTTAGTATTTAATTTTTCCCCAGTTACATGTAAAGAACAATTTTTAACATTTGTTTTTAAAACTTTGAGTTCCCAATTCTCTCCCTTCCTCCCTCTCCACTCCCCATCCCCCACCCCCCAATTGAGAAGGCAAGCAATTCCATATAGGTTATATGTGTGTGTGTATTTGTATTTATATTTATATGTAATAGTCATGTTGTGAAAGAAAGCTGATTTAAAAAAACAAAACAAAAGTTGCTTAAATCTGTATTCAGACATCATCAGTTCTTTCTCTGGGGATTGATAGCATTTTTCATCCCGAGTACTTCAGAGTTGTCATGCATTGTTGTATTGCTGAGAATAGCTAAGTCATTCACAGCTGATCATTCTACAATATTGCTGTTTCTTTGTACCCATTACATTTCACTTTGTGTCAACCCATGTAAGTCTAGGCCTTCTTATTTTTTATTTTTGCTTCAAAACTTTTTTCAGTTAGTCTTGCTATCTGTATTTCTCTCTATCCTATTCCCCATTTCTTCTATTTTCTCTCTCCTTTCACCCTGTCCCTCCTCAAAGGGGTTTTGCTTCTGATTACTCCTTCCCCTAATCTGTCTTCCCTTCTTTCACTCCCGCCCCTTTTCTCTTATCCCCTTCCCATTTTATTTTCCTGTAGGGTAAGATAGATTTCTATATCCCATTGCCTGTTTATCTTATTTCCCGGTTACTTGTAAGAACGATTTTTTTTAAGAACAATTTTTAACATTCATTTTTAAAACTTTGAGTTCCAAGTTCTCTCCCTTCCCCTCTCCTCTCTCCTCTCTCCCCCCTCACCCTCATACATGTGTAGTCGTGCAGAATACTTCCATAATAGTCATGTTGTGAAAGACTAACTATATTCGCTATCATATCCTGCTCCCTGTTGCTGTTTAAAATCTGTTCTCTCCTTTGACTCTGTCCCTCTTCAAAAGTGTTTGCTTCTAAATACTTGCTCCTCCAATTGACTCCAAATCTAATTGCTGAATCACCAGACTTTATTTTTCCTTATGCTAGTAATCCAGTTTTTCTTTTTCTTTTTTTGAAAATAGTATGTGATATACTATGGTTTTTAAACCATATGGTTAAGTGTCTGAGGCTGGATTTGAACTCAGATCCTCCTGACTCCAGGGCCGGTGCTCTATTCACTGTGCCGCCTAGCTGCCCCTTTTTATTTGTTTGTTTGTTTGTTTGTTTTTATGTTTATATTGAGTCATTTTTTCATGATTTTCTTGCATTACCCTTATTTCTCTTCTCAATTTTTCCTCTCCTTCTCTTACTTGATTTTCAATATCTTTTTTGAGCTCTTCTGTGGCCTGAGACCAATTCGTATTTTTCTTGGAGGCTTTGGATGTAGGAGCTTTGACTTTGTTATCTTCTTATGAGTATATGTTTTGATCTTCTTGTCACCAAAGTAAGTTTCTGTAGTTTGAGTTTTTTCCACCGTTAGCTCATTTTCCCAGCCAATTACTTGAATTTTTAACTCTTTTTAAAGGTAGCTCTCTGCTTTCAGTGTGGAAGGTGTATTGTCCCAAGCTTCAGGGGATTTGTGCAGCTCTTTTCAGAGATACTTCTATGGACTTGTAGGTTTTCAGTTCTTACAAGGTGGTATGGTCTAGGGAGAGGTGTTTACTCTTTTCCTGGCCTGTGCTGTGGTCTGTGAGTCACCACAAGCACACTTTTCTGCCCAGGAACTGTGAGGAGGGTCACCTCTCCATTGCTACCACAAGCTCTGTTATGCCAGTGCTCCTCCTTGTGCTGGGACTGCCATTTAGGACTGTGACCAAGATCCAAGTATAGGCAAAGCAACAGAATGTTGCCTCAGTGCCAAGAAAGAGACCTCTGTTTTCTCCTTCTGACCAGTTGTTCATTCCCCTTACTGTCTATGGACTGAGAGCTCTGAAAGGAGCCACTGCCATTGTTACTGCCCCAGGACTTGTGCTGGGGCTAAACTGTGCTACTCTCTCACCCAAGTCTGACAGACCTTTCCTACTGGCCTTCCAAGTGTTCTTTGGTGTTTGTGGGTTGAGAAGTCTGGACATCACAGCTGCCAGTGATTCAGTCCCCTGAGGCCTGCTCCAGATTTACTGGTCTATGCTGGCACTACTTGCACTGGACTGCATTCCTCTCTCAGCTTGGTGCAACAGACCTTTCCTATTGACCTTCTAGATTGTCTTGGGCTGGAAATTTGTTTCATTCTGTCTTTTTGTGGGTTCTGATGCTGCAGAATTTGTTTAGAGTCCTTTTTTACAGGTATTTGGAGGGGTTTTGAGAAAGACCAAGCAAGTCCCTGCCTTTACTCCTCCATCTTGGCACCATAATCCAGCTTTTCTCAGACAACAGGTAGGAAAGGCTAGCTTTGGACGTATCTTTATTCTCCCTGTCAGTCTCCCTATGTGCCAATCCCACCTGGTGGGGGTCTCCTTGTCCAATTTTAGAGGATTTATGTTATGCCTCCAGGAGCATGGCATCACCCAGAATTCCCTTACTCTATATTGTCCTCCCTCTCAATTTCTGGACCAGGCCTGATTCAGAGTCCCATGGTTCATGTTTAAAATTGGAACAAAACGAAACACACATAGACCATATAATATTTTTTAAAGGAAATTTAATTAACCTTAATGAAAAGGATATTCATCACATATACATTCTCATTTCATAGCTCTCATCTTCACATGGAGACGTGTAGTCAGGTGTTTTGACTTGCATGGCAACAGGGAGTCCATTATGACAACAGAGCTGACTACTTTTGCATGGGGCATTTTTTGCCCTGGGAGATCGAGAAGATGCATTAATAACTGGAATTTTAGTACCTGGGCCAATTAAGTCTTGAGATGGCTTGTTGCCTTTTTAAGGAAAAACTAGTCTACATAGTAGGGACTTTCCAATCCTACATATTGATCCTACTATACTTGACAATTAGAGAAGGGAAAATCCTACATTTATTTTAGTGGACTCTAGTTTTGTGACACATAGCTTTTAAGTTTTATCATGTAATATAAAAATGACCTTGCATTGGTTATAATAGTAGTAAAGTAGGGCTGTTAAGTTCAGTGTTCTACGTGGAGATTTTCTAGACACTGAAAGCTTATTTTTAAAAAAACAACTAAGGTTTCTTCTTGGATGTCATAAGGTTTCTTCTTGGATTTTCTGACTTCGTATTTCCAAGGCTTAATCTGCCTTAACTTTACGTAGTATATATCAGTCCTATAGGATTTCATTCAGTCAGTCAATAAGCATTTGACTGTGCCAAGTGATGAAGATACAAATAGAAAAATAAACAATCCCTGACCTCAAGGGGTTCATATCCTTTTAGGGGAGATACCATGTTCAAGGACAAGAATATACAAAGTGTGAGGTTTTTTGGGTGTGAAGCATTTGCTGCTGGAGTGTTGTTCATTGTGTCCTTCATATAGGAGGTGACATGAGTTGAGCTTTGATGGAAACAGTACAGCAAAAAGCATGCTGAATTTGTAGTAGAAGTTAGAGATAAGAAAAGTGTATTTCAAGCATGGAGTTCAGCCTATACAGAGGCAGAAATTAAAGGTGGAATGTTATGTATGCAGAGCAGCAAGAAAACAGTTTGGTTGGACTAAAGACTGCTCAAAAGGGAATAACAAATAATTTTGGAAAGGGACTTTGGAGCCATGTTAAATTCCAGACAGAGAAGTTTATATTTGTTCCTAATGCAGTAGTTCTGGTGAGAGATGATGAGGTCCTAAACTGGGGTATCTGTGGTGTGAATGGAAGGAAGGGAAGAGATGTCAGAGATGTGGAAGTAGAATTGACAGGACTTGGTGAGAGAAAAGTACAGAATGAAAAGTTGAGGATAACTCTGAAATTGTGAATTTGAGTGAGAGGATGATAGTATCCTCAACAGGAAAGAAATCAGAAAGCAGGTAGAGTTGGAGGGAAAGAAGATAATTTCAGTTTTACATCTGTTGAGTCTGAGATTTCTTTGGAATGTCCAGTTATTATCAGGCATTTGGTGATATGGGACTGGAGTTCAGGATGAAATTGAAGGCTAATATTTAATTGTGTATAATTTCCCATAGTCTTAATTCATCACTAATAACTTCTGTTTTTAATGAGTTTAGTTAACTTTCATCCATCCCACTCCTACCCATTGTCCTACTGTTATATTTTTCTTTTTAGGTTAATATATTTTGGTGGTTATGGATGTAGGAAACACAATGAACTCCAAGACTGTTTTGATGTTCATGATGCATCTTGGGTAAGAAGTTTTACTCTCTGTATTTTTCACTCATTTTAAGAGGAGGCTTAATGTATTCAGAAACAGTAGGCCTTATTTTCATTTCTGGGAACTAACAATATATGTTTTAGACAATTAGAGTTTTGCCTGGAAGCTAGATTTAAATCTGATGATGGCTGATTTACATCTGGCGCCTGCAAAGCACTTTTGTTTTTCTTGCTTCAAAAGCCATTCAAAAACATTGCTGCTAAGCGGAGAGATGGTAGCAGTACCATAACTAAAAGAATCCACTCACATATAACCATTACATAGATGTAGACCTCTTTAGCCATTAGATTTACTCATGAGCCAGAATGACTCCTTAGTATCTGAGGGACTTGAAGATGCAAGACTAATCATCCCTTTCTCCTGGAGCAAGGGAATCATCTTTAAATACATCATTATTTATGAGACAAAATTTTAGGGTTTATTGATTTTAAAAATTAATATTATGGTTTTTAATTTGAAGGATTTTCATTCCTCATTGTTTGAATTTAAATATATTTCTTCTTCTTTAGTGAGATCACTAGGTTTTTTTTTTCTCAGTACAACTAGTGAACATCTCTTAAAATTTCTGAAGCCAGAGTGTTTCCTTAGATACTTAATTTTGCTTAGTTTGTTTGTAATTTTCAGAGTATGGAGTTGACTTCTCTGTCCATTAATCTAAGGGCCTATGCAACACAGGGTGATATGGCTAAAAATACTAACATAATATTAAGTTGCATTAAGACAAGTATAGTGTCCAGGACCAAGGTGATAATATCTATGTAGCAATGATCAGACTATATCTGGAGTGTTGTGTTGTATCCTGTGCTAGGTACCACATTTTGCTTTATTAAAGTTTTATTGATATTTTTTGTTTTTTCTGCATCACAGTCATTTCCTGATATACTGTCCCCCGGCCCCAAGTCCTCCCTTGTAACAGAAACAGTTAAACAAAACTGACCCACTGAGAAACCATGCCTACAGTATATGCAAGATTCTATACTCCTAGTCTCCCTGCCCTGCACCCAATCCTCCTCTCCATGACAGTCCCCCTCTCTTCTGAGGGAGGGGAATTATGTTTCATCATTTCTTTTTTGGGACCAAGGTGGATCACTGCAGTTAGTTAGAATTAGCTTCCTTTTAGTGTTGTTTTCATTTACATTATTGTAGTCATGGTATATGTTTTCCTGGTTATGTTTTCTTTATGTGAACATCAGTTGATACAAATCTTACTATATTACTCCAAATTCTCTATATTCACCATGTCTTATGGCCCGATGATATTGCATTATATTTTTATACAATAACAGTTTGTTCAGCCATTTCTCAGTTGATAGGCTCCCACTTTGTTTCCAGTTTTTTGCTTCCAAAAAGAATGGGGCTATGAATATTTAATATATGGTCACAGAGTATGATGAACAGTTTACTGACTTATTTCGCATAATTCCAAATTGTTTTCCAAAACGGTTGGGCCTATTCACAGCTCCACCAACAGTGTATTAGTGTGTCTGAGGTACCCAGGCTGTGGGAAGACATTTTAGGAAGGACATTGATAAGCTGGAGAGCATCCAGAGGAGGGTGACCAGAATGGTGAAGGGCCTTAAGATCATGCTGTATGGGGATCAGTTGAAGGAACTGGGGATGTTTAGCCTGGAGAAGAAATGACTTATGGGGCACACGAGGGCTGGCAGCATGGTGTAGTGGAAAGAGTTCTGGATTTGGATGTCAGAACACCTGGGTTCAAATTCCAGCTGGGATGCTTACTACCTGTGTGGCCTTGGGCAAGTCACTTACTTTCTCTGGGCCCGAGTTTCCTCATCTGTAAAATAAGGAAGTTGGACCATATGATCTCTAAGGTCACTTCCAGCTCTAAATCCAATAATCCTATAAATATTTGGAGGATTGTCATGTGGAAAGACTTGTTTTGCTTGTCTCATAGGAACAGTGGATGGACGTTGAAAAGAGTTGTTTAGTCATGATGTTTAAAAACACTCCCAAAACTTCCTCAAGTTTAGAGCAGTCCAAAAGTAGAATGGTTGGCTTTGAGAGACAGTGGACTTTGCCTCACTGCAGGTGTTTAAGCAAGGGCTGGATGACCATTTGAGTATAGTGTAGAGGGTATTCTTGATTAGATACAGGTCTTATTAGATGACCTCTGAGGTCCCTTCCTATTGAGATTTTATGAGCCTGTTTTTATTCAGGCTAAACTCATCAGATAAATTTTAAATTCTCTACATCCCTTTCTTTGGGGAGACTTGATCTAGACAGTTCACTTGGTAGCCTCTTCCAAACTGAAAAAAAGGCAGTTGAATAAATAAGATATTAAAAAGTCCGTTTTTATATAATGCCCTTGTAAGTTTTAAAAATTTATTTAGTCATTGGTTTTATGACCATAATAATAATGATTTGATTATTTATATTTTGTCATATATTCATAAATTGAAGGGTATTATAAGAAGTAAACTATTATTTACTTTTTTTTGTTGTTTTAGGAAGGACAGATATTCTGGGGTTGGCATAACGATGTCCATGTTTTTGATACAAACACACAGACTTGGTTTCAACCAGAGATTAAAGTGAGTAAAATCAACTTTAATTTTATATTCAATAGCTTTATTTATATCCATTATTTATTTTTCTATTCAATAGTAACAATTCATCAAATCTCATTTTCTAATGGATAATTTAGATCTTCGTTATTGGGTTGTCATTAGTACAAAGTAGTTTGGCTAAGTACCTTTGTAAGTAGGGAGGAACAAATTCTTTCACAAATGGGTTTAATTTTTTTTGAAGAAAAGATTTTTAAGGAAGTTTCATCATCTTTTCCTGCCCTTTGATTATAGTGGAACTTCAGTTTAACAGAATTCTGGAAACAATGTTTCTTATAATAAAATCCATTAAAAAAACAAACTCAAGTCTTGCGAAGCAGATCTGTAAACATTCATTGTAAGACATGACCAAAGTACTTTTGAGCACACCTTCCATTTGTCTTTTCCAACTGAAGGTGAAACAATCTTTACACTTTTCCTTTTCAATTTTGGTGGTTTATTTTAGGTGAGACTCTCAGTGCCCTTTGTACTTTTTTTCTCTTGACTACCCTATTATCAAAATGAGAAAATTCATCAGTCCTTATATAATTTTTTAACTTTTTTTTTTTTTGCAGGAGGGAAGGCAGGGCAAATGGGATTAAGTGACTTGCCCAAGGTTACATGGCTAGTAAGTGTTAAGTGTCTGAGGTCACATTTGAACTCAGGTCCTCCTAATTCCACTGTGCCACTTAGCTACCCCAGTTCTTATGTTTTTAATGATTTTCTATTTAGTGTGAATTCCCTTCAGTATATTGCTTCAACTAGTACTTTTATTGAAAGACTTGTTTTTGATTATGGAATGAAAGTCCAATTTCAGGCATTTAGTGAGCAGGTAAAGGGGAAATTTGGGGAAGGAACGACTGCTGGAAAGCAGTATGACGTTAAAGTCCTTCTTTGGAGTTGTTGGAGATGGAAGGAGTCTGTGTTCTTTGTTACTGTCTTTTCAGACCTGGCAGCCAATCCACCATGGCATAGATTATGAAATATCTTCCCTTGAGGCCAATTCTTTCCTTCCCTACCTAAACACAGAGTAGAATTTCTCAATTAAACTTAATAAAATTCCTCCCTGTACTTTGTCTCAGTACTTTTGGATACATATTTAATGTAACTTTAGTTTAAATAATGTTCAATGGGGATTTTTTTTGCCATTATCCATCTTATCTGACGCTAGACCTCTATACCACCTGCATTATTCCTATCTTTGGCAGCAAAGTATATGATCTTTTAAAAAAGTATGTTACTAGAACATATGTTTTTCATTAATAGAGGTATTTTATTAACATCATTATTTTAAAATAAATTCACAGGTATGTCAAGAAACATCTGAATTAGTAATTTCTTAATTTACAGCTACTTGAACAGAAGAATGAAAAATTCTGAAATTCATGAAGGATTGAAAAGCTTAGAGTTGTGAAAGTATTTGCAGATCCTATACATGATTGCATGCCACCATGGGGGGGGGGCGGAGAAGGGAAGGAAGAAAATCTGAAACTCAAGTGATTGTGGAACTGAACCTTGTAAACTAAAAGTAAACAAACAAGTCATTCAAAAAAAAAAATCTAACTCTAAAAAAAAAAAAAAAGCTTAGAGTTGTGGTAATGAATGTAGAAACATAAATCACCCATCCCAGGGGTAGGCTGTGTCTCAGCCAGAGAGCTAGTTGTTGCTAAAACTGTAAGAAAAATGTATGTAAGTTTTTCTAGTGCTAGGCAAAATTGTAAAGTAGGAAAATTATCTGTTATTTTTTTTTGTTACCCTCATTTCCTCTGGCAAAACCTATCCTTAGGGTGAAAGCTGGTTCACAAGGATTAAGGTGTTAGCCTTTCCTGGTGGTGTTATACTTTTAATCAAAAACAAATCCTCTCTTTGTCTAAGCCAGAGGATTTTCAGGCATCCTTCCTGTCCTAAGGATAACTATTTATCATTGATTTGCCTCTGAAAATCCTCATATACCTTATTGAAACTAGTTAGTCAATATTTTACCATTCATAAGCCAAGATGATTGATGAGGACAAATACATTTTTAATATATGAGGAGAAAAGACAAACTCTAGAGATAGTAAATCTTTTTTTTTTTTTTTGGCTTTTTGGAGGGGGAAAGGCAAGGCAATTTGGGATTAAGTGGCTTACTCAAGGTCACACGGCTGGTAAGTGGTAAATGTCTGAGGCCAGATTTGAACTCAGGAACTCCTGACTTCAGGGCCAGTGCTCTATTCATTGCACTATCTAGCCACCCCGAGATAGTAATTCTTAAATAATGGCCTTTATATATACTTAGTACTTTCTTAACTAATTTGTATTTTTAACTACTCATTTACATGAATCATTTTTATCAATCTTCTTTATTATATGTAATTATTATTACATATGTTATATGTAAAGTAGTTGTGTAAAGTAGTCGTGTAAAGTAAAACAGTTAATTCTGTTTTGTAACACAGTTTCAAAGTTTTTGTTCATTCAAGGCTAAAATTTAAGATGTTCTATTTATATACTTTACAGAATGGAATTCCACCACAGCCTCGAGCAGCTCACACATGCGCAGTACTTGGAAATAAGGGCTATATTTTTGGAGGACGAGTATTGGTTAGTATTTTCAATGAAAAAGGTGGTTTTTGGTTTATGAAGATCTTCATAGTTTGTACCATCCTCTAGCCAAATAGTGATGAAAATTCCATATTTTTAAAAAAAATTTAGGTCTGAAAGTGACCTATAGCTAGTTTATCCCTCTCCTTCCACACAAGACTTAAATATAGAGTCCCAGATACACACACCACACCCACACCCACACCCACACACACCCACACACATACCCACACCCCCCCCCCCCACACGTATGTATATACAGCCTTGCTTTTTAAAGGGAGAGAAATTTTATTTTCATATTTAAAACAATTGTCAGTGAATTCTTTCTCAGTTGTAATCTTAACTGTTTATACAGTTCTTTTTCTTTCTTAAGTTATCTGCATCTTATATTTAATATTACTAATGTTAGCTCTATTTCCAGTTTTATATTGTTGTGGAATTTAACTATAGCCCATTTTTAATCATCTGATTCTTTCATAGAACCTAAAAAGAAATCACAGATTATATATATGCTCTTAAGCACATACATAAACATATATCTTTATACACACATGTATATCACGCTTTAAAGTTTCTAATTCCTTTCCTTATAATGATATGAGGATTGGTAATATAAATATTTAGAAAATACATGGTATAGTTCATCTAATTTTATTTTGTTTTATTTTAGCAAACTAGAATGAATGATTTGCACTGTCTGAACTTAGATACTTGGACTTGGTCTGGAAGGTAAGTTTGAAATAGCAATATGACAATTTGAAATTTTTTATTTTTACTTCTGAGAGAAACAATAGGAGGCTTTCACTGGAGGTGAGGAGGAATGGTTGGAGTTTTATTACTCAGTTTAAACTGATAACAAAATGGAATGGAATAGAAAAGTATTTATTGTGCTCTTATTATGTGACAAGCACTGGGGGTACAGATAGAAAATTGAGATGATCCCTGCTCTCAAGTAGCTCCCATTTTAATTGAGTGTGAAAATACATAAAGGAGGGTTCGATTTAATAGAAAATAGAAAGTACATAAGGGCGGCTGTGTGGCACAGTGAATAGAGCAGTGGCTCTGGAATCAGGAGGACCTGAGTTCAAATCTTGCCTCAGACACTTAACACAAAAACTAGCCATGTGATCTTGGGCAAGTCACTTAACCCTAATTGCCCTACCTTCTCCCTCTGAAAGCAAAAAAAAGCAGACAAAGTCTTGAGGACCCTAGGGAGTAATAGCAGATGAGATGATCTCTGAACTAGAAGATAGTGCATCCAAGGGTCAGAGTAGAATGGGGTTCTTGAATACTTCCGGCAGAGGCAGGTTTGGGGCACTCAATATCCACCTCAGAATGGGTATCCAGCACCTGGTGAGAACTGGACAATGGGAGTTAGATTGAGGAAAGGTCTTTGGCTCCAGTTACGAATTGGGAAAGATTAAGGAAAGTCAGAGTTTGTAAGGCTAGGTTTTATGCACAACCAATAACATATTAAAAAATGTTCAGATATATTTAACTGCCTGTATTAATTAAATATGAAGCATTTAATTAAAAATACATATAAATAACTCCCCAAATCACTTTTATATTTGATTTGGCTTTAGTTTCATCAACATATATATATACATATATATACATATATATGTATATTTGTGTGTGTATAATATATGGATAGGGATAAGTATTCAACCTGCGATTATACTGTTGCTTGCTGTACAGGTAACCAAATAAATCTGCCTTCCAAAGATGAACCTAGCTAAGGCCTATCTCCTGTAGGTTAGTGGCTACTAGATGACAAATTCTTTGACTGTGGTGTAAGGTCTGGAATTCCTCTGCCTAGGGAATCCTGCTTCTTCTTCCACAAACAGTAGGACAAGTTTGATACCAAAGGAAGAGGCCAAGCAACTCCAGATTGATTATAGTTAGTAGTTTAATCAATTGGGTTACTTATATTGGATGCCAGTATGATGGATCCCTGTGGAGAGTTCAGATAATCCACAGTCTGGGATGGCAGCCAGACCTGTGGTGGATCCCTGCAAAAGAACCCTCAAAATCCCTGTGGTAAATTATAGAAAACAGGAAAAGGGGGGAGGAGCTAGAGAGCACAGCACCACTAGTTGGCAGATATTTTTGGTTCTCTGCTTAGTAATGAGCTTGGGCATTAAGCCAATGTTATACCCAAACATAACTTTGTGTATTGATAATATATTGGTCATATATGGGTCACGATATTCTTGTTATCATACATTATAGTATCTAAGTTTTGACTCTGTGTTTAAATTATGATTCAGTATCTAAGTTGTGATTTTTTTAACAGGTCACCATGTTTGGGCTTTCAGCTTTCACAGATTTTAAGTTTTTGTGGCTTCTCACTTATTTGAGTATTTTACAACTTTTCCCCAACTGGGACCCCACAGTGGCAAAAAAAAAAAAAAAGAGAAACAAAGAAATACAAAATGGTCTTCAGTCACTTCTGCTTTGTCAGTGACAGTGACAGCATTTATTTAACTGTCCACTGACCACTGAGTTGAAATACTGCTGAAAGATCTAACCCACATTTACATTGACAGCATTATCATTATGTTCTAGTGAGAGTTACACATCCTGTCCAATCCAGGGGTGTTTATTGAATAACTGCTGTACATAGGGCTCTTGGCTAGGTGCTAGGAATACAAAACAAAGCAAAAAAACCATCCCTGCACTTACATAAGCATATAAATGATAATTTGGGGAGGAGGAAGGAGCACTCACAACTTGGAAAATCTTTATGTTGGAGAAGGCACAGAAGCTGAGTCTTGAAGAAGATTAGGAATTCTAATATGCAGGGATGAGGAGGAAGTACATTGTAGGTATAGGGGACATACTTTAAATGAAACCTGCAGTTAGGTGGTGAAGTAGATAGAACAAGGGGCCTGAGTTAAGAAGACCTGAATTCAGATTTGACCTCTGACATTTACTAACTGTGTGACCCTGGCCAAATCACTTAACCCTGTTTCCATTTGTAAAATAAGCTGGAGAAGGAAGTAGCAAACTACTCCAGTATCTTTGCCAAAAAAACCCCAACTGGGGCCCTGAAGAATTGGACATGACTAAAACAAAACAATCTACTGACTCCTTTCCTGCTACCTACAATACTTATTCTCCTCTATCCTTAAAAACCCTGATTTGATCCTACCATTCTTACTAGCAGTCATCCTGTATTTTTCTTCCACTTCATGGAGAATGCACTGTCTCTCCTTTCATTCTTTTCTAAACTCATATGTTGATCAATTTTGACAACTTCTCCCCGCTTCTTTTTTTTTTCTTTAAAAACTTTTTGTTATATGAGATGGCTGTCTGGGATTGGGGAGGAGAAGGGATACTGAGAGAAATTGTGGAGAGGTAAAAAAAAAAAGATCAATAAAAATTTATTTTGAAAAGGAATATAGTATAGGTAATATTAGGAAAATATACTAGGACTAATAGACCATTTTAGAACAATACACTTGGAGAAATATAATTATACTAAAATAAGGCAGAAATGGTTATATGAGTAGACAAACATGAGTTTGAAATGTTTTGATACCACGAAGAGTTAATGGCGATTTAGAGTATTTTGGAAATTTTCATATCTAGTTAGAATTTTTCAAAGAAATAATGACTTTAACAAAATTACAAGGTAATTCAAGCCCTTTCTTTTGGTTAATATGACTAAAGTACTGTCCTTAATTTTTACCCTTTCAATATAGAATTCATACTAATGGAGAAAAACCAAAACATCGGTCTTGGCATACTTTGACACCAATTGCTGATGATCAGCTTTTTCTCTTTGGTGGATTAAGTGCAGAGAATATTCCTCTAAGTGAGTAAAAAATGCTATTTAGTCCCCAGTTGCTATCTTACTACTTCCCCTTTAACTTTTAGTTGTCATTAGTTCTTTGTTTTCTCTTTTGTACCTATTCTCCACGATCTCTTCCCAAATTTTTCTCACCTTTCCAGTTATTTTTTTCCCCACACACATGATGGCCATTAAGTTTTAGCTGTAGAAAGCATTTCGTAGTAATACAGAGATTGTTATATGCAGAACAGGAATTTGACTTTTTGACTTTTCTTTCCCTGCTCCCAAAATGGAAATTGACACACCTGATTGATCATAGTAGGGACTGGAATGGGGGATTAGAAAATTAGTGTATCTTCCAGAAGGCTCAGTGAAGGGGATTTTAATGAACCAGTTTTCTATTTATACTTCAAAATTTTTTTTAAAAATTTCCTTTTTATTATGAACTTAGTAATCAATAAACATGAACATTTTAGTGTACAAGTAAGAAAAAAAGATTGTATTCAAAATCATGAACTTCCATTACCATACGACTACTCTATCCCAAGGTCATAAAAAAGGGAAAAGGACCTACATGTACAAAAATATTTATAGCAACTCTTTTTGTGGTGACAAAGAATTGGAAATTGAAGGGGATGCCCATCAGTTAGGGAATGACTGAATAAGTGGTGGTATGTGAATATAAGGGAATACTATTGTTCTATAAGAAATGATGAGCAGGCAAATTTCAGAAAAAACTGGAAAGACTTACATGAACTGATGCTGAATAAAGTGAACAGAACCAGGAGAACATTGTACACAGTAACAGCAACATTATGCAATGATTAACTTTGACAGACTTAGCTCTTCTCAGCAAGAGCTGAGATCTAAGACAATTCCAGAAGACTCATGATGGAAAATTCTGTCCAGATCCAGAGAAAGAACTATGGAGTCTGAATTTAGATCAGGGCATACTATTTTCTCTTTTTTTGTTTTTTTCCCTTTTTTGTGGTTTTTCCCTTTTCTGATTTTTTTTTCACAACGTGACTGACGTGGAGATATGTTTAGTATGATTGTATGTATATAGTCTATATGAAATTGCATGCCATCTTGGGGAGGGTGGGAGAAAAAAATTTAAAACTCAAAATCTTATAAAAGTGAGTGTTGAAAACCATCTTTACATGTAATTAGAAAAAAAATACTATTAAGTGGGGTAATTTTTTTTTAATTAAAAAAAAAAGACAAATAGAGGATTTGATATTTGATCCTGGAGGTGATAGAGATCCATTGGAATAGAAAGTAGTAAACTTTACCCAAGTAACAAAAGTCCCAGAAAAGTAGAGTAGAACAAATAGAAATGAATCGCTCCTTGAGATAGCAAGAAATATTAAAACAATATTTCAATATTGTTTTAAATATTAAAACTAAAAGACTGAAAAATAGAAGAAAATGTGAAATATTTGATATAAAAAAATAACAACTTGGAAAAGAAGTCAAGGAGACATAATTTAAGAGTCACTGAACTCAGGGTGGCTAGGTGGCGCAGTGAATAGAGCACCGGCCTTGAAGTCAGGAGGGCCTGAGTTCAAATGAGGCCTCAGACACTTAACACAAAAGCAGCCATGTGACCTTCAGCAAGACGCTTACCCCCAGTTGCCCTCCAAAAAGCAGAAAAAAAAGGTCATCAAACTCCCCCAAAATCATGATAAAGCTTAAATACTACATGTTAAGAAATAATTAAAAACAACATAGATCTTTTGGAACCAGATAGCAAAGTAAAGGTAGAAAGAATTCCACTGATCACCTTCTGAAAGAAACCCCAAAAGGAAAAGTCCCAGAAATTTCATAGCCTAATCCAGAACTTCCACATCAAATAAAAGTACTTCATTCGTACAGAAACAGTTCAAGTAACAAAAAATCACAGTCAGGATCACACATTTGAGAAATTTGGAAGAGGCTATATGCATGATATAGTGCTAATGTCCTAATGAGGGAAAAGAATCAAATGACTCTTCAGAACCTTAATGTCTACAAAGAATATTGAGAACTAAATTTAAAAAAACAAGATCTATGGGTGGGTTGGTTCTGTTTTGAGAGGGGAAGGAGATGGGAAGATAAAAGGAAAATAGTAATATAGAAAGGAGGAAGGAGTAGAACTTTCTGTTTTTTATATATGGAATACATGGTTAGAAAGGTATACAAGCATGGAGGAAAATGTGGGTTAGTGAGCATCAGATGAACCTCATTCATAATCTGAATTATACAAAGGAAGGGTGAATTCACTCTCTCTCTTTCTCTTTCTCTTTCTCCCTCTCCCTCTCTTCTTCTCAGTTTGGTATAGAAATATGTCAAACTAAACAGGAAAAAGATACAGGTTAGGGAGGGAGAAAAAATTACCCAGGACAAAGCTGTAAGCAAAACAAAGTTCATAATCCTGAAGGACGATTAAGTTTGTAGGGAAGAACAGCAAAGAACTGGAATTCTATGATAGAATTCTTGGAAAGTGACCGAAGAAATTGTAGTATATGAATGTAATGGAATATTATTGTGCAATAAAAATGACAAGAGACTACTGTAGAGAATCTGGTTAGTATGAATTGATGAAGAGTGAAATGAGCAGAACCAGGACAAAAATTTATAGGAACAATTTACATCAACAACACTGTAAAGAAAATCTCATTAGAAATACTTAAGATCTCTGATCAGTGCAGTGTCCAGCCATGTCTCTAAAGAACCTGTGATGAAGCATGTTAGCCTCCACTTGCCAGAGGACTCAAGGTTCAGAGACATTCATTTTTGAACGTGGCCACTGTGGGAATTCCTTTTACTTGCTTATGCTGTCACAAGGTTTCTTTTTTTTTCTTTTTAATTTTTTTAATTGGAGAGAGATTGTTTTTAGGGGAGAACAATGGGGGGAAGCAATTGTGATGCTAAGAAAAAGGAGGATCATTGGAAACATTTTTTAAAATACAGAAGACAACAGAAAGAAGTTAGGGGAAGCTCAGACAAGAAGGAGAGTTTTAAAAGGAATTTGTAGAATTTATCATATACTTTTTAAGCAAGTGGTATGAGATAGAGATTCACAGTTTGATTTAGACTTCACTTTTATTTTCTGATGGCTATATAGAGAAATGTTATCTTTTTGATGTTTAACTTTAGATTAAGAAATATTAAATTCAAAAAATGAAAGCTAATACAAATATGGGTATAAATTATTCTTTAATAATATACTTTCTAGTTTTGGGGAATAATAGAATAGTGATTTCCTATTGATTGATTTACAATGCCAAAATTGTAGAAATTTAGAAAATAACTGTTGGGGGGCGGAGCCAAGAGGCGGCGTAGCAGCAGCAACATATCGCAGCTCTCACATAGCCACCCCAAAATACCCATAAAATAGGACTCTAAA
>CM053589.1:79298846-79331353 GCA_028646515.1 Pseudochirops corinnae
TGACATAGGAGAGAATAGACTGGGGGAGGGGGGACACACTGTGATGGCTGTTTTGGGGTCGTGGGTGGGGGAAAGAGAGGGAGAAAACATGTAACTGAAAATCTTGTGGAAATGAATGATGCAAACTATAATAAAATTAAAAAAAAAAAAAGACTATAAAAGTGTAGAGCATGGAAAAATATGTCATTACCTTTGATGAATATTAGGGTATTCACATATTATATCTGCGAGAGCCTTCAAGGAATCTAAAATTTTAAAAGGATATTAAGATCAATTTTGTATGCTCCTGGATAGGAAATGAAATAAAATCAAAACACTGTAATGGCCTGAAGCTTTTAAAGTAATGATTCAAATTATAGTAATTTACAACTAAAATTCAACATAAAAATGGCTTTATTTATCAGTTAAGTATTTGGACCCGGAATGTATTTTCCCAAGTTACAAAATTGATGGTTAAATACTCAAACTAGTTCACAAAAATCTATTTAACTCATAACTGAGCTCAAGTGTGGTACTTTCCTAATAATGATACCGATCTAATCATTATCTGCAATAATTTTTTTCTATGGGAAAGTTCCTGAGCTAAAAATTCCAACATAAGAGACCAAGAACATATTTTCCTTTAATGTAGGAAAATAATGACTCTGACTTTTTCCTCAGGGATTGAATGACTGCTGGGGCTCCAAGCAGGTTGAAAACAAGGTAGACAAAGGCCAAGGCAAAGATGAAGTTGATGAGCTGATGAGCTGAAGTTTACTTTTCTCAAAGTAAATCTCCTTTTGGGCAGCTCATTAACAACTGGTTAGATTACATGCCTTTCCTCTGGCACAACCAAAGCTTCAGATTAGGATTTCTCTTTTTCTCTGGCCTGCAGATTATCATATTCAAGCTCCTGTCCCTAAAGCAAAAACCAGAGTAACACTTTTTAAGAGGTTTTAGGCATATTAACAAAGAGGAAAGAGACAAGGAATAAAATACAGTGGCAAAGTGAAAGTCCAATGTAAGTGTTAATGGTGATTAAAATACTATAGTAGAATGTCAATTAGCATTTTTATGATGCAAGGATTTAAGATTTGCAAAGCACTTTACTGTAATCTCATTTGATCACCACAACCTTAAGAGGTAGGTGCTACTATCATTCTCATAAGAAAACTGAGGCAGAAAGAGTTTGCAGCCCAAGACAAAACAGATTTTTAAGTATATGAATTGGGATTTGAACTTGGGTTTTCCTGATTCCAAGTCTAACATTCATTCCACTATACCCCTAGCTGTTCAAAGTTTCCAAATTGTTTTGATTTTGTATTCTGTAAGTAAAGTATAAGCACATATTTACAATATGTGTATATTTATTTTAAAATCATATATAGCATTATGCTATTATTTATTGTACTTTTGTAAACTACACATGATGAAAAGAAATTAAAGGATGTAGTAAAGATGATATAACATTTCATCTTAGAGTCAGTAGGGAGCCACTGATGTTTATTGAGTAAAGGGGCAAAATGATCAAATCTACCCTTCAGGAAAATCACTTTGGCAGGTCTGTAGGCTTGGAGGTAAAAGGCTAGAGGCAAGAGGATCAAAGAGGCTATTGTAATAGTCCAAGTCAGAGGTAATGCTGACTTGAAATAGGGTAATGTAAGCATAGCAAAGGGGACATGTGCAAGTGGTATGTAAAGAAAAGACAGCCAGGATTTGGCAACTGACTGGACATACAGGAAGACTGAGAGTAAGGAATTGAGGATGACAATGTAGTCACAAACCTGGATGGTACCATGAAAATTATAAGGAAATTCAACAAGTTGAGTTTGGGGGAAAAGTTAATGTCTGTAATAAGCTACAAACCATCCATACCTACTCATCCTGTGGGACTCTATCACATGGAAATCAAAAAGGGAAGTTGAATGGTCTTCTAATTGACTGGCCATTGCCCAGAGCACAGAGGATGAAGGTGCCTGTCACAGCCACAAGGTGATCTGGGGATCAGGGAGCAGGAGGGTGGGGGGACACAGGGATTCAATGACAACAAAGGTTTCCAGATGGTACCATTATAGCTGCTGCACTGGGTACCTTCATAGTTTAATTGTCCTGATACACATATGCCTTGAAATGAATGAGGAGTTTAGGAACTTCAGGAGGGGGGTAGATAGGTTGGATAAATGTAGGTGTGGTTGTATAAGGTCATGGTCTCCCTTGCATTTAGGCTATGGCTCCCACTTTATGGAAACCACTGAGTTAGAGGGAAGGATCACTTGTTTATTTGTCCCTCATTCTGGAAGAGGACCAATGAACTGGATTGGATTTAAGTGAGGCAGGGCTGTGCAAAGTTACCAGCCCCATTCTTTCCTCCAGACATCCAGTTGGCAAGATATAAATGAGGAGAACTGGATATGGCCCCCAGAGGGAAAGAAAGGGGGCTAGCTAAGAATGGTGCTGATGAAGAATAATTTTAGCAGAAATTTATTATTCTTGTCTCCACCAAAACCAGTCCTGATACCAAAAACTATATGTGAGATCCTAGATAGCTATCTGAATGGGAAAGAAATGGAAATGCCAGGCATTGCAGGGGGAAATGAGGAATTTCTACAGTCATCAGCCATCCTTAGGTCCATGAGAGCACAGTTGAAAGGAACCTTTATTAACAGATATTCTATTCCCCTCATTTTGCAGGTAAGGAAATTCAGGCCAAAGGAGACAGTAAGGGAAGGAAAGGACTGTTTTCTTATGTAGTTGCCACCCCCTGGCCCTCAACATTTCCTAGCACATAACAGGTGCTTAATGCTTGTTGACTGCTTTAAGCAAAAGGTCAAAAAGATGGCAAGTAGCAGGACTAGGATTTGAATCTAAGAACTTTGATTTCAAATCCTAGGCTTTTTCCATTATACAATATAAGGATGGCTGGAAGTCAGGGACTAGTTACCATGTTTTACACCAATTTATAAAAACATTCAAGTATTTCTTATTTGTGTCTTGTCTTTAGAAAAATCTTCAATACCTTTCAATGACTGAACGTGATTTTTTCCATATGGTGCAGATGAAAAATTTCCACAGAAGATGAAACATGTTGGAGGTACAGAAGAATAGCCTAAGGAGTATAAGAACAGATAAAGATTACTTTTCAATGCAAGAAATCTATTTACAAATAAATTAGCATGAAGCTACTTATGACATTAGGTAAGGATATTTTTCAAAGTCTAATAAAATTAATAAATTGAAATATTATCCAAACTGTTATTCCTAAGGACATTAACAACTATACTTTGTTAAAATCTGGAAAAATAAAATGTTAGTAACTTCAATAAAATAATCCATTATAACAACAATGCCAGCAGACACTTCATTAATCAACAGATATTGACCCTTGTATACTTCATAAATGGCCTTCATGATCTGCTAAAGCTAATAAAAATTTCCACCTAGTGGCCAACCTGAGGCTACTGAATCTCTCTGACCCTAGGAAGGCCAGTTCTTAGAGAAGTGATATATATCACCAACTTATCACTTTCCAGCTTGACAGAACCTGCTTGTCCCTTGCAGTAAAAACCCATATCACTTCCATATTATGATAAGGCATTGCTGTACAACTTTAGTAGAAATTTCTATTCTTCTACCCCTTCAAACTTGGAAAGCCCCTAACCTTGTATCCTGGTTTATATTCTGTTAATTGTTGTCTTTTAATGTATAAAAATCTGCCTGCTCCTATGTTCAGGGTCCAGTGGCCAAGCTGAGGAGGCCTGGTCTCCAATTGTTATGTAGTAGGCATGCATTACTTAATAAATATGCTCAAATCTTAAAAAAAAAAAATTTCTAATTAGCCTCGAAAATAAAATCTCTTAAAAATGTCTTATTGTTAAATCACTATACAAATTAAATGCTCAAAGGATGTAGTTTCTGAGGGTTTACACTTAAGATATGAAATATCAAGATAACGATTCATGAATTCAGAACAATGAAAAAAATACATACCAGAAAACATAATGTGTAGCTTTTCTAATACTTCTGCTTGGTCCAACCAAAGATCAGACACCAATACAAACATGGTATCTTCATTCTCTTCTTCCAATTGTTTTAGTTTTGCAGAAGCTTTTACAGATGTAGAAGTTGGTCCACCAAAAAAATTTACATTTCCATAGCATGCCCTATTTTAATAGAAATAACATCATCACTTTCATTTTTTTCCTACTACACTCTAGATCTGAGTAATTTTCCCCCTCGTTTTATACTTCAACCCTGTTCCAATTAGGGGTTTTCCCAACAAGGTATATCAAGAAAATATAAAATCTGTAGCAATTCAAAACCGAACAAACTAATCTATAGCCTACACAATTAAAGGTGGAGAGAGAGGGAAGAAGGAAGAGTGTGAAAGTGATGAATGGTTAGCAAAAACATTTGAACTTCAACAATATGCTATTTGCCTTGTTAAAATGGTGTCCATTTAAAACATTCTCCAGAGCTACTTTTTGCTTTTTTATGTAGCTTTTACTTTGTTGTTAGTCTTTGCTAGCTTCAAAAAGAATAAAATATTTTTGAAATTATAAGAGGAAAGCAGTGAACCGATGTAACTGTACAACGTACCCTTATGTTGATGGATAAAACAGAAACAAGAGTATTAAGTGAAAGTGACAGCAATGAGTTTTGTCTCTCCCTCTACTCTAAATTGCAAAACTTCTCTTTATCATCCCTGTCTGAGGAAGATGAGGCAACCCTTCTCTTTACTGTCTGGGGAAAGGAAAAACTTCTCAGGCAGTTTTGAATTCAATTGTTAAGTGCCCTCCCCCCCTCCATTACTGCTGTCAATCAGCAGCGAACCCTTTCTGATTTCCCAGTCTCTGTGGGCCCCTCCTCCCAGTCAGTGGGAATCGGGGACAGCCCAGGCTTACTCCTCCTCCCTTGCTTTGGGACCCTTTTCCCACTTTCCCTTCCTCTCAATCAGCATCCTTGTTCTTTGTAAGCCTATTTCCCAGCCACTGAGAGAGAGTGGTGGGCTTCCCTCTGATTTACCATTGGGGAAGATTTTAGCGCCGAGACTTAAGTCTGCCTCTCAGCCAATGGGAAGGGAGACAGTTGGGGAAGGGGGCTTGACTGCCTTAGGGTTTAAAATCCTGCTCCCTCCATATTACCTTGCCTCTCCCTCATGATCAGTCATGGGGAAGACCACCCTCTTCTCCCAGGGAAGAGAATAAACTCTTGTTTTTATCCTAAAATCCTCTGCATTTTTAATTAAACTTTAAATTAAATTAAATTAAACTTTAATTAAACTTCATCCCAAACATTACCAAAGCCACTGCTCTACTTGGGCCCTTGATTCCAACAATTCAGCAGCTTGATTCCTTAATCTCACCCTTTTTTACATATTCAGTTTCTCATTTTCTCCTCGCTCCTTCCCAGATGTTGAAAAACATGAACAATTTTTATTATGGTATCTTGTTTTGTTCCCACAAAAGTTATTAGGAGATAATCAGTAGCTATGGAGAAGCTGTATAATCTTATTTTGCTAAGAGAATGGCCATCCTGGCCCCAGGGGGAACTAGAAAAGTGGGGGCCACAAACAGCTAGGACCCTAGAGGTCATGCCTTGGTCACACTACCACACCTACCTGCATAAAGAGGGAAGGTGGGGAAATAAAGTGAGAAATTTGAACTAACTCTAACTGGAAGGACAGACCTGTATAACTTCACTCCAGCTTCTGTATCAGTGTGGGTGTCCCTAGTGAGTACCACACCCACTTTCTCAGGGGAAGCATGATAAATGCCTTCCTCTTCTGATGGGGTAGTTGGGTACCTATGCTTGAACCCCAGTTTGTAAAATCACATCATTTCTCCCTAGCCTCAGAGCATTATCTCTGCCCCTCCCCCTGTACTCTGCCT
This sequence comes from Pseudochirops corinnae, assembly GCA_028646515.1. NCBI lineage: Eukaryota > Metazoa > Chordata > Mammalia > Diprotodontia > Pseudocheiridae > Pseudochirops > Pseudochirops corinnae. The sequence continues at coordinate 79,304,714 of CM053589.1, forward strand.
AGCAACCATTCATGAACTGTTTTATCTCCCCTTAGTATAATAACTAGCTACACCTATGAATCCTTCACTAGAACTACTATAAGTAACCCCTTAGCCCATTATACACATCCTGGATCCCTCATTAGCTTGGGACATATGTCTACTCCCAACATCCATCTTGTCAAACAGGACATTGATGGGTAACAGACTGGGCACTTCTCAGTCAGCCTTGACCGCTAGTTGACTTAGTGACTAAAACCATACCTTCATGCAGCTCCCTTGGGCTACTTCCCAGTGAATTATGGGTAATATGCCTGTGCAGTAGATATTAAAAGTGCATGTTCCTTTAAGAACTGACCACTCCTTAACTCTTTCCTAATCCTATCCTTTCTCACCTAGTTAGCATAATTGGCACAGGTTATACTAAAGATTATCCTATAAAAACTTTAACTCTACCCCTTTGAGGTTGCAGGTTCCCTAAGAACTCTTACCTGCAGTAAAAGTGTAACAATAAACTTTAACCAACTTGACTCAGAATGCTTAAGCCTGTGAATTCATTCCAGACTGCCCACCAAGGGTGTCTGGTCATAGGGGTCCCTGAAATACCTATCATCCCTTGTCATATCCACTTGGTTTCTGAGTTCTTTCAGTGAGAAGGGGTTTGCTGTGTTAAGGGGCATATCATGTGGATCTTCCTAAGGGCCCCCAGGGAAGCAGTGAACGGCGGAAGCTCATCCAGGCTAACTCCCTGACCTTGCCTGGGAAGTCTTATGATCCCCACAAGCATGTTTCTCACATCAGGCTTCTCCTCTATTTTAAAAATCTTCTTTTGACTCTGTTATTCCCTTAAGTTATTTTCTTCCTTTTCATGATTAAGGGGAGAACATATGCACTGCCTCCAATCTTTCACTGCTTATTTACTCTTCAACTTTTTGCAATCTAGCTTCAGTCTCCACCATTCTAATGAAACCTGGTTCTCTTTTAATCACTAAATCTGATAGCTTTTTCTTAAAAATCATTATCATTCATAGCTCACATAATATAATATATAACAGCATTCAAAAATTACAAAGCACTTTCCTCACAATAATCCTTCCATTTTGCAGATAAGGAAAGTGAGTATGTGAAAGTGACTAACCCAGAATCAGAGAGATAGTAAATATCTGAAGCAGGCTACAAACACAAATCTCTTGATTTTTTCCAATTACCAGGAGTGGGGAACCTGCAACTTCTAGATTTTCAAGTGTGGCCCTTTGACTGAATCCAAACTTCACAGAACAAATCCCCTTAATAAAAGGATGTGTTCTGTAAAACTTGGGCTCAGTCAAAAGGCTATACACCCAAGGACCTAGAAAGCCTCTTGTGGCCTCAAGGCCACAGGTCCCCCACCCAATACTGCCTTTCAATCTCCTTTATTTGTTATCATCCCTCTTCAATTTTAGGTAACTTTCAGGACAGTTGCCCAGTCTCCTCTTCCTCTCAATACTTTCTCTTCATGTGACTTCTCTGATACCGTTAACCACTGATTCTCCATCAATCTGACCATTCTTGTTTATTGATATAGTCTCCTACCCTTGGAATATATTCCCTCCTCCTTCCAAAGTTTTTCTCAGCCTAGGTAACAACTACTCCATGAAGCCTTCCTGGGTGAGTCCTCTACCCACTCTTAAAAGAGAGCATTCTCTGCCTAACTCAAATTTTCACAGCTCATTTTGTCTGGAAGTCTCCATTGTCCCATTAGTCTCCACTTCGTATTTATCTGTGCTTTTCAGTCTTTCCCCTCGTACCTCAGATAGGTGTTTAATAAATGTTTCCTGAATATATAGTATTCTCCCTAATGCAAGTACTTTATTTTTAAATGTTTCTGTGGCTCCTCTGACCACTAAAACCTGGCAAGATACCTCCTACATTCCCTAAGAGTAAAATGAGGGCTTTGGCCTTCAGAGTTACACCATTCTTACAATGGAATCTTAATCCTTTTTGTTTTTTCCAAAATAATAACAATGGCAATAATTACAACAATAATAATTACAATGATGTCAATAACAGAAATTTTTATAGTACTTTAAGGTCAGTAAAGCATTTTGTAATTGTTTTCTCATTTTATCCTCCGAACTACGCTCAGAGGTAAATGCAAACATAATAATGTTACCACCTCAACTTTACATAGTAATTTATATTTTTCAAACTACATTCATATTTATCACCTTATTTGATCCCCTCAACACCATAATGTACGCAGGGCAAGTATTTTTATGTTCCTTTTCCAAGCGACAAAATGGGCCCAGAAAAGATTATAGGAATTAGTGCTGAAAGAGATCTAAGTAAGTTTAACTCCCTCATCCCGAAGATGTAGAAACAGGCCCAAAGACGTTAAATGACTTGCCCAAAGTAACACAGCTAGACAGAGGCAGAAATAACACTAGAACCTAGATTCCCTGGGTCCAAAGGTTTTTGTATGAAGCTACAATTTCTCAGGTGTTACTTTTACATGCCTGTTACAAAGGTAATGTTAATATCATGTCTGATATTGTATCTCATATTTGCTACTGCCAAATTTACAAAATCTATACAGTTGCAGATGGATCAAAAAATATATTTTTACCTAGTAGTGCTGGAAGGTTCAATGGGAGGAAATCCAAAGGCATTAACATGAAAAACCTGATCTTCAAACCAACCTGAAAAATGTTATATTAAGCAGACACAATCAGCCATATTCAAATTGAGAAAAAATAAAATTAAATAAAACAAAAGCTAGTTTACATGATTATCCAATGCAGTGTAGCAAGATCCAAGGCAATCAGGTCTTCCTTCCTCTCCAGGCTATACTCCCCACTCTGGACTTTCTCCCACAGAATTCAGTACCTCTCCTTTCCTCATTCCGGGTTCCTTTCAGGTGTTTTCCCTACCACAATATAAGCTCCTAGAGGGAAGGGTTTTTATTTTCTGCTTAGCACTGTGCCTGACATATAGAAAATGTCAGAAAAACAAAGAGGTTTGCTGGCTTGACTTCTTTGTCACAAAGTAGGATGCAGGGAGCTGGGTGGCCCAGCAGATAGAATGCTGGGCCTGCAGTCAGTAAGATCTCAATTAAAATCCAGCATCAAACATTTACTAGCTGTATGATTCTAGACAATTCATTTAACCTCTGTTTGCTTCAGTTTCCTCATCTGTAAAATGAAGCTAACAACAGCATCATCTTCCAAGGTTGTTGTGAAGATCAAAATGAGATATTTGTAAAGAGCTTATTGGTGCAGAGTCTGGCATATGGTAAGTGCTATGTAAGTGTTAGCTATCAGTATTATTTTCCTCCAGAAATAGGAAAATACAAAAGGCATCAATGAAACATTTTTAAAGGGGAAAAAAACTCCGTCTGACCTTGCTATCTCTTCAACTCCTACTCACTTCTCAATCCCTTGGAAACTGCTTTTGCATTCCATGCCTCATTTGAAATTGTTCTATCAAAGATTACTGAGAATCTCAAATGCTAAATTTAATAGTTTATTTCTTAGTTCTCATCCTTCTTAACCTATCTTCTTTTGTCACTACTGATCATCCCCACCTCTTGGCTTTTGTTGTTTTTTTGCTTTTTGGAGGGGGGAAGGCAGGCAGTTGGGGTTAAGTGACTTGCCCAAGGTCACACGGCTAGAAAGTGTGAAGTGTCTGAGGCCGGATTTGAACTCAAGTCTTCTTGACTCCAGGGTTGCTGCTCTATTCACTGTACCACCTAGCTGCCCATCTTCTTGGCTTTTGTGACAATGATTTTTCCTAGTTCTCCTACGATTTGTCTGACAGTTCCTACTTAGTCTCCTTTGATCAGTGAATAACTATTTATTGAGAATCTACTGTGACAAGCACTGGGAATACAAAGAAAAAAAATGAAACAATCTCTAAAAGAGTTTGTATCCTATTGGAGGAAAGACAAACATGTACATATATAAAGATACACACACAATCAATACAAAATTAATAAATAAATGGAAATCAAATGCAGAATAGTTATGGAAGGCACTAGCAATTGCGAAGATCAAGAAAGTCAGTAGAAAAGTAGAAGGTGGTGCTTAAACTGTATCTTGAAGAAAGTCAGGAATTCTGTGACGTGGAGGTGAGGAATGAGTGCATTACAGACATGAAGAATGGCCACTGCAAAGGCACCAAAATGTGTGGGCCTTCTCTTCTCTCTCTTCATCTTTTCTCTAAGATCTCATAGTCTCCCATCAGTTCAATGATTATTTTTATACAGATGACCCCAAAATCGATATATCCAGCCCTAATATCACTGCTGAGTTCTACATCACCACCTACCTGCTGAATTCCACCTGCATGTCTCAATGACATGGCAAATACAATATGTTCAAACAGAACTTGTCATCTTCCCCCCCAAGCTCATCCCTCTTCTAAATCTCTCTATTTCTTTACAGGGTACCAACATCCTTCTAGTCACCTGGAATAACAATCTTTAAAAAAGTCATCCTCAGCTCCTTTCTCTCCTTCACTACTCATAACAAATCAATTGCCAAAGTATTGTCAATTCCATCTCTATTGTCAATGTGTCTCTCACAAATCTTGCTTCAGGCCACCATTCTAGTTCAGGTACTCATCACATTCCACATGAACTACTGCAACTGCTTCCTAGTTTGACTTTGCACTTTCATTCTCATCCATTCTCGATACAGCTACCAAAATAACCTTCCTAAAGCACTATGTCGCTCCCTGGCTAAAGAATCTCACATTTCCTTACATTTCACTGAGACAGCTTCATGACTCAGAAGACTTTTCTAACCTACTTGTTAGCATTCTCTCCCTCCTCAAATCATCCTGCACTGACTTACCTGTGTACACTGGTATCTTCCTCCTGCCCCTAATTCCCATTCAAATCTAAGGTTTTTCAGGGTTTAGTCAGAATTATCTTTCTTTTGTTTTTTGCAGTTCTGATGCATGGCATCATGACATATGTAGTCTGCACTTAAATGCCTACCGTCTAGACAATGTAACAGAGTTCAATGAACTAATATGAGTACATATAAATGAATGGGAACTGCAGATGGGCATACCAGGAGGAAGAAAGTAGGCTGTAATATGTTAACACATCAAAGATCTGTGAATTCGTTGGTTTGGGAATATCCTCCACCAAAGCAGATGACTTGACAGTAATTCTTCAACAGATTAAATGAGATTTAGAAGTCAAATGACTTGCCAGTGGTCATGCGGCTGATCAGAAATGGAACTGAACTCAGATCTTCCTGACTCCATATCTAGCACTCAATCCATTAGGGAATTAATTTCTTTGATTTTGGTAGAATTTGCCTATAAATATATCTAGTTCTAAGATTGTCTTCTTTGGGAGTTCATTTATAGCTTGTTCAATTTCTTTTTCTTAAATTGTTAAACTCTCTGTTTTTTATTCTGATAATCTGGTGTCAACTTTTTAAGTTTGGTTAAAGGAGACGAATAGTAATATACAGTTATAACATTTATTCCCTTAAGACTAGAGAACTTATACAAGGAGTTAGAAGTTAATTTCTAACTGATGAACAAGAAAATGAAAAGGTTTAAATACATTTTAGAGCCAACCCAATTTAGGGTAAAATTTATGATTACAAAGAATTGACAAGGTGTCAACCTAGAACATCTGTGTTTTCTTTATCATTAACATGCCATAACATAATACATGCCCCACACAATATTTAGATAAGAAAATGTTCCATTATTCAAGATAGTATCTTAGGTTCGGAGTCTTATTCTTAGAAGAAAGAATGCTCCCAAGTTAGCCTTGTCTGGGGGAAGAGATATTCTCTAAGTTTACTCAGAGAACAACAAAGAAGCTGTTGGGTCCCTTTGGCTCCTCCAGAAAAAAGATAAGGGGATATCCCACTTTCAACCTTATCTGGTCTCTGGAGTTACAGACACAGAAAAAGGAGTTTTTGAAGTAAGGCAAAGCAGTCTATTCGACTAATTCAGACTTTGATCAAAAATATGATATTTAATGATTATCACTGGTAATTTTAGATTTTTGCAATGATTCACCCATTTCCCTTAAGTTGATAGTTTCATTGGCATAGAGTTGAGGAAAAATAGTTTCTAATAATTTCTTTTATTCTTTCTCTATTTGTTGTGAATTCTTTTTCATTTTTGATCATAGCAATTTCCTTTTTCTGTTTAAAATCAAATTAGCTAATGGTCTATCTATTTCATTGATTTCTAAAAAAAAGTTTAATTTTATTTATTAATTTAATGGGATTTTTTTTTCAACTTTATTAATCTCTTGTTTGTAGAATAACTTTTAACCCTTTCTTGAGGATCCCTTTATTGAACATATTTTTATTATACTATGGTCAATGTAATATTTTTGCTTTTCTACATTTATTTGTGAGCTTTTTATGTCCTAATATGCAGTCAGTTTTTAAAGGTGTCATGTACAGCTGAGAAATGTGTACTCCTATTTCCCTCTATGATAAATCAATAACATTAAAGTTCTAAGTGAATAATTGTTTCTTTGACCCTTATTAATTGCTCAAACATATCTACATTTTATGTTTCTTTTGAATCCTTCAATATTTTTATTCAGCTCTGGCTTTTTTTATCAATAGTGCTTGGAAGTCCTACATTCTATAAAAGACCCATTTTCCCCTGATAGGATTATACTGAGTTTTGCTAGGCAAATTCCACCCAGCTGACAGGTCAGGGATGGGAGTAATTTATTGGAATTTCAACCAGGGCACACCTACACTTCTGTTACCCAGGCCAAAAGCAGGGTTGGGAGCTGGCAAAGATCAAAAAGAAAAGGAAGCAACCAGAAGTCACGCTAGATTCAACTTCTCAGGGCATGCTGAATATGTACAAGAGAGAACATGGCAGAGAATGAGATCCAGTTAATCCTTTCTTTCCCTTGTTCTTTCCAGATTTTAAACCTTAAAAAATCCTCAGAAAGGATGAGTTGGTATATGAATGTATCTTCATTGATAATAAATTATATGGCCATTAAAAATAGTTTCACCTAAGTTCATGGTTTAATACTGAAAGAGAAGCTAACCTATGTGAGAAGAGATTCCCTCAGTTTTATTCTGGGGTCAGGCTGAACCAAATAGAGAGTGCTCGTGCAATGTAAGTAATTTCTGATAGTATTATAGAACATATCCACTAAACTGTCTTCAAACCTAGAAAGAGAATTAATAAAGAGTTGAATCAGTAGCAGAGGGGATGAGGACTTCTGTGGCTATTCCCAAATTCATCTGAAAAGTGGGGCATCATAGCCCCACACTCCCCAAAAGCTATACTATCATTGTCATTTGCTTATTAATGGTATATTACAGACTACCACTCAGGTTTGTATTAGTTAAATTTTGGAAGAAAGGGATAGCTAGGTGGCACACTATATAAAGCACTGGCCCTGGAGTCAGGAGGGCCTGAATTCAAATTCAGTCTCAGACATTTGACACTTTACTAGCTGTGTCACTTAACCCCTATTACCTCACCACCACCCTGAAAAGGGAGGAAAATGGGACTTATATTCAGATAAACAAAATGTTATCAAATATTTTGTGATGTGACCCTAAATGAAATTAAAATTTAAACATTATTTACATGAATTTATGTTTCCCAGATAGGTCCTTTTTTTCCCCCTTACTCGAACTATTTTATAATGCTTTCTTATTTTAACCCACCTAGAATACATAGAATGGTCAGGAGAAAAAAAGTACAATTTTTTACTTACCTTCTGCTAAGACAAAGCACGAATCTGTATACAAACCACTATGAAACTGGTATTCATTAGTTCAGGAAAATAATGAAATCTCTCTTTGGCAGGGGCACAGTAGGAGCAGAGGATAAGAATCTATGATTTTGCCAGGGAACTCCTGATATGGAAGATTGTCTTCAGAGAGACAAATGAAATCTATTTTACAGTGATTTACCCATGATGTATATCTGAAAAAAAACTTGAACCCAGGTTTCCCTTGCTTCAGAGTCAGTTATCTATCCATTATACCATGTTTTTCTCAACTAATAAGACCTCTTTTTTTTTTTTTTGCAAGGCAATTGGGATTAAAACAACTTGCCCAAGTTCACATGGCTAGTTAAGTGTTAAGTGTCTGAGGCCACATTTGAACTCAGGTCCTCCTCACTCCAGAGCTGGTTCACTGTGCCACCTAGCTGCCCCTCCTAATAAGACCTCTTTAACGGTGATACAATAATGGTCTCAACATAATGCTATAGCCAAACTTTAATTTCAGATACATTTAACATTTATAACTGTGAATATACCATAACCAAAGAAAACTGTATATGTACATTTTGTACCACATAATTAATCCCAAGGAGGATTGACTTATCTGGATGGTAAAGAGAATTTTGAGCATCCCTGGAAATCTTCATTTCAGAGTGACTTACTTGGACTCCCAGAAAAATTTCCTAATGGACAGAGAATAAGGTTATACAGCATATAATACTATATCTGTGGAAAAAACTATTTCATTCCCTTTCTCTATAGAATTCATACTGATAATCCACACAGGTCATTCTGTGGAAGAGATGTAATTAATTTTCTCAATTCATCAATAACTTCCTCTGAGGAAAAAAAGTTGCTTCTTGATATATAAAGGATATGGCTTTACTAAGATTCAGTTGTACTGTTCCTGTAGGATCCTCCAAGAAATATTTCCCCTAAAAATATTAAAAGAAAAAGTATATGCAAAAATTAACAACTGCTTCCTAATCAAAAGTAATAATTATCATAATGCAGTATAGTGGAAATAACATTGGATTAGCAGTGTGAAACATCTGAGTTAAAATTCCAGATCTACTACTTTATTAGACATGGCAGTATGGGAAGTTTACTTAATCTGATTCTTGGTTTCCACAATAAAAGAGATAATACTATATGTCCTGTCTCTACCTCACAAGGCAAACTGGATGAATTTTTTTTTGGAGGGGGAAAGGCAAGGGAATTGGGGTTAAGTGACTTGCCCAAGGTCACACAGATAGTAAGTATGTAAAGTATCTGAGGCCATATTTGAACTCAGGTCCTCCTGACTCCAGGGCTGGTGCTCTATTCATTGTGCCACCTAGCTGTCCCCACAAGGCAGTTTTGACAAACAAATGAGATAATATATGCAGAAGCAACTTCTTGTTTGGTTGTTTCAGTTATGCCCAATCCTCATTTTGGGGTTTTCTTGGTAAAGAGATAATAGAGTAGTTTGCCATTTCCTTCTCTACCTCATTTTACAAATGAGAAACTCAGGCAAACAGGGTTAAGTGACTTGCCCAGGGTCACATAGCTAAATAAGTGTCTGATGCTGAATCTGAACTCAGAAAGATGCGTTTTCCTGACTCCAGGACTGGCATTCTGTCTGCTGTACCACCTGGCTACCAGAAGCAACTAGACAGGGCTAAATAAATGAAAGGTAGTATTAATTTTCTTATGAAATCAAATCAAATAAAAGTAGCAAGCAAAAGATCTTCTACAACTCATGCTTCCTTTTCCAAATAGAGTTCTTTCCTTTGTTATATTATATTCAACCTATTTATTATCTTTACTTGCAATGTCCAATCTCTCTACCCCACCTACTCTTTCAGGCCATCACCCAATCTCTGACTTCACCTTCCTCCTTTCCCAATCCTTATCCTGTGGTTAACAAATTCAGTTCCATTCTATCCTCTACTTTCAAATCTCTTGCTTTGTCCTTTCACTGCTCACATCTTGTCAAAATTCAAATCTGGATTAATTTCACCCCTTACTACTTGCTGAGCTAGGGAAAGTCACCCAAGTGAGCTAAATGAGTCCACTAAAAATGTACATTATCCACAATGACCAAACAACTCCAGAGGATGAATGGTCAAGTATACTACCCACCTCCTGACAAGAGAAAAATGCTGACCCAGGATACAGAATAAGGCATATATACATACTGAATGTATGCCTGTATACATATATACACTTACAAACACATACAGAAAGAGAGAGAAAGTCATCCAACAAAGCTAACTAGGTCCACTAAAAATGTCTGTTATCCATAATGATCACACACAATTCCAGGGTTGATGCTGATCCTGGATACTCTCTCTTCTCTGGACTTGCATATCAAACTTAATGTATCTAAAACTGAATTCATTATCTTCTCCACCTTCAACCCAACCTATCCCTCTTCTTCCAAACTTTCCCATTTCTATTGAAGGCACTATCATCTTTCCAGTCTCTCCAGTTCATAACCTCGTCATTATCCTTGACTCCTCACTACACATATCCAAATGTTATTTTTACCCCAACAAACTCTCTCACATCTGCCCTCTTATCATTACTCACACTACTATCTTAGCTTGTATCTCTTACCTGAACTATCGCAATGGCGTCCTGACTGATCTCTCTGTCTCAAGTCTCTCACCACTCCCATCAATCCTCCACCAGGAGCCAAAGTAATTTTCCTTGCAAATTAAGTGCAATATTGACCATGTGATGGCACTATTAAAAAAATCACATTTACTGCTACCTTATTGCCTTTAGGATTAAATATAAACTCCTCCACTTGACATTTAATGCTCTTCACAACACAGCCTCGTACATCAATCCCCTTCTTACTATCTTTGGTCCTGCCAAATTGGCCTTCTTGCTGTTCCTCACAGACAACATCCACCATCCATCTCTGTGCTTCTGTATTCACCACTCCCCATGCTTCTCATCTCTGCCTCTCTGAATCTCTTCCTTCTTTTAAGATTCAGCTCAAGCACTGCCTTATACATGAAGTTGTTCTGTCCCTCTACCTTTGCTACTAGTACCCTCCCTCTCCAAACCTGCTTTTATTTTAAAAATAGATTTCTATATACTTAAATATGTGCATTTTGTCTTCCCTAATAGAATACAAGCTCCGTCAGGGCAGGGACTATTTTATTTTTGTCTTTATATTTTCAGTGCCTTGAATCATGTCGATTATTAATGATTTCAATGAAGGCTAGAGGACCTTATCCTATCTATGGATGACATGAAGCTGGATGGAATAGTTAATAGTTATGGTTACAATTAGGATTAAAAAATCATAATCTTGCTGGAATGATGGGAAAATAATATTATGGACCTTAGAGGCATAACTCCTGACTAGTTTCCTGAGCTATAAAATAGGGATAATGTATATCGTATCTAATTCATAGCACCGTTATGAGAATTAAACTGCAATAATAAATCAAAGTGCTTTGTAAATCCTAAAAAGCAATAAATGTTAACTACTATGTAGAGTCATTATGGTATAGTTGAAAGAATGGTAAATTTAAAAGTCAGAAGTGACCTATGTTAAATCCTACCTTTGACACTTATTAGCTAAGTGACCATGGGCAAATCACCTAACTTACCTGAGCTGTGGGAAATAGTATTTGTAATAAAAACCTCACAAGGCTGGTGGGAGGGTCAAGTGAGGTTCACAGAATCACTGATCTAGAGCTAGAAGAGATCTCAGAAGGTAGAGTATTTATCTATCAGTTTTTATTATAGACTATAAGCTCCGTAAGTTCAGTGACCATGTCTTATCTAAGTTTATTTCACAAGGACCCACATACTTAATAATATCTGTAGAATTAGGTGAGATGAAATTGAATAGAGATAAAAATAAAATCTTATATTTCCCTTTAAAAAAATCAGTTGTATAAGTACAGAATGGAGAAGTAGCCAGTCAGTCATTTATATGAAAAAGGCTTGGGTTTTTAGTGAACTGCAGGTTAAAATATCAATCAAAATAACCATTAAAGCCTCATGCACTCTTGGGCTGCTCTGAAAGAAATATAACAGTTCAAACTTAAAGCAAAGGAAGTAGCAATTCCACCAAACTCTGCCTTGACCAAACCACATCTGAAATATTTTGTTCTAGACAAGAGATTTTTTTAGAACAATTTCAAGTCAAAGCACACAAAACTTGTGGCATGTGAAAATAAGTTAAAGGAAATATTTAAAGGATTATAACTTATACAATTCATCTTATTCTGCTTTACCCCAGGGGACAAAATAAAAATCAGCAAGTAGAAGTATCAGAAAATATTTCAGCTCAACATAAGGAAAATCACTCTAGTAATTTCAAAAATAGAATGGATTGACATATTAAGTAGTGAGTTCCCCACCACTCAAAGTTTTCAAGCCTGGATGACTTCTTTTTGAGGATGTTATAAAGGGGATTAATACTTCAAGTAGGAATTGGACTAGATGATCTCTCAGTTCCTAAGATTCTATAATATGAAAGTTCAAATATCATGCATGGTTGTTAAGGAAATTCCTGTTATATTTTTCTTGGGTAATAGCCTGCACATTTCATTTTTTCCTCAAAGCCACCTTGGAACTTTATTACTCAGTTTTATAGTTGAAAAAACAGAGGGTCAAGTGACTGACCTAAGTCACACAGCTAGTAAAGTATTTGTAAATACTATCTTTTTTATCACAGAGGTGTCAAATTCACAGCCAGCAAAACTCCCTAGTGCTGCATTAACCAGATTACATGTAACTGGGAAATGTTTAACAAAATAAACAAAAATATAATACAACATAGATCATGTTAATTTGTGGTTTTCTAAGTCAATATGCAGTACACTGGGATTCTTTCCTATTTGAGTCTACATTGCTTTATACAAACTACCTTTTCTCTAGATAGATAACACTGAGTATATATCCATAGCTGATTCCTATGTGTTTCCTGGATTCATGCACATGCTAATTTTGCTCTTCATAATGTAGACAGCATGAACTACACAGGGAAAAAACAATAGTTCTACGTGTCTACTTAGCAGGGTTCAACACTTCTGGTATATCATTTAACCTCACTGGGCCTCCTTTTCCCTTATATGTAAAATGAAAAAACTGCTCTAGATCTCTCAAGTTCCTTCTGTCCTTGACATATTATAATTCTAGTTTCTACTTCTTAAGACTCTGGTCATGCTTCTCAATATGAGAAAAGTGAGATAGTTTAAAGCCTAAGGATTTATGGTATATATTTATTTAGTGGCTAATTCTAACAACATTTAAGATTACTCTTCAATACCAGTGATTAGCTCGGTTAGGATCTTGTAGTATCTCAGTTCTGGATACTTTGTTAACAACTTTAAGAAGAAAACGTTAAGTAACAAATATGTGAGAGAAGGAAAGGAAGGAACCATGAGCTATGTAGAAGTGTTTTATACAACTGACATTTTTAAAAAAAGAGTTTCCCTAAATCAGAATGTTGAATGTCAAGCAGTTTAAGTTTAACCTACCTCTTTCATTTGGATTATCATCCCAAGAACAATCACTTCTCCAATTTTGGCTGTACTGCCCAATAAGGTTTCTATTGTTTTAAGCTAAAAGAAAAAAATTTTCTCAGGTTTACAAATGCACATATTTCAGAAATTTACTTCTAAAAGCTAAATGTTTTGTACAATATTGACAAATAACTGTTAAAATTATATGATAAGCTATTTTTAAAAAATCCTAAACCTGCACTAAGATGTTTTAGGATACTGTATAATTCATGTCTGTTAAAAAATTTTTATGTGTACTCCAATGCCCTCAAAAAAATTTTAGTCCAATTTCTCAACATCATGTGAAGGTGAAGCTTCAATTATAGTCTCAGCAATAGAATGTGTTTGATTTTTGAGGACCAGCATAGTTGGTACAAAGAATATTATCACTAGCAGGCTGATCATTGGTGAAAAATTCTTTGGCTACAAAATGGTGCTCAATTTTGTGCTTCTTTACTAATGTTAGAAGAAGGAAAAAAGAGGGTGCTAAGAATTATAGAGACCATCTATAAACATTCACTTACCTAATTGTGAAATCTTTGCCCAATGACCAATGAACGGATAAACTACTGAAAGAATTTAACTGAATCAATCTTAACATTCTTGCTATAAATAAAATCTGAAGACAAAAATATGTTGCAGCTTACTGGAAGGATAGGTTCTTCTTGGGAAGGCAAATAAAAGAATTACTAAAAATTAGTTTTATCTTGTCCCAAAGACAATAATTAAAATAAATTCTTGGGACATTTGGTCTCAGATTATAGGGCTCATGATGTGAATTTGCAAAAAAGACCAACACGAAAAAGAATTACTACAGATGTCGATAAATTCTCTGAAGAATTTGATAAGATCCTCCCAAGTTAAATTAACATATACTTTGATATTCAGTAAATCTGATGCAAAGGTAAGGAAATATGACTAAAAATGTTGGAAAATACAGTTCAAGTGGTGAATAAGTGAAACCAAAGACTTTTGGACCACATACAAGCCTCATGACTCTGCATTTAGAATAGTTTAAGAATGCAAAGGTGCCAAACCAGATAATATCACAATAAATGAAACTGATAATATTTTGACAGACACGAAATAACTTGTTATTGACACCAAAAGTTAGGAAGTACACTGAAGAAAGGACATCAATAACTATACACACACACACACCATCTAGTTTGCACAAGTATAAATCAACTGCCACAATAAGGAAGCCAAAAGAGCCTAAAAACCATCTTAGTCAGCAAACACACTTGACTTCTTTGCCTAGGAGAAAGAAATGGCTTAGAACGTAAACTTATATTTAAAATCTTATGAAAAGGATAAAAAGAAGATAAATTGTGGTACCACCTATTAAAACTTGAAACTGCATTTAGACTTTTGGAACACCCTGTATGAGAGAGTTCTTGAAATGCTAGCTATATAGTATAATATAAGAACAAAATTAAAGGCATAAATTTTAGGAAAGGGTAGACAAAACTATCCTTATTAGCAGACAATATAAAGGTATAGTTAGAAAACCCTAGGAAATCAGCAAAGAAACTAAGATGATAGCTACAAAAATGCTACACAATGCAAAATAAATCCATTAAAATTATTAGCATTTCTAAATAGCACAAAAATTCAGAAGAATAAGAAAAATTACATTCAAAATAACTACAAAATGCACAAAATACTGGGGTTTACCTACCAAGTGACATAGAAGATTAATTTAAATAAACTATAAAATACTCTTGATAAAAATAAAAGGACATAAATAATTTGGAGATACATGATTTGGGGAATTTCTTTCTCTAAAAAATACCAGTTGATATCATTTGACCTTATATATTGTAAATGAGACCTTTATCAGAGAAATGCTACAAATTCTCCAAGGGAAATGGAAACAGTACTGCAGAGAATGACAATGGGAAACTAAATTGAATTAGTTTAAGTGTACACAGAGGAGGAACCAAAATAATCTTGATGATTTTGAACGAATGATTTTCAAGGAAGAATGGCAGCAAAAGCACAGAAAAATATGACATTATTAGTACAAAATAAGAGCAACTATAAGAACATCAATAACTATCTAACTATAAACCTACTTTCCTATCTACGTAAACTTTTTATGAGAATAATTTACACATGCATAGAAGGTAGCCTTGATAGGGTTATTAGGAGGGAACTGACAGATGTTTGCAGTAGTATTCTAGAGATCAAATGTTTACTATCACAAAACTGAATGAAAGATGCCAAAAATACAAGTTCCCATTGCATTTACTATTTATTGATTTAAACTCTTCCAACAAACTATTGGTGTACTGAGAAATGAGTGAATGAGACCATTATTTATTTTAGTGGAGTTTAATAGCTGGCAACTGCAAGGGATGAATACCAACCAAATCAAGCAAACCCCCAGATGAATTTCCTCTGGGCTTTTGTAGACAAAAGTCACAACATAACTGTCACCAGGGGGAAACCACAACTTAGTCAATTATTACACAAGAGGGGGAAATACAGAAGCCAAAAGGTAGCAATCAGTTCATTGCCTAACGACCCATTGCCCAGCAATCAGTTTGCTGCCCAACTGGAAAGTTTCCAAGTCTATACCGAGAGCTAACCAAAAGGGGGGGGGGGGGGAAGTGTTTCCCAGGTGGCAGGTTTCCTAGGCGAACTTCCCCATGATGGAGGGAGATGGGGGATGCTCCCAAAATGGGGGTTACAACACTATCTGCCATGCATATATAAAAATTATACAAGATTCCTTGAAAGATTTAACAGATAGAACCTGTCTGATGATCTCCTAATCATTAATTATCAAGCAAAAATAAAATAGGGAAATACAGGATTTTTTTCTGAGAGGGGAAGGCAAGGCAATTGGGGTTAAGTGACTTGCCCAAGGTCACATAGGTAAATATAGGATTGCCCAAGTCATTTTCCACCATGCAGAGAGCCAGCAGAGTCCAATTCAAAACAGGATCCACTCTACATAATGAGGTCTATCAAATGTTCTGGTTCATGGATGGGTCATGCTGATTGGGTCCACTACAGATTTATGTTATATAATTTCAATTATGGCAAGGCAATCTTTTTACACCTCCCTAATTCATTCACTATCCCACTGATCACAGTAGCTTTTCCAAATCTTTTGATCCCTCCTCAAACCTTCCTTTGCTTCCCTTCTATCCTCCCTCAGCTTAGAACTTTTGCTCTATTTCTCTGAAAAAAAATGAGGCTATTTGCCAAGAGTTCCCTTCCCACCCACTCCTCATTCTCACATGACCCCCTTCCTCCTGCCTCTATCTCAGTAACCGCTGTCTCATAGGAAGGTGTGGCTCTTCTCTTTGCTAAGGCAAACTCCCCTACATGTATAAGTAATTCTATTCTATTCTGTCATCTCCGATAGATTCCTCTTCCAACATTCCTACTCTCTCATTTATCTTCAATCTCTTTTTGACTATTGGCTGCTTCCCTACTGCCTACCAACATGTCTCCCCCATTCTCAAAAAACTTTCACCTTTTCTATCTCCACTAGCTATCATCCAATATCTCTCCTCTTTTGTGGCTAAACATCTTGAGAAGTTCATCTACAAATGGTATCTCCATTTCCTTACCTCTTGCTCTCTTAACTCTCTCTAGTCTGGCCTATGATCTCATCATTAAACTAAAACTGCTCACTCAAAAGTTACAAGTGATCGCTTAATCTAAGTCTTTTAAAAATCATCCTTACTGTGGTAGCTAGGTGGCACAGTGAATAGATTACCAGCCCTGGAGTCAACTGGAAAAATATTACGAAATATCTCTGATAAGGGTCTGATGTTATACACACACACATATACACATATACTAATAGTAGCTAGAACACAAATAAATATATAAGATCAAGAGTCATTCCCCAATGGATAAATAATTCAAGGATATGAACATACAGATCTCAAAAGAACTGCAAATTATTAATCCTATGAAAAAACGTTTCTACTGTAAGAGAAAGGAAATTTTAATAATCCTGAGGTTTCACCTAACATCCAACAAACTGGCAAAGGTAAAAAAAAGGTAAACTAGAACGGTCAATATGATTTGGTCTCACCATTACGGAAAGCACTTTAGAGTCATTCTTTAATTACTAGGATGGCCATACCCTTTAACTCAGAAATCCCTATGCTGAGCATACATCTGATAAAGTGAAATATAGAAAAAAAGTTCTATATACATCATTTTTATAAAAGCAAAGAACTAGTAACCAAGTAGGTACCCATTAATTAGGGAATGGCTAAACAAATAAAAGTATATGAAAGTAATGCAATATTATGGAGCAGTAAGGAAAAAAGACTAGGAAGAATACAAAGTGAAAAGCAAAGTTAAGTAGAAGCAAGGAAAAAAATCTACAGTGACTATTACAGTAAAAATAATTAACAACAACAAAAAATCAAAATTGAATGCTGTGTAATTATAATGTTCAAGTCTGGCAACAAAGAATAGAGAAATGGCTCTGCAGAGTGGGGAACTATAGGTATGGGAACACTGCATTTCCTATCAGGACTGGCTGATGTGCTAGTTAATTTTGCTGGACTGTTTTTCTTTTCCCTTTTTCTTTTTTGTTATAAATTATAGCTCTTTGGGGAAAAGAAAAGGAAACTATCTTGGGAAAGGAAGGTGTTATAAAAATAAAAGATAGCAATAAAATTAAAATCAAAAAAGAAAAAACAAATATATGAATGAAAAAGAAAATGACTCATCATGGATTAAGAGCCATCCTGTGTGCTTCCACTATATTCCTGTGATATTAAGACAAAATGAGGAAGACTCACAGAATGTTGGGTATTACTTGTATTAAACTTATGGTTAGACATGGACAAAGCACACAGGATGAGGAGGCATGAAAATGTTGTTAATATATTTTAGTTGGAAAGATTTAAATAAGATCATGGATCCATTTGAGTGTATGTTGAGGTCTAATAGCTAAAGCAGTAGCTTGACAATGGATTACTAACAGCTTTAAGTATTTCTCAATAATGAATTAAGCAATATTTTATAAAATGACTTAATACATATGAAGAATTAATGAATCAACTAGAAATAAGAACCTGTATGTGGAATAATCTTACCCACTCGCAACCTTGCAAATAGCCAGTGTATGAATTACTAGAATAACAGGTATATTGTAAAAATAATTTATTTTAGTATCTACAGATTTACTGGATGTGGATGGGTTATTAAAAATAAACTTGTGTTGAATTTTTTGATATTTTCAGAAAAGCTGTGATAGTTACATAGTTATATATAAGTGAAAACATATCATCATATTTCAATAAGAAACAGTACAGAATGGTATTTTCTAAATATCATTCTTTTTTCTCACTTTTCTAAAATCTGACCTAGAAAGAGTACACAGTTCTAGGCTACAGATTTATAATCTGTACCACTTTTGAGCAACAGATTTTGTCAATCATGTAGGATGACTACCCATTTCATACAGATTCTATTTGTAGAGAGCAGAGTGAGAAATACAGAGGGAAACTTAATAAGACTGAAGAGAGGCAACAAATACAATTTCATTTAAATTGATTTAAAATTACTATGCAATGTTTTAGACAAGGCAAAGAGAGAACTCTCAAGTGTTTCAGGACTCAGCATTCAAGTTCCACAGATATACTCGAGTAGGTGATATCATTTTCCAAAATTCCACAAATGAATTTGGTCTCTAGTGAACTCTTCTAATATAACTTAAGACTCTAATATGAACTTTTAATAATTATAATTTTGCCTTCACTTCTTCTTAATGAATAGGGCAACATGACAGTAGTTAATAAAAAGACTGATATGTCATTTAATTCCATTTAAAATTCAAGGAACAAACAAAAAACCCCATGTATAAGTAGAAAGTCTATTTTCATTCACTCACCCCAAATTTCTAGTAAAATATTCTAACCTGGAATTTGCTTCTTCTTTCATCAGGATGAGCACCTGTTGCTAGAGGAGTAAACAATTCATGTCTTTGGGTTCTCTATGAAAAAAAGAAGATTTACTTGAGTTAATGAGTCAGACATTTTTTAATCCTTTAAGATGCATCAAAGTAATTTTCTCTAAAATTATTTTATAATTGGTATTATTCACAATAACTACAACAATCCTAAAGGTGTAAACATGGAGTGGAAAAAGCTCCGGTAAAATACAACAGTAAATCTTATTACCATGCTGTTCAACTTAAAGGATTAAGGAAAACATCTATCACTTCTTTCAATTAACAACTGTTAAATTTTTCCAAGGAATGTACTTTGTATGGGAGTTTGTTAGGAAACTTCTATTGCATCAAAACAAAATGAATTAAAATTGTTTTTAAATAAAATAAAATTGGTATTGCTTAGCATTAATGAAAGTTTTTGCAATTCTAAATATCTAAGTTTAAAGAACTCAGAATTAATTGCATGGCTTACACTAATATTCATTTCTCTAAAGCTGACTGAAAATATGCTAAATGCCTCAGTTATTACAGAAGAAATAAGTACCTCTAACTTTGTTTTTTAAAGCCTCTATTTCTCTAAAACAAAGGCTTATCAGCCTTTGCTCCTTGTAATATTCACTCATGGAATCTGGGCCTGATCTGTTTTGATCAAATCTGGCCTTGAGCAGGAAAAAGAATTGTAAGAGAAATTTGGGAGTGTGAAAAGAATGTGAGTTAGAGAGAAGAAATGTGGGAATA
The DNA here is from genome assembly GCA_028646515.1 of Pseudochirops corinnae. NCBI lineage: Eukaryota > Metazoa > Chordata > Mammalia > Diprotodontia > Pseudocheiridae > Pseudochirops > Pseudochirops corinnae. The sequence goes on from CM053589.1 coordinate 79,324,608, forward strand.
TCTGTAGAGAAACTAAAGAACTTGAGATAAAGGAAAAAAAGAAGGTAAAAAGACCTAAGAAGGACCTGAGGAAGAAAAAAAAAAGGACTCAAGTTAAAGGAGACTATGAAATGAAATAGTTACAAAAATAATCATATCCTGTTGCCCAATAATTCCATTGTTGGGAATACACCCTTAAAGTATTAAAAGATATAAATATATCCTTAAACTATTAAACAACAACAAAGAGCTACTCCCAAAGTAGAATTAGTAGAATTGATAACAAAGGGGATACCCATTAGTTGTTGTTTGTCCTTTGTTCTCAAAGAGGACCAGTGACGGCAGAAAGGTTATGTCCCGACTAGCGAGCGAATTGGATTTAATCGAGGAAGGGCTGTGCAAAGTCACCAGCCTCACTCTCTCCTCCAGACCCATCTAGGTCCAGTGGCAAGATATAGATCAGGATGACTGGAGATGGCCCCAATGCAATGGGGACCTTGGCCTTTTTAAGTTAAGGTCTTTCCCAGGTCTCAGTCTGACTGAGGGAATGCCCAATCAGTGATACAGGTTAGGTAAGAAATGAGGCAAAGAATCGCTTCTTTTAACTAGTCAAAAAAAAAAACAAAAAACCAACCCAGGGCAGCTAGGTGGCACCAGCCCTGGAGTCAGGAGGACCTGAGTTCAAATTCGGCCTTAGCACTTAACACAAAAACTAGCCGTGTAACCTTGGGCAAGTCACTTAACTCCAACTGCCCTCCAAAAAGCAAAAAAAAAACCCCAACAATCTGGGAGGGGAAGGCCCCTAGGATTTCTGGCCAAAACAGAAACAATTGCTATCTACACACCAACTCTGAGCCAAGAGAATCCAAACAATGAGCAAGTGAGGCTTGGGCTGGGACCTATTGTTGGCCAATCAGTGAGAGCCAGTGATCTAGGTTTAAGGCAAGACCCTTAAGATCCTTAAGAAAGAAATCTAAGCCATAAACCCCAAAATATTTTGTGAGGTTTTAGCTATCAAAATTTATATTCCTTTGGGCAGAGCACTCACTGGTAAGGGCATGAAGCTCTCTGTGGACAGAGGGAGAGAAGGGAGAGAAGAAGAGGAGGAAAGGAGGAAGGAGGCAGGGAGAGAGCATTGCCCATGGGGAACTGGCCAGTTGAGTGCCCAGCGGGGCAGCTGCTTCTACTGTTTGCCCTTATTTCTCCAAAAGGACCAATGCCATTAGGAAGGTGATAGCCTTGCTTGCAAGTGAATTGGACTTAAGTAAAGCAGGGCTGTGCAAAGTCACCAGCTTTACTCTCTTCCAGAGCTATCTGGGTCCAGTGGAAAGATCTTAAAGTCTCAGTTGGACTGAGGCAGCAGTGATTAAGGAGAGGGTTCTCATGTCAAATGGACTAAATTTTGTCATTAAAGTAAAAAACGAAGTCCTCACCTGAGAGAGATGGGGAAAGTAGAGGAGTGGGAGGCTTGAAATAGCTTTTTTTTTTAATATGGAATATTACTGAAACATAAGATATGACAAAGGACAATTTCAGAAAATCATGAGTTAGCATGAACTTATTGGAGTGATGTTAACAGAACCAGTAAAACAATTTATATAAGAACAACAACACTGTAAATAAAAGAAACTCTGAAAGACTTAAGAACAGCAAGTAAAGCAATAGTCAACCATTTTGCCTCAGAAGGAGCAAAGAGCTAACCCACCAAGGTCAGAAATAGAACAGATCAAAGCTCATATGCCAATTGGTACATAGCAGACACAGTATATCAGGACATTAGTAGACACTTCCAGCCTGGCTGAGATACAAAGACTCAGTCTTAAGATAGAGAAAGGAAGCTGGAGGGTTTGTGTTTGTGTTTTGGGTTTGTTGGGGGTTTTGGTTAGTTTTTGGTTGGATGGTTGGTTTGGTTTTGAGCTGGAAGTAGAAACAATAAAAGGATTGCCTTGCTGTAGTGAGGACCCAGTCAAAGCTGAATTTATAATGTATCCAGTCAGCAGAGCTGTATGACTCTTCAGCTCCATTCAGCAGCACAAACAGGGGGAGAGGAGGTAGAGAAGAGAGGAGGGAAGGAAAAGAGAGGCAGGAAGGGACTTTATAGTTAACTGTGAGAAAACTGAGATCTAAAAGGGTTAAGTGATTTTCTCAAATGTCAGATAGAAAATCTCCTTTAAAACACAAAATATTAAATGAACACCTGAAGGGGGTGCTGAGGTCTTGTAATGTTTTGGGGTGACTTTGTCTGTGTTGGGGCACCTGGGTATGTGATATCAGCCTGTGGAAAGGTCACCTTTCCCCCTCAGTTGTAAGTCATTAACTCTGTCCCTTCCCTACCCCCAGCCTGTAAGTATCTTCCCTGAAGATCATTAACTACCACAGGCCACACCTAAGAATTCTTAAAAGAATCCCTTAAAGAAAGGATTACCCCTTTTGTTCCAGTGGCCAGATAACTCCTAACAAAAGAACTTCACCTTATCAAAGGGGGACCTTTCAGGGCAGACAGGCTGGGTGCTCCTCCCAGACTCCACCTCTGTATGACTTTTGTTACTAGATAACCAGTACCCCCAATCCCCACACTTCGCAGGATGATTCCCCTTAATTTTCTCCTGCCCGTTAAAACTGTCAAGACTGCTTATGCCTGGTAATTCTTTCAGACTGGTAAGAACCCTCAAAGGATTTCCATAGAAATCCACCCTTTTTAACCCTCATCATACCTACCCATATAACACATTATTATCTCTATTACTAGAAGCCTTAAAATTCTGAAATATAATTCCCCAAATTTATCTTTACAAATATATAATGAAAATTCTCAAGTCAGATTGTAAATACTAACTAACCAAAGACTGTCTGTATTTTTTTTAAAAACTCACCTGCTGTAAAATGGTATAACGTTCACGAAACACCTCTGCTTTGTCTCTTGCTTTCCCAAATAAATTTGGTGAAGGGTGACTGGTTATTGATAGCCTGAACAAAAAGGAATATCTTTACTCTTTGAAAGTAATTATCTTGTTTCTTAAAGATAGGTACTATGTGAAATAAGCACACGTAATTATGTGAAATAAGCACAAGTAATCGAACATTTCACAATCTATGAAAGGTAATGTGGTATAGGGAAAGAGCATGGGGCTCAAAAGCAAGAGACATGAATTTTAACATCTATGATCCTTAGCTTCTTCATCTGCAAAATGGTGACAGGGTGCTACCTAACTCATAGGGTGGATTTCTGTTGAATAAACAAAGCATTTAATAAGCCCTCTAGTCTTTGGGTAGGAGTTGCATTATAATTAAAAGGCTTCTAAATAGTTATTAGCATCAGACATTGGCCCTTTGAAGAATTCCTAAGGTGATGTCAGTTTGCCGAGATCCCCCCCAGGTCTTTTTTCTGGCTTTGGTTTACAAAGAGGGCATGAAACAAAGTACTCTATAGGGTTGTTGAGAAGAAAAGTTGTTTGTTTTTTTTTTATCTTCAAGGGCTATATAAATGTGAGGCATTATTTTTTAATACTTAAGAAAACTTACGGTAGAAATTTCTTTCTTTCCAGATTATACACAAAGTGTGGAACATCAAATGCTCCAATTATATTAAAAATATGTTCTCTGGGGAAAAAATGAAACACAAAATACATAAGACTTTATTAATAAGATTCTACTTCAAAATGGCAACTTGCACCGTGAAAAATACTCTCACATATTAACCTTATTTTTTTCATTTATTATTTATATATTTCAACATTTCAACAAGCATTTATCAAGCACTGATTATGTGCCAGACACCAAAGTAGGATCTGAAGATATAAAGACAAATGAAATATTCCTGGCCTTCAAGGAATGTTCTGAGGGAAACACCATGTACATATTTTAATATAAACAAACTAAATGCAAAGTAAAGGAGGGAACTAGAAAGGCTCATAACAGCTGAAAAGAGTTAGGAAAAGTTTAATATAAGTGGTGTTTGAGCTGAGCTTTGAAGGAAAAAAGGGGCTATAAGAAGAGGAAGTGCATTCCAGGTGTGAGAGACAGCCTGTTTGTTCAAAGACATGGAGATGGGAGATGGAACACGTCTGAGGTCAGCAAGAAGGCCAGGGTATCCAGAGTGAAGAGTACATGATGGGGTGCAAATAATACCTAATAAGACTAGAAAAGGTTAAATTGGAACCAGATTGTAAAAAAGGTATCTGAAGCCAAACTGAGGATTATCAACTACAACTTGAGGTAAAATCGAGCCACTGGAGCTAATGGATGAAGGGAATAACTTGTTCAGAACTGTGCTTTAGGAAAATCACTTTGGAGGAAGGACTAGAGACAGAGGCAAATTAGGATACTGGAATATTCCAAATTGGGGGGTGATGAGAACACAAATATGGTGGTGTCTGTGTGAGTAAAGAAAAGAGGATGATACAGACGTTCTGAACAAAAGAGCTGATGGGAGTTAACAAGTGATTAGATATGTGAGGCAAGGGTAAGAAGTCAAAAGAATGACTGAGTTTTAAAATGTGAGTGACTAGAAGGATGGTAGTGACCTCAACAGAAATCAGAAGTTCAGAAGCAGAGTGGTTTTAGGGAAAAGAATGAGTTCATTTGGACATTCCAAATCTGATATGCAGGTTAGAAATGCCCAATGGATAGATGGGAATGTAGGAATGTAGCTCAGGACACTAGGGCTACATATACATACAGAGCTGCACAGAAATGATTAAATCCATGCAAGCTAACGAGGTCACCAAGTGAAAGACAAGAGCCCAAGAAAGAGACTTTTGTCACACAAGAGGGTGTGACATAAATTAGATCAGCGGTTCTCAACCTGTGGGTTATGTTCAATTTAAATACATCCTGCATATCAGATATTTACATTACAATTCATAACAGTATTTAAAGGGTCGTGGCATTAGGAAGGTTGAGAACCACTAGATTAGATGATGTTTTGCAAGCAATAATTCTGATATTTCATTTTGTGATAGCAGCAGTCATGTTTTTAATAACACTGGTTGACTCTCAAGGTCTGACCTTGATCAGGTAAAATCAAAGTGAACTAGTTTCCCCACCTGGGTGTCGTATTTCATTGCTTTTGTGTATTTCATTGTTCTCTTTTTTGTTGTTTTTTTTTAATTCTGTGGTTTTTAAGAATGGCTGGTTATTCATAACTAACGTGGAAATGTTGTGCATGACCAGGACATGTATAACTTATATCATATAGCTTGCCCTCTTGGGGAGGGGGAAGGGACAAAAATTTGGAACTCAAAATCTTTCAAAATGAGTGTTGAAAATTGACTTCGTGTAATTAGAAAAAATAAAATGTTATTAAATAAAAAAGAATGACTCTAAGGAAAAGTGTGAAGGAGAAGCCTTTAAAGTTGAGATTCTCCAAACAGGCAGTATTAGAATGCAAATCGGAACTTTTGTTTTAGAGTGGGCTAGGAGAGGCGGACTGGAACTTGTGTTTGGGAATAGGGTAAGGACGAAATCCCCCGGAAGTTGCTTGCCTACATAAGACTGTGCACCGTGCCCTTTTGCGCAAGCAAAATGTGAGTGGGACAGGGGACAAATCTTTCTTTGTTTAAATTTGTGCAGAAACGAAACTCTGCCCCTCCTCCAATGAGAAGTCAGAGACCCTTTGACTTTACCTGCGTGGAATCTGTACCCTCTCACCCAACAGAACTTAAAGAATGTACTTTTTTTATGACTTTTTATGACTCTCAGGGTTTTAAAAAAAAGGGCTCCTGGAGGGGTGCTCTTTCTCTTTCTTTTCCTTCAGACATGTGGCAGGGAGAAGTCTCTCCTTGCCCCAGGGTATTTTTAAAAGAATAAAAAAACTCCTGTCCACCCGAAGCTCTCTTCTACATTCCTTTGATTTGGGTAAGTGAGGTTTCTAACCTACCCAAGTGCAATGCCTGAGTCTCACAGAAAAGCAAAAAGTTACTAATTGTCTATATCCATTGATTCAATGACCCCAATGAAGAGGTGCTGAATGGCCTATGTAATATATTTTGGGGTAACTTTCATTCAGTTTTGTGTTAAGCTGTAAAAGCCACATTTCTTAACTGTTTCTCCCCTTCCCCCAGCTTTCCCTGCCCCAGCCTAGAGATATTTCCTCTCAAACCATTAACTCTTCATTCAAGTACTACCTCCTTTGGTCCTAGCAAACCAAACCCATCCACTTGCGAATCAGGAAATCAGGATGGGTGCATCTCATTTAATTTGACCTCAAATCTGATCGCTGGTCGACTTTATGATGTTTCAGGGCTCAAACCACACCCCCTCCCCTTTCCCTCCTGCTGTTTGTCCCAGAGTATTATGGGTAAAACACATACGCAATTGATGTCAAGGGTGCATGTCCCTTTAAGTATTAACCACTTCCTGGTCCCTCCCTAACTCCACCTATGTACACATTATTAGCCTAATGAATCTGTGATTGACAGTTTTGTCTCTTTAAATTCTGTATCCCTATCACGTGCCTTGGGCTCAATTCCCCTTTTCCTGGCCACTGACTAGCAAAATAAACTTTAATCTGCCAAGAGACAGCTGAGCCTGTAATTCTTTTCAGACGTGAACCTAGAAAGGATTTCTCATTAGAAACCCCACCCAAGATGTCCATCAATTGGGGAATGGCTGAACAAGCTATGGTATATGAATGTAATGGAATACTATTGTGCTATAAGAAATGGGAAGGAGACAGACTTCATAATTACCTGGAGAGGCTTACAGGGACTGATGCTAAGTGAGAAGAGCAGAACCAGGCAAAACCTGTACACAATCACAGACACATC
>CM053589.1:79343931-79354207 GCA_028646515.1 Pseudochirops corinnae
CCTCTGACGCCGCTTCCAGTCCGCACCGCACAGAGACTAGCTTGGCTCCGGCGTTCTCTTGCTCCACCCCTTCCTGCTACATCAGCAAGCTCAAGGGGCGTGGAAGATCTTCAAATCCTAGTATCGTTACAGGGCCTCAGGTGCTGGCAGCTGGAGGCTGGTAGCTTATCTGGTGCTGAGCTGGAGTTGGTGGTGCTGGTAAATGTGTGCCTGGTGTTGGCGCTTGCCTGCTCTACCACCCTGGAGCTCAGATTCTCCTGCTGGTTTTCTGAGGTGAGGCTTTCCACTGGCTTGCTGGCCTGCCTCTCCAACTGTACTAGACTTCAGCTGCAGCAAGAGGGATCTTTCCCTTAATCTCCTTAGCCTCCGAAGTTAAAAGACTGCTACACCTCATCTAGTTCCACTATTTCAGGATTTTTCTTGGGGCAATATTCTCTGGGTTTTTCAAGGTCAATAAGGAATGGTGAGAGTGACTTACTGCTTACTCCACCGTCTTTGCTCCCCAAAGTTGATTGAGGTGAACTTTGAAAGAAGTGATAGATTTTGAAAACAGGTAAGGAGTGGAGAGAATTCCAGACATGGGAAATAGCCTGTGCAAAGGGAAGGTGATGGGACATGGAATGTCACGTGTTAGAGATATCAAGAAAGCCAGTGTGGCTAGGATATATAGTGCCAGAAGAGAAGTAATTGTGTGATAAGTCTAGAAAGGTATCAGTTAACCAACAAACATTTAGTGAATGCTTACTATTTGCCAAGAATTATGCTCAGCACTGAGAAATACAAAAAAAGAGCAAAGCAGTTCCTGCCCTTTAGGTAGCTTACATTCTAATTGGGGGGAATGATAAAATAGATAGAGCATAAATACATAACTCATGCATAAATACTCATAGATACATACAGTGTGAATGGAAAGTAACCTTAGAGGGGAAAGCACTGGTGCATCTAGGGGATGGCAGCCAGGGAAAAGATTCTTTGCAAAAGGTGGTATTTGATCTGAGTCTTTAAGGAATTCAGGGAAACTAAGAGGTGGCAGTGAGGAAGAAGAGCATTCAGTACAATGACACAAAGATGAGAGATGGAGCATCATATGAGAAGAATAGCAAATAGACCAGTATGCTAGATTTTAAAAGTGATGGAGAGAAGGTATGTATAAGAAGATTGAAAAGATAGGAAGGAACCAAGTTGTAAAGAGTTTTATGTGCCAAACCAAGATGTTTGTATTTGATCCTGAATGTAAGGGGGGCGTTGTTGGAGTTTTCTGACTATAAAGATGCTGAAAATCTTCTGTGATCACCAACATAGCTCTGAAATATGATTAGAGCAGGAGGTGGGTCAGTCATGATGAGACAGCAAGGAATAAAAGATGGACAGCTTAGTTGCTATACTGGTACTGGAAAAGTATAGTGACCTAGTTGAAACTCATAGGCATGTTCTCCATAGAGGATGCATGGGAAAACACAAGAATTACACAGGATTAGAAGATATCAATGAGTTATGAGCTTTATCAACAAGATGATAGATCCCTTGAAGTTTATATAGTATTCTAATTTAACATTTTTTTTCCTATGTTGGCAAAATGAACTACAATAAAAATTGAGTTATCTAGATAGTTTTAGAAACCAGCATTTTGGCTATTCTCCAATATAAATGGCACAGCTAGACAGAAAGAGAGAAAGAGATGATCTGTATCTTTGTCTTTCCATATATTCTTAGTTGTTTGGTTAGATGGTACTTGAACTGCATCCTAAAGGAAGAAAGGGACTCTATGAGGTGGAGGGTAAGGATGGAATGCATACTAGCATGGAGGATGGCCAGTACAGAGAAGTGTCCCTTGAGGAACAGAGAAAAGGCTATGGAGTGTGGGAAGGGAATAATATTCAATTAAGTTAAAAAGCTAAGTTGTAGCCAGGTTGTGAAGGGCTATGAATGTTTAATAGGTATTTATATTTTATTTTAGAGGCAATAGGAAGCCACTGGAGTTGAAAGTAAAAGATGCATGGTCAGACCGGTGCTTAAGGAAAATCATTTTAGTAGCAACTTGTAGGATAGAATGTAGTGATGAGAGACTTAAGGTAAACCAATTTAGGAAATTGTTGCAGTGATCTAAGCAAGAAATCATGAGGGCCTGAACCAAGGTGGTAATTGTATGAGTGGAGAGAAGGGGTTATGACCGTTGAAATGGCAAGATTTGGCAACTGATTGGATATATATGGTGAGGAAGAGTGAGGAATTGAGGGTAATGCCAAAGTTATGAATCTGGGAGATTGGAACAATCATAGTGCCTTAGATAGAAGCAGGGAAGTTTGGAAGAGTTAAAGGTGGGGGTGGGAGAAAGACACTGAGTTCTATTTTCGACATATCGCATTTGACATTCTTCCAGGATATCCAGTTTGAAATGTCCAATAACAGACATCTTGTGATGTGAGATTGAAGCTCAGCAGAATGGTTGGGACTAGATAGAAATTTGTGAGTTATCTGCATAGAGATGTTGTTTTAATTCATGGGAACTTATGAGGTTATCAAGAGGAAGAGTATAGATGGAGAAGCAAAGGAGGCCTACATTAGAACCTTAGAGAATAAACAAAGGACATGTCAGGAGAGAGTAATATTACACACACAAAAAGATTATCTAGAAGGAGAGAGCGGTCAGTAGTATTAAATGCTGCATGTAGATTGAGAAGGATGAGGACTTAGAAAAGAACATGAGATTTGGTAATTAAGAGTTCATTGATAACTTTGCAGAGAGCCATTTTGCATGCATAGATAATAGACTGCAGATGGAACAGAAAAATAAGTGGGAAAGCAGGAAAAGTAGATTTTAGGTACAGGTAAAGCATTATTTTTCCTGGGTGGCTAGGTGGCACAGTGAACAGAGCACCGGCCCTGGAGTCAGGAGGACCTGAGTTCAAATCCAACCTCACACAATTAATATGTACTAGCCATGTGACCTTGGGCAAGTCACTTAACCCCAATTGCCCTACCTTCCCCCCTCCAAAAAAAAAGAATTAATTTTCCACCCTATTTCTCATTTTTACCCTTTAAGGGAAAAGAAATTATTTTTCAGTAATTGGTACCTGGTACAAATCTGGTACAAAATCCTTTTAGGGTTTTCTTGGCAAAGATACTAGAATTTTCTTCTCCAGCTCATTTTATATTCATATATAAATATTCATATATTTATATATAATATTTATATTTATATAAACCATTTTCTTCTCCAGCTCATTTTATAGCTGAGGAACTAAAGCAAACAGGGTTAAGTAAGTGACTTGCCCATGGCACATAGCTTGTAAGTGTCTGAGGCCATATTTGAATTAAGGAAGAGGGGTCTTCCTAATTGGAGGCCCAGAACTCTAACAACTGAATCACCTAGCCGCCCAGTACAAATCTTAGTGTTTGCTATACTTAGAATCTGCCTCCTACCACTTAATTTTGTACAGATACAGAGAATCTTTTCTTTAGTCACAAGGGTTGGCCCAAACCAACTTTTTGTGTCAGTCAGCTCTACCATTATTGTGTAATTATTGGGAAAGCTATGGAGGTTAAGGGAGGCAAGATGATCAAAACTGTATGTTAGCAGACCCAGGAAAGGCTGAAATTTAGTGGCGGGGGATGTTTAAGAGAAGAGGTTGGTGGATTTTACTAGTGATTTTTGAGGACTTTTTAACTGATTAGGAAGAACAAAGTGAGGGCAAAGGCCAGTAGGAAGTAGAGTATATGATTCAGGTTCATTGAATAAAATTGCAAGGGTGGCAGAGGTTAATATTTGGAAGGCATTGGGCTAGGAAGTACACATACAAAGACAAAATAGAAATCAATCCCTGTACCAAAAGAGCTATAGAGCTAGAACATTTAAACAGATACATAAAAATCATTTGAGGAAGGACAAAGCACTAAATATTGGGGGATCAAAAAAAGTTTCATCTAGGAATGGATCCAAGTTGAACCTTGAAACTAAGAGGTAGAGATGAGAAAGGAGTGCATTCCAGGTATGGGGAAACAGCTTTTGGGTATGTGGTGGAAGATTTCAGGGACTAGTAGATAGGCCAATTAAGGGGAGCTATGTGTACTGATCCTGAATATGTTGGCTAGGACAAAAAGTGGATATGGGAATGACTGAACAAACTATGATATATAAAGGAATATTATTGTGTTGCAAAGAAATAATGAATATTAGCAATCAGATTGATGCAGAACAAAATAAGTAGAACTAGAACAATTCATAGTAATGTAAGGGAAAAGAAAACAACACTGAAAGACTTTAGCACTTTGCATAATTCAGTGAACCATTGCATTTTCAGAGGAATGAAAGCATGCCTATCATGTATTTCTACCAATTTTGTTGATTTGTTTTTTTTTTTATTTGTTTTGCTTGAATGTGTTTGGTTCAGGGGAGGGTTCTGTTGTTTTACTGATGGTGGAGGGCAGGTGAGGAGACATTAGGGTATGACAATGATATTAAAAATAAATATCAGTGATTTTTTTTCTTAAAGAAAGGTTGGCAGTAGCTAAGCTGTGATAGGTTTTAAATACCAAGCAGAAAAATTAGTATTTTATCTTCAAGGGAGTAGGGAGCCACTGGAGATTTTTGAACACAGTAGTGACTTCATTAAACATGAGTTTTAAGATTATTTTGACAACTCTGTGGAGAATAGGTTGGAGAAGGGAGAACCTGGAAGCTCAGAGATCAATTAAAAAGCCCCTGCTTTATGCAAAACAATCTTCAAATCTGGAGAAATGAAGGGATAGTAAGGTTAGTTAGTTATATATTGAAAATCTGGGTTTGATTATCAAAACTATGTGTATGACTCCCAGATCTATATATCCAACTTTAGTGCCTCTTCAGTTCCAGTCCTAGGACACTGCCTGCCTATTGGACCTTTCATATTGGAGCAAAGGATGATCAGTATGAATCATTTTCAATCCATATCAGTGGAAGGAATATCTACATGAACCATGAAATCATGGTTCTATCAAAGGAAGTAGTATTATGTACAGGATTTGTCATGCGAAATTGAGCCAATGTTTCATTCTGAAAAATTGTTAATTTGGTCTCCTCTATGACTACAATGAGTTATTTAATAAGTACTTCCTATGTACAGAGCACTGGAGATAAAAAATACAAGCATAAGACAGTCCCTGCTCTCAGGGAAATCACAAGGAAGAAACAACACACAGGAGGCTTCAGTTGCAGCTCGGATGGAAAGGTCCTACAGACCTTACAGTGTGGTAGCAAAACAGATAGAAATGCCTCTATTCCAAATTCCAAATGTAATTTCCACTGTAAAAGTCATATCATGCCCTATAGCAAGATAAGGTTGAAATGAGTACGTGCTTTAGCCTTAAGGGATGATTCCATAAGCACATTAGGAGAGCAAGGAATAGTTTAGCTATGAAGAAAGGAAGAATTTATGACCAAATGAGATAGAGAACATTGTGAAATGCAAAACAAATAATTTTGAATACATTAAATTAAAAAGTTTTTACACAAACAAAGCCAATGCATCCAAGATTAGAAGAAAAGCAGAACAATTTTTCTAGCCAGTGTTTCCAATAAAGGTTTCATTTCTAAAATATATGAGAACTGAGTCAAATTTATAAAAATACAAATCATTCCCCAGTTGATAAAAGGTCAAAGGATATTAAAACAGTTCTGAGGCACCACCTCACACTTATCAGATTGGCTAATTATACAAAAAAGGGAAATGATAAATATTGGAAAAGATGTGGGAAAATTGGAACATTGATACATTGTTGGTGGAGTTGTGAACTGATCCAACCATTCTGGAGAGCAATTTGGAGCTATGTCCAAAGCTATATACCCTTTGATCCAGTAATACCAGTACTAGGTCTATATCCCAAAGAGATCAAAGAAAAAGGAAAAAAGCTTATATGTACAAAAATATTTATACCAGCTCTTTTTATGGTGGCAAAGAATTGGAAGTTGAGATGCCTATCAGTTGGGGAATGGTTGAACAAGTTGTGGTATATGAATGTAATAGTATACTATTGTGCTATAAGAAATGACAAACAGGCATATTTCAGAAAAACCTGAGAAGTCTTACATAAATTGATGCTAAGTGAAGTGAGCAGAACCAATAGAACATCGTACACAGCAACAGCAACATTGCACGATGATTAACTCCGATAGACTTAGTTCTTGTCATTGGTACAATGATCCAAGACATTTCTTGTGATGGAAAATGCTAACCACAGCCAGAGAATTGTGGAGTCTGAATATAGATCAAAGCATACTATTTTCACTTTTTTGTTTTGTTTTGTTTTTTCTTTCTTGTGGTTTTTCCCTTTTGTTTTGATTCTTCCTTCACAACATGACTAATGTGGAAACACATTTAACATAATACATGTGTAGCCTATATCAGATTGTTGTTTTGGAGAGGGAGGTGAGAAGGGAGGGAGAAAAATTTGGAACTCAGAATTTTACAAAAATGAACGTTGAAAACTATCTTTCCATGTAATTGGAAAAAATAAAATATTAATACTACTTTTTTAAAAAATAAAATTAGCAGAAAGAAAAATAAATAAAAATAACCTGAGGAAAGTAATAAAAAAATTTTTTTTAAATAGAAATCACATCATTTTCTGATGTTGAGCCATCTGACAATGCCTAAGACTTTGATGACAAGAACTCTTTCTTTCTGCTGGATCTTCAGTAGTGATGGCTTCAGTTCTGTAATGGGAATGGGAATTTGAAGATCTTCTCTGCTTCTTACTAGACTTAGGGGGGAGTTGACCTCCCCTGCTTTGAAAATAAACTCTGCCCCCTAATAGGCAGAATGTAATCACATGGAGCCTGTGATGGAGGGAATTTGTTGATGGGTGAAGCAGAGTCCACAGGAAGCTAGTCAGAGCTAACAAGATTGTGGGGAAGAGAGGACGCTCAGGCAAGGAGTCAGATAGGCTCGTGAGTAGATATTGATCTTGTATTGGTTTGTGGGAAAGTCGAAGGATGCTGTGGCTCTCAATGTTATTATGGCTTCTGAATATCTTTGGTTCTATAATGTTACTGGTTTTGGAATTCGGTTTTCTGGTGCCTAAATAAATGCTTCTGTTCTATCCTCTATCTGGAGAGTTTGGTATATTTTGCAGTCAAACGTCATGTGGTACTTATAGTCACGGTCTTTATAATGATCGTGGGTCTGTAAATGTTACATTGGTGCTGCAAGCTCCTACAGGAGCAGTGACCAAAATGCCTCTTCCCAAGATGATTGCTTGGGTATTGAGCTGGAAACATTGCAACAGGCTCTTGGGTTTGCGGTGTTGGGCTGTTTTCATCTGGGTCACAGGGGAGATAGTGATACTAGTTTGATTTGCTTGACACATATCTTCCATCTCTCCCTCAGAATGCCTTGCTGCTTTTGAAATTTTTAATACTGCTGAAAAATACTAAGTATGATGTTTTCTATTTTGATAGCTTATGGGGCCACTCTGATTGAACACTGTCTTAGAGAAAATGGATTTTTCGGAAATGTCAGAGTAGATGAGAAATTTGAAACTAAAGGTATGTATGTTACAAGTTTAAATGTTCACTTTTATTTATTTTGCCTCTTTCTGTTTGGCTTGTGTTAGTTTTGAAATCATGAACGATTACTATTTCTAGAAAAACAATGGTATGTATCCATTTGTGTGTATGACATCTATGCATATATAATATATATGCATTTGTACATATATATATAAAAACATATGTATATTCCCCTTACTTACTCTTTCCTCTTCCACCATCCTCCATTACTGAGTTTGCTACTCATTTGCCATTAGAGCTCTGTTGATGCTTGTGCTGTTGTTACTGCCACCAGTAGTACACTAGCCTATTCTCCTTTCCTCACAGAATACCCTCTGCCTCTTGTAACACCAATGCAGTATTCATAGCAGCTGCTATGAATATGCATATATATTTCCAGGATTGGACTGGAAACTGTAATAAACTCTTCATTCAAGACCAAACCAAAGCATTTATTCAGAACATCACTATTGAGATACTAGAAAGCAAAACTTAAGAAGGTAACAAAAATATTTGTACACATCACCAATTCAGGGAGGACTGACATCTTAAGCCTTCTTTCCATTAAGCCTCCCAGCAAACAAACCTTCCTGAAAGGAGGTTTCCATAGGCAAATTCTTCCCTCCATGCCTCTGTGCAAGCAATAGAATATATATGGTTTTCTTTTTTCTTTTTTTGGAGGGGGGCAGGCAGGGCAATTGGGGTTAAGTGACTTGCCCAAGGTCACACAGCTAGTAAGTGTTAAGTGTATGAGGCCAGATTTGAACTCAGGTCCTCCTGACTCCAGGGCTGGTGCTCTATTCACTGTGCCACCTAGCCGCCACATATATACAGTTTTCAAACAAAGACTCAGAACTTGATTGGCTAAGCTTGAAGATCTATATGCCTCTACAATTAACTGGAAAAGTGTGGAAATCCCTGTGGCCCAGAGCCTGATTGGCTCTGTGTCAGGGTTCTATGTGACTTCAGTGTTGCATGTGTCACAGCTGTGAACTGAGCCAAAGTTCAAAGCAGCAAGACATCTGTGATTGAAACACTTGTGTACCTTTAGACCTGGGAACACGGCCCCTGTTCCAAGGGAAAAAGGGACACCTGTGGTCACATAGGCCACGCGGGGAAGATTTTATATTCCATTGACCCTACACCTCTGATGCTGGAGCCACCTCTGTGGGAACTGGGGGAGTGGCATCCTTGATGTTGAGCAGGAGAAATGTCTTTTGGGTATCTAGAATTAGAACTTTGAGTTTGTTTTCCGAAAGAAATAATCTTGCAAATTGTTAAGTTCTTTGGTATTATAGTTCTGGTACATTATGGATTGAAAAGATTTTTGTAGGTTAGACTTGGAATTTTACTATCATTCTTTCTGATGATTAAAATGCTAAGATATTTTTGTTGTGCTAAAGTGCAGATCATGTATTTTTTTTTCCTTTACTGCTTTACTGAAAGGATGATGTGTAGGTTTTTTTCCTAAAAAGAATTTTCGTTATTGCTTACAGTTTTGATTGCCTTAGTGATAACATGTTTTCAAAGCTAGTAGGTCAAACAAGTTATAATTTCTTCTGGTGTTAAAAAATGAAACTAAAGGAAGACTTTAAAATATATTGCTAGCTCTTACAAAATTTGTTTTGCTTAAGTTTCTGTAATTCAAAGCATTATTGTTAAGGGATAATTAATTTTTACTTTTTGATTGTAACTCATTTATGCTGTATTAACGTAATGAAGATAGGAGAAGGTAAATTGGTATTTCTTCTTTCCCATAATAGATATTGAAAAAGTACTTGTTTGTCTGCAGAAAGCTGAAGATTATATGAAAACAATGTCCAACTTCAGTGGAAAGGTAGAACATTATTTAAGCTGTGGGGTTTTTTTCCTTTAGAAACTTTAGAGTTGAAATATAACTTATAGAACCTAGTATGTATAAATGTTGTGGTCTTGTTAATCTAGAATATTGACTTTTGTATAATGTGAGTATTCTGGATTTTGCTGTTCTTCACCTTTTAAGTCATAAAATGAAATGGAGCAGATTAAACTAACTACAAAAGTGCAGCTAGGTGGTACAGTGGCTAGAGCACTGGGCTTGGAATCAGGGAGACCCATCTTAAGTTCCTATCTGTCCTCAGACACTAGCAATTGACCCTGGGCAAGTCACTTAACCCTATTTGCCTCAGCTTTTTCACTTGTAAACCAAGCTGGATTAGGAAAAGATAAAACACTCCAGTATCTTTGCCAAGAAAACCCTAAATGGGGTCAGAAAGAGTTGAAAATGACTAAGCAGCAAGGAGAATGGAATAATTAGAATAATTTAAGTGATCTTTTCTTGGGAATAGATTTGAGGAATAAGTTTCAGTTTGTACTTTTAAAAGGTTTTGGTCATGTGTAGCTTCCACTAGTAGAGAGGTTACTTTGTATTTGAAAAGATCACTGGGATGGAAATCAGGAGACTAGATCATATTATCAGATCTGCACTAGCTTATTGTTTGTTCTTGCCAAATTGCTTTACATTTCTACCTCCGTTTTTTTTTAAATTTGAGAAACAAAGGAATTGGATTGTTTGCTTCCAGCCCTAAGTAGTCTTTGTTTCTGTAGACTGATTTTTTAAAAAATTTTTATTTTTTTTAATTTTAGTTTACATCATTCATTTCCACGAAATTTTGAGTTACAAATTTTCTCCCCATCTTTCCCCTACCCACCACCCCAAAACAGCCATCCCATTGTATCCCCCCTCCCTCAATCTATTCTCTCCTATGTCTT
>CM053589.1:79354307-79394434 GCA_028646515.1 Pseudochirops corinnae
CCTGTGTATCTCAAGTTCCAGTTGGATGTAGTTAATAATAATAATAATAATAATAATAATAATACTTGTATATATACATATACATATATATTTTTAACATTTGATTATAGAACTTTAAATTCTAGATTCTTTCTCTTCCTCCGTCGTCACCCACCCCCACTGGAAGGACAAGCAATCAAATACAGGCTGAACATGTGTAATTACGTAGAACCTTTCCACAGTGGGCATATTGTGAGAGTGTAGACTGATTTTCTATCAGTCACCTCATGGCTTGTCAGTTTATTCTTTACTGTTTCCTACACCTTTGGTACTCTTTGGCACAGCCCTGCACTACCCACCCACCCTACCCCTCCACTCCACCCCACCCCCAAAAAAGCCAACAACAAATTCATACCAAATTATGTTTGTAAGTGAAAATGTAAAATAGAGGTCTTCATTCTGGTAAAAGTGTAATTTGTGTGTTTGATTTTCTTAGGGGTATATCATTCAGAAAAAAGAGAAAAAACCAAGCCTGCAGCCAGATAAGCAGTCTGAAGAAATACTCACGTAGGTATTTAAAGATTAGTTCACATGGGTACATTAATGTAAAATATTCTGTTAAATCATATTGTTGATTTATTTTACAGATATGAAGAGTTTCATCCTTTCTTGTTTTCTCAACATTCCAAATCTCCATATATAAAATTTGAATCATTTGATAAGGTGGGTTTTCTGGTAATCTGTTTGTCTTGTTAGCCAATCTAGGTAAATGTATGAATTTTCTCCAATTATGAAATGTAACAATGCATTTTATAATAATTATTGATAGGTCTATGAAATGTAGGCCCCACTGCAGTATTATCATAGACTATATATCCACTTATATTTATTTACTATTTTATTTAAAAATGGTGGGCTGGACCAAAAATTGAAGGCTCCATTAATAGTAAAATTGGTCCAAATAAGTTAATTTCTCAGAGAATTATCATGGAACAGACAGACAAAAGTGAAATACTTACGTGGTAGAATTTACTGCTTTATTCAAGGATCATAGCTTACGTGGTTATTAATTCAGAGACCTCTTATGGAGTTTACTTAGTGTTTTACAGTTCACTGCTTTCTTTTAACTTTTGTTAATATGCTGCCTAGCTTATTGACGCACTTGCAGTTTGAGATTATTAAATTACAAAATAATTAACTAAATGTTAGTATTTATGCTTTTAGGAGAAGTAAATTTAGCATGTTTTTTTGTTATGGGTTTGATTGTGATATAACTGTATTTGCACAGTTCAGGACTGTTTATACTGATGGTTTTTCTGTTCCCAGAAATAGGCATGGATTACAAGTAATCTAATTTCATTTCTAGCATGTCTCTTGTTGTTTTGGAGAGGGAGAGAGAAAAATTTGGAACTCAAAATTTTACAAAAAGGAATGTTGAAAACTATCTTTCCATGTAATTGGAAAAAAATAAAATATTAATACCATTTAAAAAAAATAAAATTAGCAGAAAGAAAAATAAATAAAAATAACCTGAGAATAGAACCCATTTCATTCTTTCTCATCCAGTGATAACATTTTAAAGGCTTTTTTGTAATATGTGTTTTATTTTGTTTTTAAATTAAGGCAGTGGATGAATTTTACTCTAAACTGGAAGGTCAGAAGATAGACTTGAAAGCTTTACAACAGGTATGTTTGTATTTAAAAACATACTGTATCTATGTTTAACAGGGGACAGTATTTTGACTTGGATCATTAAGTGATGCTCTTTCTGGGATGTCCTTTCATAAGTTAGTTTCCAATTTACTGACCTCTACTGTGGAAACCAGAAAGTATTCAAGTGTTTCAGGAAAAGTTTGGATCTTCCTGTTGAAAAATATCTTCCAACATTCTTCCAGTTAGACAACATCCTCTTCTAAAAATCATTTACTCCAGGGGAAATAAATCTTATTTTTATAAGTTTCAATATCATATATAATTTAGTCTAAACAGTATATATGATTGTATTTCTTTGACCCTAAAACTTCCTTGGATCTTAGAAGTTCTTTTGAGGAAATGAGAGTTTTGACAGGGTGATGACAGGAGGGAAATTTTTGGATATTCTTTTTGGAATAATTTTGTAATTTAAGGAAGTCTAGGCCCAGGTCCATTACTGCAATATAGGCACTGGACAGCTCCAAGGCCATAAGAGTTAGGATAGGCAGGGAGCAATAATTGATGGTGTAGTGCCAATGAGATATTCACAGTGCCTACAGTGGCTGTGAATATGCCAGCATAATTCTGAATCACAAAATATAACAGACTCTCCACGTGGAAGACAGAACCAAAACAGTTATTCAGACAGCAGAAAGCCAAATCCATCATAGCAACAAAGAAATCTATACGCAATAACAATGCAAGGGGCACCTCCATCCCCAAGCCTTTCCCCTGCTGGGACCTTCCAACAAATGAACACTTAAAACTCGCTACCTGCTTTCTCTCTCTTCCTCAGGTCTAACTGCTCTGACCAACTTCTCAGCTCTTCTCCACCCTTCCTGCTCCACCTGCTTGGCAAGCTCCTCCCACCACAGACTTACATGACTCAGGCTTCCATGTGCCTGAAGCAGGTTATGTAGGCCTATTAATGGATGGGAAAGGTCTTCCCATTAAGCAAAAATAAATTAGCAATACTTTTGGCCCCATGATCTTTCATATTCAGTACAGAGGTTAACGGGAATTTAGGAGTAACGTGTCAGCAGAACTTTACAACAGTATAACAGGAATAACACAAAATAAGCCCATAAAACAATATCTTAGGGTTGGATTTGAGCACAAGCACTCTATCATTCCTCCCTCAAACAAATGGGGCCCAAAATCTTGGGGTGAGGGGTGAAGGTTGGTTCTTTCATGACTACTTCCTGCTGAAATTGGACATAGTGCCGTCCCTGCCCCAAGAGGTCCCATTTGAGAGGTCAGTTCTTTAGCTGACATCTAGAGCTTGGTTGATTCCAGGTCCAGGGGTGACACATCACATTGTGGACAGGGAGTGACATACGACTTAAGGGATAAGGCACCTGCAGGTAGAGAGTACTAAGCATGCAGGAAACTAGCAAATGAGTTTAACAGATAAAAGGCCAGAAAGAAACAAGGAGACAGTACCGAAGCAGGGTAGATATAGGGTCAGCCATGCTTCTGGAGTCCATAAACCTACTATCATAGCCTCCTTGACAGTAGAATATATGAGTTAAGGGTACAATTTAGTAATCATCTTCTTCTGAACAAACAACAGCCATGGTATTGTCTTTCCCATGAGCAGTAATCTCCACAGCCTTTGAAACATCATCTGGCTTCTACTTTACCCATACTTTAGCTCCCAATTTTATTCTATCGGTAGAACCAAAAGCTTCAGTTCCTCTGATAGTTATTTCAGAAGGAGGGGATGTCTTCACAAGGGGTATTGTTTCACAAAGAATAATAATGACTTGAACTATTCCATCATTTTTATAAAACTGTGTAGGTTCTTCACCTAAATTTTGGAATGTCAAAATAATTTCTCCTTTGTAATTAAAATCTGTTATTCTAACCAATACATGTGTTACTTGAGCTGCTGAACCTGATTTAGGCAGTATCCATCCAAAATTATTTTTGGAGATTCTCATACATATTCCAGTGAAGATTTTTCTTATTTCTTTTCTGTCCCACGAAAAGTTCTCTAAACAGTGTAAATCACAACCTGCTAAACCAGGTGTTCCTGAATATGGTGCTGGGACATCTTGCCTCTTAGTCCAGTACTCAATATTTGGGATCTTATGTATTTATTGTTTTCTGATTTGCAGATTTGGGATCATCATTCTGGCATCATTCCTCCCAATGGTCTATTATTCAAATTATGTAAAGCAGTGAACAAATTATCTTTCCAATGTTGATAATGAATTATTAGAACTTAAGATCCTTAACTTTTCTTTCAATAATCCATTCATTTTTTCAGTTAACCCAGATGCTTGTGGAAAATATGGAATATGATATATCCATTCTATCTTTGAAATATGACCCATTGTCACTTTGAATCTGCAATGGGATTCCATAATATAATGAGATAATAATAATGAGATCTAGAATTTTACAGGTGTTTTTCTTGGTCACATTCTCATAAAGACAAGCCACTAGAACACCTGAATAGGTGTCAACACAAGTACATATAAATTTGCATCCTTTATCTTGGGGTAGGGGACCAATATAATCTATTTGCCAAATTTGGGTTGGGACCTTTCCCCTTGCTATGTGTCTAGTTACTGCTCCCTGGAACAGTTTGTTCCTTTTCCAATTAACATATATGACATTCCTCTGCTATCTGTTTTAACAATGAATGTAAGATCCTAATACCTCGATCTTGTGCCCACTGGTGTTTGGCCTAGATGCCTAAATGACCGACTCTTTGATGGACCCATTTTGCCAGTACTGAATCATCAGTTGTTGTCAAAGTAGGGACAATATGTTAAGTAGCAGTCTTTGCTACTCAACCAGCATGTGCGTTGTACTCACATTCTGGTGTGGTGAGCACCACGTGAGCATCTACATGAAAAATTGACGATTAGTAACCTATGACATGTCCCATATATCTTTCCATAATTCTTTGCCCCAGACTTATTTACCATGAATTTCCCAATTTTGATTTTTCCACATGAGCATCCATGTAACTAACCCATTAGCTACTGCCTATGAATCAGGGAATATATGACATTCTCCTCCTTGTTCTGTATTAATGGCTTGATGTACTGCCATAAGTTAAGCATATTGACTACTTCCACCTATCCCAGTACTTTCCAAAAAAAGTCTGCCTAGTACATGGGTTATAGGTTACTGCTTTACAATGTCTTTTGTGGCTCAGATGCTTTGCTGTTCCATGTATGTTTCTTTTGTTCTTCAGTTAATCCATCATATCCCTCATTCCATTTTACCAAGGACTGTCCCAACGGTTGCTTTGGTTCAGGGGGTGTATCACTCCTCTCAGTGTCTATGTTTGCAATAGATTCATGTAGAGCAGAAACTCCACTTTTTCCTATTTTAGTTCTATTTTGAATATGCCATTTCCATTTGATTACAGTAGCCTCTTGTGCATGTCCAATTCTGTGAGAATCTGGGGTACTCATTACCCAGGTCATAATTGGGATTCCAGGACTTAATGTCACTTCATGCTCAGAGTCAGTTGTTCAGTCTCTACCAAAGCACAATATGCAGCTAACAATTGCTTTTCAAAAGGCATACCTTGAATTCCGATGAAGGGAGTTTTCGAGACCAAAATCCCAAGAGTACATTACAGCTTTGTTGTTGTTTTTGCTATAAACTCTAGTTTGCATGATCATCCTGTACAGTCAGTTGTAATTCCACTGGCCATTTTGCATAGGCCATAAATCTAGAGTCTGTTGTATAGCAGCCATGGCTTCTTCAAAAGTTTTCCTCTGCTCAAGTCCCCAATCAAATTCATATTTCTTCCAAGTAACTTTATATAAGGGTTTCAAAATATGTCCCAGACATGGAATGTGGTGCCTCCAGTATCCAAATAATCCTATAATCTTTTAGGGCCTCTTTCCTTATTGGTAGGGATTGTAAAATCCTGAATCTTTTGTCAGACTTGTGGGATAATCTCTTACAGCTCCTTATTCCATTGTTTCCCTCAAAATTTTACATGTTGACCTGACCCTTGAATCTTTACAGGGTTAATTTTCCACCCTTTGCTTTTCATATGCTCAGTTAAAAGTGTCAGACTCATTTCCACTTCTTTTTCATTTTTCCCTGTATCATAATATCATCCATGTTGTGGGTAAGCTGTACATATTTCATTGATATATATAATTCATCCAAATGTTCTGCTACAATCCTATGACATATAGTGAGGCTATGCAGATATCTTTGTGGCAAGCGGGTAAAAGTATATTGTCTGCTCTGCCAAGTGAAAGCAAACTGGTCCCATTGTTTAGAATCTTTTGGAATAGTAAAGAAAGCATTAGCTAAATCAATAACTAAATCAATAAGTCCTGTCATAGTTCTGGATCCTTTCTATTAATGTAATGCTGTCTGGAACAGCAGCATACAAGGAGAGAGTCACCTTATTCAATTGTCTGTAATCCACTGTCATTCTCCACGTCCCATCTGACTTTCCTACTGGCCAGACAGGATTATTCCATTGAGTGGCTGTAGAGACTCACACTCCTGCCCCAACCATATTCCTTTATAGTATTGGTAATTTCATCTTGACCCCCCTGGCACATGATACTGCTTTAAAGTAATTACTTCAGATCAATTCCTATCTTCCTTACTGCACATTTATATCTCCTGTCAAGTAAATTTAGAGTCATGCCTCTCAATATATCTATTCCAATGATGTGTTCAGGAATGGGTACAATTACCATGGTATATGCTTTCTTAGGTGATTTTTCAATTTTCACCATTAGTTTGACTTGTCTGGTTGATATTTCATCCCCTCCCATTCCTGTGATGGTAATAGGAGTTTCATGTTTAAATTTATCAGGGTTTCCATATATAAGGAAGGCCTCCTCCCCAGTATCTATTAATGCCCTAGTTACAATATTTGATCTGTTTTTCCAGTATATGGTCACATTGATATGGGGTCTATAGTCTTGTCTGTGTATTTCTTTCATCTGAGCTGGGACTTATCCAATTTCCTGTTCTCCTAGAAGATGTGACGAACTTGTATATAAGGATTCAGGAGGATCTGTAGGGGCAGTTCTTCCTTCCCTATTCCATCAATTATTAATCCCCTTTTCTTGGTACATTTTATATAGTTCATTAGTTGGAATACCATCTATTCTTCCCAAATAGACCCCTGCTCTGAGTAGATCAGTAAACAATTCTCTTCTTGTCAGTCCATTCTGACTTTGAATCTGCTGCTGTTTACACTTTTCTTTCAAGGAAATTTATCTTCTCCCCATTCCTCTAAGTTACTTAACTGTAAAATCTTATCCAGCAGCTTTGAAAGAGGGCCCCTTTTCTCCCCAATTAGTAGAGTCAGAATTAGGTGCTTATAGTCAGGAGGAGCTATCTTCGCTATGATATTTCTATGACAAACTGCTAAGGGGCATCTCCCATCATTATTGCCGTCTTCATTACCTCCTCCTTTAACTTTTTCATGTAGTTACTAAGCAAATGCTAGGGTCTTTCTCCACTAGGCCACATAAAGTCAGTAGGATACTGCCTGTTGCATCTGTCCGCAGCTAAAGCTAACAGATTAGTTGGATTGTTACCTCCTTGCATATGGTAATCCCTTCAAGCTTGCTGTATGAAAGGATTCTGACTAATATCTATAAATTTCAAGTAGTATCTATCGGTACTCCTCAAGGCCCTTCATCACTGATTCTCACCATCTGAGACACTAACGATTCTCCCATCCTTTGGGTGAATTGACTTACTGTATCAGTGACCTGCTGAGTAAAATCCTCAATTACTTCCCTAAACATGGTGCGGCCCCCCTGGTTCTCCTGCTTTCTTCTTAGTATCGGGCAAACGTCTGCACTTGTAAAAGCCTACTCACCTACCTTTGTTTCATTTTACTCCTATGCATTCTCTTGGCAGTCATTGGAGCCCCAACTAGACCCAGCCTATGCAAGGGCTGCATGCACATTCCTTTTGTTAGTTTTTGCTTCCTCTTAGCTAAATGAACTGTAGCTTGTTCTTTTACCACCTGAGACTCCCCCAGCTTGCTCTCCTAAAGGAGGGCCCAACCACTGTGGCACAGAAAGATGCTCATGCAAATAAGCCAACTCCCTTTTCATCTGAGTTTTCTCTTCCAGCACCTTGTGTCTGCTTTTAGACATAAAGCAATACTTGTTAGCAAGGAACAGCCTTTCTTACACACCCTTGTGTTCTATTGGTATTCCTTGCAAACAGCTTTCCCAATCTGTAGGTTTTCCCTCAATTCCCATTTTTCACAGAGCCCTATACTTTTAGCCCATTCTCTTGTTAGTGAGGAACAAGGTAAATTCTCCCTTCCTGGGATATTCACTTCTCTCTCTCAAGCCTGGGATATTCACTTCTTTCTTTTTAATCTCTCTCTCTCTCCAAATAGAGGTCTGATGTTTTGTAGTCTCATCCCTGTCACCAAATGTAGCACCAATGTGATATTCACAGTACCTATTGTGGCTATGAATTTGCCGGTGTTATTCTGAATCACAAAAAATAACAGGTTCTCCACATGGAAGACAGAATTAAAACACTTATTCAAACACCAGAAAGCCTAATCCCAGTATCAGAAAGCCAAATCCATCATAGCAACAAAGAAGTCTATACATAATAATGCAGGGGACGCTGCCATCCCCAAGCCTTCCCCCTACTAGGGCTTTCCCACAAATGAACACTCGCAGCGTGCTGCCTATTTCCTCTCTCTCCCTCAGCTCTAACTGCTCTGACCAATTTCCTCTCACCTTTGCTCCACCCTTCCTGCTCCACCTGCTCCTTTCACCACAGGCTCATGTGACTTAGGCTTGCATGTGACTCAAGCAGGTCACATGGGCCTGTTAATGGAAAGATCTTCCCATTATTCAAAAATACATTAACAGTGTATTGATTGTAAGTCAAAGCTGAAGAAAAAGGATTTTTTCCCCTTTATTTTACAGTTTTTCCAATTTTTGCCTAAAAACAATTCCATAGATACTCCTTGCATGGACGGATTTTTACATTGTCAATGTGAGCTATATTTATTAGAAGTAAATAATGAGGAATACTTAAATATTGCGACCTAAGTGATTTTCTTGTTTTATATGATAATATTCTAATTTCTAAGAAAATGGATTTGTGCAAGTGTTTAATCATTAAAAAATTAGTTCTTTAATCTTGGGTAGAGGAAGAAATTATATGCATTATACTATATATAAATAAGGAAATCCATGTTGTTATATACTTTCGTGAATGATGAAAAGCATCAATTTGACATTCCTTTAGCATCCCTTTTTATTTTTCATGTATATCCAGCATGAAGATGAAAAATAATAGTTTAATAAGATCTCATTAAATTTTCTCTACTTGCACTGAATAAATACCTACTTATTTTTAACATATATTTTCCTCTTGAGTTGAAATTCAATTTAATATCTACCCAGATTTATATTTGTAATATCCTTTCATCTGTTTTGCTAATGAAAGGAGAAACAAGCATTGAAGAAATTGGATAATGTCCGTAAGGATCACGAGCATAGATTAGAAGCCCTTCACCAAGCCCAGGTAATAAGTTTTATGTTTCACTCTTAAATACTTCTGTTTAAAGGGTACATTTAATTGGCATTGTAGTAATTATTTTTCTTTTTTTCTTAAGGAAATTGATAAAATCAAAGGAGAACTCATAGAAATGAATCTACATATAGTTGATAGAGCCATCCAAGTGGTCCGGAGTGCTTTAGCCAACCAGATAGACTGGGCAGAAATTGGATTAATTGTAAAAGAAGCCCAAGCTCAGGGAGATATTGTTGCAAATGCAATCAGAGAATTGAAGCTGCAAACCAATCATGTCACAATGCTGTTAAAGTAAGTATTATGAGGTATGGTATTGAGAAATATTGCTTCTTTCCCTATTTTTGATCATCTTTGACCCAGAATAACTTTTTTCCTACCTTTTTCTCTGATGTATTCATTTCTTTATCTGCTTTTGTTTGTAATTTGAAAATGTAAATTAGGGTCACTCACTGCAACAATTGGAATAAGAACTAGCTGGATTTGAGGAATTTAAAAATGAGGAAGAGCCTTGATCAGTTTCTCTCACTCATAGCTGTTACTTCATTTGATAATTTGAGGAGAAAAGGAAACTTTTGCACAGTACTCACTATCAAAAGGAAGTTCATTTTTTTTAAGCATTTGTTATTTCTCTCTCCAAGTGTGCTGTCACCCCCATTGAATAATTTTTAAAAAAAAAACCTCAAAGCAAGTTAAGTCCAGCAAATCTATATGGACCATGTCAAAAAATGTATGGCTCATTTTACACTTTAAGTTCATTACTTTTATGGTAGTATATGAGTAGTATGTTTTATCTTCATTCCTTTGGATTGGTGGTTTATCATTATATTGATCAGAGCTCTTCAGTCTTTGAAAGTTTTTTCTCTGTAATATTTTTTAAAATGTATTTATTTTTAGTTTTCAACATTCTCTTCCATAAGATTTTGAGTTTTAAATTTTCTCCTTCTCTCCCCAAGACTGTATGCAGTCTGATATAGGCTCTACTTATGCATTCATATTAAACATATTTTCACATTATTCATGATGTAAAGAAGAATTAGAACTAATGAGAGAAACCACGAGAAAGAAGAAACAAAACATAACAACAAAAGAAAAGGAGAGCAAATAATATGCTTCCATCTTCATTAAGACTTCAAAGTTTGTTCTTTTGATGTGGATAGCATTTTCCATTGTGACTCTTTTGGAATTGTCTTAGATCCTTGCTTTGCTGAAAGGAGCTAAGTCTGTCAAAGTTAGTCATCTCAAAATGTGGCTGTTATTGTGTACAGTGTTCTCCTGGTTCTGCTCATTTCACTCAGCATCAATTCATTTAAGTCTTTCCACATTTTTCTAAAGTCTTCTTATTCATCATTTCTTATAGCATAATAGTATTCCTTTACATTCATATACCACAACTTGTTCAGCCATTCCCCAATTGATGGACATTCCCTCAGTTTCCCATTCTTTGCCACTACAAAAAGAGCTGCTATAAATATTTTTGTATGTGATATTGTTTTCATATAATTTGTTCATCTAGTTCTGCTTATTTCACTCTGCATCAGTTCACAAAGATCTTCCCACTTTCCTCTGAAGCTGTTTTGACATTTCTTATGGTATAAAAAGGAGTACCCCAAAAGTCTTGGTTAATAACTTAAAACTTTGCTAAGAGTTTTGGGATAACCCGTATCCCATTATATTCAGAAACCACTATTGTCAGTCATTCCCTGAAAGGAGGACAACCTGTAGTTACAGTTTTAGGGTACTGTGAAAAAAGTTGTTAATATGTTTTTGTACATATAGATCCCCTTTCTCTACTAAGGATTAGTAGTGGTGTGGCTGAGTTAAAAGATATGCACAGTTTAGTAGCTTTTCGGGCATAGATACAAATTGCTTTCTACAATGGCTAAACCAGTTCATAAGTCCACCAACATTGCACAAGTGTGCCTATTTTCCCATTGCTATGCCAACATCCAAGGAAATTTATAAAGGATATTTTTTTATACCTAACTAGAAATAGGAGTCAGATACTGTAGGCCTATAAATCTGTGTCCAGATTGGGGCAGTGGTATGACAGTTTCCCAAATTAGAGTGATGTGGTGATTTAAAGATGACTTTCTAGCTTCCCTGTTTGTTTAGGGAAAATCCCATGTTTTTCCAGATTTATGCTTGGGTGTCATTGAGGGAGACGAATATATTGGAGCAAAACGTTCCTTGGTTTACTCAAGGTTAACTAAGGGGCTGACTGGGCTGAGATGGATACTTGCCTATGAAGGTTATTATTGAAAAAAGAAGAAGCCTTCTCAGCTGTTTTTAGGGGGTGGAAGCAAAAAGCAAGAGATTTTTAACACTTATGGGGACCATGGCAATTTACCTAACAAGTGTCAGGAGCATGACTTTCAAAAGAGGAATCAGAGGCCTGATACAGGTACTTTGGTGTTTTATCTTAGGATTGTACATGTGAAATGCACATTCAGACTTCATGGAGAAGGAGGAATAAGTTTTCAATACACAGAGCCTAACAAGATTTTTGCTTATATTTATTAACATACCTATATTTGAATGTGTATATACGTGTCTATTTTTTTTAAAGGTAATTGAAACATCTCTATTGTTTTATTCTGGGCCAAACTCATTTTCTGTTTGGAACATCTGTCCAATATACATATATACATACATACTTGTTGTTATTCAGTCACTCAGTCATGTTCAACTCTTTAAGATCTCATGGAACATCTTTTTTTTTTTTAAATAAATTTTATGTTTAGTTTACAGCATTCATTTCCACAAGGTTTTGAGTTACAAATTTTCTCCCCATCTGCCCCTACCACCACCCTGAAACAGCCATCCCACTGAATACCCCCTCCCCCAGTCTGCTCTCTCCTCTATCCTCACCTGCACCCCCTCAGCCTTCCCAATAGGGCAGGATGTATCTCCACATCTCAGTGCCTGTAAAAGATAATAATAGTAATAATCATAATAATTTTTTTTAAACATTTGATTTTAAAACTTTGAATTCCAGATTCTTTCCCTTCTTCCCTCATTACCCACCTTTACTGGGAAGGTAAGCAATTCAGTATAGGTTGTACATGTGTAGTTATGTAAAACATTTCCATAGTGGATATATTGAGAAAGACTGACTGTATTTCCCTCCATCATATCCCGCCCCCCACTTGTTCTGTTTTCTACTTTGACCCTGTCCCTTTTCAAAAGCATGTGCTTCTAACTACCCGCCCCCCAATCTGTCCTCCCTTCTATTATCCCTCCTCTTAGCCCCTTCCCCCCTACTTTCCTGTAGGGTAAGATACCCAATTTAGTATATATGTTATTCCCTCCTTAATCCAAATTCAATTAGAGTAAAGTTGACCCATTCCCTTATGTTACCACTCAAGTACTTGACTTTTGAGCACTTTGCCACAGTAGAACACTGCTTCCAGAGAAGAGAACTTTGTCCCAAATTACTGTGGGTTCTGTAGCTCTAAAATTTGTTTAGAGTCATATTTTATAGGTATTTGAAGTGGTTATGGGGGGAGCACACAGATTTTTCCTGCTTCTACGCCGCCATCTTGGCTCTGCCCCCCCATGTCTATTTTTTTATAGCAAATAATATTAACCTCTCTCTGTCTCAGTTTCCTCCTCTGTAAAATTGAGGTTATGATAGCATTTAACTCCCAGGGTTGTTATGAGGATAAAATAAGATAATATTTCAATCTATCACGAAACTTATTTACAATGTTGTAAAAAATTCATTGTAGCTTACATTTACATAGAGCTTTGGAGTTATTTTAAGGTTAAGTATCATATGGTATTTATAATTGAATAAGAATAAAAGAATACTATCTCAAATTTGAAAAACTAATGCAATTTTGAAATAATTTGTAATTTTGATAGAAACCCATACCTAGTATCAGATGAGGAGGAGGAAGAAGAAGATGAAGCTAACATTGAGAAAGAAGAAACAGAAGAACCAAAAGGGAAAAAAAAAAAGCAAAAGAACAAACAGCTTCAGAAACTTCAGAAAAATAAGCCATTACTTGTTGATGTTGATCTCAGTTTGTCAGCATATGCCAATGCCAAAAAGTAAGACTATTTACTGCAAAAAGAAGTTTAAAGGGAATTTTTAGCATGTAAAACTTTTCTTGTGAATTCTTAAATAATGAAATATCAGAGATATTTGGGAAATATGTTTCCTATTTTGAATATTCATTTCAGCCAAGGTAACTTGTTTATTTGCTTAATTTTTACTTCATTACACACACACACACACACACACACACACATCATGGGATTTGGATTTTAAGATAAATTTATGTTATTGCAGATATTATGACCATAAGAGGCATGCTGCCAGAAAAACACAAAAAACAGTCGAAGCTGCTGAGAAGGTATTGACTCTGTTCATTTTTCCCTTCTCTAATACCATTTAACAATAATGCAATGTAGTTGAAAGAGCACTGAGAGTCAAGAGACCTTGATTATGGTCCTAGATTTGAGATTTATTAATTGGAGGACTTTGGGTAAATTAATTTATTTCTCAAGATCCCAGTTTCCTTTTCTACAAAATAAGGTAGTGATAGTAGGTCTCCATAATCCATCCCGTGCAGCTTTAAAATTCTATTTTCTCTAATTATAAGTTTATTTCGTTAATTATTACTTAGTTTTTACAATTAGATCTTTTTTTGTAACTTATTACTTCTAAAATGATTTTCTTCATTAATAGGCATTCAAATCAGCAGAAAAGAAAACAAAGCAAACCCTCAAAGAAGTTCAGATGGTTACCACCATTCAGAAAGCAAGGAAAGTGTATTGGTGAGTGAATTTATTTTGCATTTCTTAGCTCATTTAGAGCTCATTTGGAGAATCATTTGCCACCAAACGAAGGAATTAAAATGATATAAGAAACCAGTGAAGTTTTTCCTTTCTTTTAAAATTTCTTGGAGCCAGAGAATCCTCATTCTCCTTGTGAATGGTGCTAATTTACTATTTCACTTTTGAATTACTCTAAATTGTAAAAAGTTTTACCTTGCATTAAATAGAAATCTGCTCTTTCTTCTACTCATTGTTCCTAATTCCCTCCCCTTGGGGCCCAGGGAAAAAAAGTCTGATACCATTTATTGGGCAATCTACAGGGAGAATTCTCTTCTGTATAGGTGACTGCTGAGGTCCCTTCTAGCTCTCACATTGTGTGAAGTGGTAATCCCTCTTCTAGTTGAAGACAGCTGCTGTGTTCTTTCCCTCCAACACACCTAGACCCTGTAACTGATCATTCTGTTGCCTGACTTTAGGCCTCTCATATCTTGGTCTGCTTTCTCTTGGCTGACTCTAGTTTGTCTGTGTTTTTCTTACTACATGTTATCTAGAACTGAAGTATAGTACAGTGAAAAGAGCAGTGGATTTGAATCAGTGACCTACATTAAGCCCACCTCTGATACAACCTGTGTGGCATCGAGCACATCACTTAACCCCTTTGGTCCTCACATTCTTCATCTGTCAGGTAGGGTTGGACTGCAAAGAATAGGGAAGCAGAGCTAGAAACTAGTTCTTGTGGAAAATACTTGGGAATTTTCAGTGTACTAAAAGGTGAATATGTCATAGCAGCCTAAAAAATTGTTGCTATAAGTTTCATTGAGAGGCACATCTAGCATCTAGAATGGAGAAAGTAGAAGGTTCACTCAACTCCTACCTCATCAGATCTCACCTGGAGGAAGAGTTAGATTGAGAGCTGGAAGGACCATACCTGGAGCTCATGAACTTGCCTTTTTTATGTTTACATACACATGCAATTGTATTTCAGTATAATTTTTTTTAGATAATCTTGTGTATTTTATTTTATATTCTTAAGCATTATTCTTAGAAGGGCTTCTTAGACTTTACCAGACTGTCAAGAGGGGACAAAGACAGAAAAAAGCCCCTACCCTGAAGCTCTAAATCTGTGATCCCTTTTATCCTACTTCACATGTATCTGACCAGAGAGGAGTAGAATGGAACTATCTGCTTCTCTCATTTTGAGTACCATGTGTGCGGTCTTTCTGAAACCTTAGGCAGCATTAGTGTTTCTTTACTGCTTTGACTTATATTGAATTTTTAGTGCACTGAAACTTCTAGAACTTTTCCACAGAAATGCTTTCCTTGTCCTGCCTTCCCTGTTCTATGCAGTCAATTTATCCAAATGTGAAACTTAATATTTATGCCTATTTTATGAAATCTGATTGGATTTGACCCTTCTAGTTTGCTGAAATCTTTCGAGATTGGGACTTTGCCATCTATTGCGTTAGCTGTTTCTTCACAGCTTTGTGTCATGTATGTGATCTATGCCTTCATCTAAGACACTGATGAAAATGGTAGTACAAGGCTAAGGAGAGATCCCAGGCTCATTCCAATAAACAACTCCTTTCAAGTTGACATCATACTATTAGTTTCTATTCTTTGTGTTCAGTAATTGTTATGTTCAGAGTTACAGAGAATATTTTTCTTACATAGTTAAGAAGATGTCATAAAAACGATAACTTCCCCCCCCCCCGAAAAAAAAACCAACCAAAACCAAAGACGATAACTATGTGAAAAACAATTAAAAGACAACATATCAGAATTTCTGGAATGTAGCTAAAGTAGTCTTCAGAAGAAAAATTATATCCCCAAAGTATCCATTAACAAAGTAGAAAAAGAATTAATGAACAGAATATACAATTTGAAAAGTTAGAAATCAACAAGTAAAACATTTTGAAGTAAGCACAAAAGAGGAAAACCATGAAAATTAGAGTAGAAGGTGCTAATAGCTAACATTTATATGATGTTTTAATTAAAGGTTTGTGAAGCATTTTACATATGTGGTCTCATTTTGATCCTCATAGTAACCATGTTAGGTAGTCCTATTTTTATACCCACTTTACAGATGAGATACATGAGACTTAGGAAAATTAAGCAAATTGTCCATGGTTACACAGTTAATAATTAGAAATCAAAAGACCTGTAAAACAGATTTTAAAAAAACAGCAAAAAACCCTAAAAGCTGAGTCTTTGAAATGAGTAGCATTATTAGTAAATCTTTAGCCAGTCAGATTAAAAAGCTGAAAAGGGGAAAATTAACAAAATAAAAAATGAACAAGGTTAAATGCTTCTTTGTAATCAACCTAAAATAAACATAGTACTATTTTGTACTCATTGTACCTTGCAGTCAATTGTTTGCAAAGATGTGGTCTACTAGAGTATTTTTTACTAAAGTCTATGCTCTTCTGACATCTTTATCAAGAATGTCTTCAATAAATGTATGGATTAGTATCATAAAGATCAATAGTTACCAATATTTTTTTAAATTTTCATTTCCATTAAAAACCATTTATTTTCTCTCCCATATCACTCCCCCTCATTGAAAAAAATGGAAAACCAAACTGTTGTAACAAAATATGCATAGTCAAGAAAAACAAATTCCCACATTTGCTGTGCTTAGAAACATAAGTCTCATTCTACATCTTGAAAGATCTTTACCTTTCTAGTGGGTAGCATGCTTCCTCATCAGTCTTATGGAATCTAGTTAAGTGTTGCATTGATCAGAGCTGTTAAATCTTTCAGAGTTGGTTGCCTTTATTCTGTTATCACTGCTGCATAATTATTCTCCTGGTTGTGCTTACTTTACTTTACCAGTTTTCTCAGCTTTCTCTTCTGAAATTGTCATTTTAATAATTTCTTACGATGTAACAGTATTCTAATACATTCTTTTAAAAAAAAAGTTTTTTAAACATTTGTTTTTAAAACTTTGACTTACACATTTTTTCCCTTCTTCCCTCTGGGGGAAGATAAGCAATTCAATATAGGTTGTACCTGTATAGTTATGCAAAACATTTCCATAGTAGTTATGTTGTGAAAGACTAACTATATTTCCCTCCATCCTATCCTGCCCCCCACTTATTCTGTTTTCTCCTTTGACCCTGTCCCTTTTCAAAAGTGTTTGCTTCTAACTACCCTCTTCCCCAGTCTGCCCTCCCTTCTATCATCCCCCTTTTATCCCCTTCCCCGTATTTTCCTGTAGGGTAAGCTACCCAATTGAGTGTGTATGTTATTCCCTCCTTAAACCAAATTCAATGAGAGTAAGGTCCCATTCCCTTTAACCTTGCTGCTCTTCCCCTCCATTGTAACAGTTTTCTCTTGCCTCTTTTATGTGCAATAATTTACCCTATTTTATCTCTCCCTTTTTACTTTTCCCAATGTATTCCTCTCTCACCTTTTAATTTTATTTTTTAGATATCATCTCTTCATTATTCAACTGATATACACACATACACACACACACACACACACACATTCCATTCAACTATCCTCATACTGAGAAAAGTCTTATGAGTTACAATTATCATTTTTCCATGTAGGAGTGTAAATAGTTCAGGTTTTTATGGTTTATTAGCTCTGAGAACTATCTCATAAGAGGTAGAAGAGACCAACAACAAAATGAAATGATTGTGAAGAGATATTTGACACCAGGTTTGTTAAAATCCATGTTAAAGTTTTGAAGGTTTTAAAATCTTGACAATAAAAACATTTTTCTTCATCTTGTATTCTTTTTGAATATCAAATTGGTAAAAATCAAAACAAAACATCTTATAGGAGTTAGAGGGGAAAGTCAAATTTTCTGTTCAGCTCTGGTTTTTTCATCAAGAATGAATGCTTGAAAATCCTCTGTTATCAGCAGTTCTCAACCTGTGGGTTGTGACCCTGTTGGGGGTCGAACGACCCTTTCACAGGGGTCACAGGGGTCGCCTGAGACCATTGGAAAACACATATTTCTGATGGTCTTAGGAACCGAGATACCGCTCCTCTATCCATCTCCAGGCAGGTCCACCCACATGCAGATACATCCACGTACGAGTATTAAAGGGTCGCGGCATTAGGAAGGTTGAGAACCACTGCTCTATATCATTAAATGACCATATTTTCCCCTGAAGCATTATACTTAGTTTTGCTAGGTAAGTGATTCTTGGTTTTAATCCTAGCTCCTTTGACCTGTGGAATATCATATTCCAAGCCCTTTGATCCCTTAATGTAGAAGCTGCTAGGTCTTGTGTTATCCTGATTGTGTTTCCACAATACTCAAATTGTTTCTTCCTGACTGCTTGCAGTATTTTTTCCTTCACCTGGGAACTCTGGAATTTGGCTACAGTGTTCCTAGGAGTTTTCTTTTGGGGATCTTTTTCAAAAGGTGATTGGTAAATTCTTTCAATTTCTATTTTGCCCTCTGGTTCTAGAATAATCAGGGACAATTTTCCTTGAGAATTTCTTGAAGGATGTTTTCTGGGCTCTTTTTTTGATCATGGCTTTTAGGTAGTCCAGTAATTTTTAAATTAAATGTCCTGGATCTCTTTTCCAGGTCTGTGGTTTTTCCATTGAGATATTTCACATTGCCTTCTATTTTTTCATTTGTTTGGATCTGTTTTATACTATCTTGATTTCTCATAAAGTCATTAGCTTCCATTTGCTCCAGTCTAATTTTGAAGGAATTGTTTTCTTCAGTGAATTTTTGAAATTCCTTTTCCATCTGGCAAATTCAGCTTTTTAAGGCATTCTTCTCATTGGCTTTTTGGCCCTCTTTTGCCATTTGAGTTAGTCTGTTTTTCAAGGTGTTATTTTCTTTAGTCAGGTTGTTGACTCTCTTCATGATTTTCTTGCATCATTCTCATTTCTCTTCCCAGTTTTTCCTTTACTTCTCTTACTTGATTTTCAGAATCCTTCTTGAGCTCCTCCGTGGCCTATAACCCATTAATATTTTTCTTGGAAGCTTTTGATGCATGAGTTCTGACTATGTTGTCTTCCTCCCGTTCCATGCATTGATACTTTTTGTCCCCAGAAAAGGAATCAGTGGTCTGATTGCATTTCCTCTGCTTGCTGATCTTACTAGTCAGTTACTTGACTTTTGAGCTCTTTGCCATGGTAGAACTCTGCTTCCAGACTGGAGAGAGCTGGGGTTTTTGCAGCTGCAGGAGCTATTAGGAGGGTGCCCTCCCTGTAGCCCCTCAAGCTCTGGCACCCTGGCCACACATACCAGGACCGCCAGCCAAGACCACAATCCAGATTCAGGTCAAAGCAAGAGCAATTACCCTCTGGTAATTACCCTATTTGTCCCGCTATGGTCTGCAGGCCAGGAACTCTGGAGGCAGCCACATGGCAGCAGCTGCAACCGCTGTGCCTCTGCCTCTTGCCCTGGGGGCAGGGGCCAGACTGTGCTCTTCTGTCCCCCTCTTCCAACAGAGTTCCCCATTGACCTTTTACTTTCTCTTTTGCATTTATGGGTTGAGAAATCTGGAAACTGCCACAGATGCTGATAATTCACTCTCTTGAAGTCTGCTCTGGCCACCATTGGTCTGGGCCACCTTGGGGCCAGAACTGTGGGGCTCACACAAGACCGTACCTGGCTCCCAGCGTGGTGTGATAGACCCTTCCTGTTGGCCTGCCAGGCTTCCTCAGCAGGAGATTTGTTTCTCTCTGTCCCTTTTTGGGTTCTGTAGCTCTGAAATTTGTTTAGAGTCATATTTTACGGGTGTTGGACATGGTTGGAGCTGTGTTCTTGTTTTTACTCCACCATCTTGGCTCCACCCCTGTTGAATAATTATTGAATAATTGGGAGCCTCCATTAGTCTTATGGACACCCCTTCCTTCTTAATTTCCAATCCTATGCCCCTACAAAAAGAATTTCTATAAACATTTTTGTACACATGTATATTTTTCCTTATTCTTTAATTTATTAGCGATGTTATTGAGTCAAAGGATATGCACTATTTGAGTGACTTTTTGGGTGTAACTCCAAACATTTTTCAAAATGATTGGACCAATTCACATTTCCATCAGGGTTGATGTTTTTCTAAATCTCTTTTTTGGGAGTTGGAGGGGCATTTAGTAATCTCCATAATTTTTCCAAGCTTTTATTAGCCTCAGAATAAGAAAATCAATTATTTTTCTACTGAGTTGGGGCATATCCTATCCAGCTCCTCAATGAAAGATCAATATTTATTTTTTATGTTTTCCTAATGGTGCTCATGAAATTTTTTTTCAACAGAACAGTCACTTAGCAAATTATAGTAAATAACTATAGAAGCAGCTTTTTGCTTTCTATATAATTAATCATTTTTCTTCTACTTTGACTTTGATTGGATCTGCCCTTTAGGGATGAGAGAATAATTCTTTTTATATTCTCTGTTGATATTGCCAATTTAGGACAGGATAAAAAGATTTGTTATGTAGGTTTTTAAGTAGTGTATAAAAATGGTCACCTGAGACCATCAACTGGTTTTTTTGTTTTGTTTCCATGGAAATTTTTTGGTCTTCTTGATGAAAATTATTTTGAAAAAGAGATTCAGACAACTTGGGAATTTTGAAGATCTGTTAGGTGGTTGAGTTGTTTTTCAGTTGTGTCTGACTCTTCATAACCCTATTTGAGGTTTTCTTGGCAAATATACTTGAATAGTTTGCCATTTCTATCTCCAGCTCATTTTACAGATGAAGAAACTGAAGCAAACAGGGTTAAGTGACTTGCCCAGGGCCACACAGCCAATGTCTGAGACTAGGAAGATGAGTCTTCCTGATTGTAGGCCCAGCTTGCTTTGTGTGGTACTACCTTGCTGCCCAAAGATCTTATAGGGAAAGAGAAAAAAACTTATGCTAGCTAATTTTTTTTCTGATTTGACAGGTTTGAGAAGTTTTTATGGTTTATTAGCTCTGAGAACTATCTCATAATAGGTGGAAGAGACCAACAACAAAATGAAATGATTGTGAAGAGACATTTGACACCAGGTTTGTAAAATCCATGTTAGTTTTGAAGTTTTTAAAATCTTGACAATAAAAACATTTTTCTTCATCTTGTATTCTTTTCGAATATCAAATTGGTAAAAATCAAAACAAAACACCTTATAGGATTTAGAGGTGAAAGGAACCCTAGAGTGTATTTATTCCAACCATGTCTTGAGGAAGACTAAGGCCAGTAAAGGTTAAATGACTTGTTCAGGGTCTTTTTGATATCAGGTAACAAAAGATGGGATCTCTGGACCAGATAGAAAGAAGGTGCTCTGCAACAAGTCGCACTGACTAGTAGAAGATCTGATTCATCTGTATTAGCAAAATCAGTCAGTCTACCAAATTCCTCATAATCTGGTTGCCAGTGATGAACTTAACTGAGATTTATTCTAGTTAATTTCCTGAAGGAAAAGTCATGATTTTGTTCAGTTTTTCGGTGCTGAAATTTGGAGCAGTCTTCTTATACTTAGAACTTATGTGCATTGTGATAGATGTTCCTTTTTTATTTTTTTTAAAGGAGATATTTATGTTCATGCTGATCTTCATGGTGCAACAAGCTGTGTAATTAAGAATCCAACGGGTAACACTTTAGCTCTCTTTTAAGAAGATAATTGCTAATTCTGAGTTACAAAAGTTTCATATAATAAAGAATATATTATTATATTCTGTTTCTCATTTACTCTATGCCTTGGAAAAACTAAGTTCTGCATTCTCTGGGACCAAGCATCATGCATCTTCAACTTCATCCCTGTCATTTTCTGCCCTGCCAGGCTTGCCACTATTGTTCCACCATCCAAACAGGACTGTCAGAGTCCATGCCTGAGTGGAGCCAATCGATTCTGCTTTGATCTCTCTTAGACCATGTAGACTCATTTTGATAGTAGCCATTTTTGGCCCTACTACAAATACTTTCTCCTCTCTCCTTATCCTGTTTCCAGCCTGCCACCTAATACTTTGAGAATTGAAATCAAATTACCACTCCCAGTGCCTCTGAAAAAAGTTGTATTAATGGACTGCTCTGCTGTTCCACTCCCTATCTTTGTGACTTTTTAGACCATAATTCCTTTCCCTAACCTCTTCTCTCCCATATGTGTTGTCTTTCCCACGTAAGCTTTTTGAGTGTGGGTACTATATCATTTTTGTATTTATATCTTCATATATTATGCACTTAGTAAATGTTTTTCATTCATTCATTAATGCTTTCTTTCATTTTATTTTGATGAATCTAGAATTTTACCCATTAATATTTCTAGGGCTTAAGAATTAGAAAAAGTATAAAAGTTATGATGATTTTATTTTTCCAGATTAATTTCCAGAATTAAATTGAAGTTACCATATGTGACATGAGAACATGTTGCTATAATACTAGTTATATAGGGGTGTAAATTTTAAATAGACTTATTTTATTTTTAAAATTAAAAAAAATTTTAACTTAAAATGCTAAAAAATAGTACTTTCATATACACAGTTGAACAAAAAAAGGGCAATTTTGTATGAGACTACGAATCTCTGTTTCATAGTGCTTATTTTTATTTAAAGTATGTAATTCCACATATTACTTTGAAAGTTGTAGTATTGTCCGTGCTTCCTTCTGAACGATCTTCTGTTTTGTGCATTTTAAAAAAAGTTTCAATGGCCCTTTTTGTTCCTGGCATCAGTATTGCTATTTCCCACCCTATTCCCCGCCCCAGCCCCAATTAAATGGCCCTATTTTAAAGCCCATACTAGATTAATGTTTTAATTGCAAAAAAATTAACATTTTGAGATATATAAATAAAAGTACCATTAATGTTCATATCCCTTTTTAGTACTTATGGTACATTTCACAAGAAGCAGGTTGATTTTATTATCTTAGTATCTGAAAAAAATTCACAGTTAGGTAGCTCAACAGTTGTGACATTATTGTTGTAGGAGAGCCAGTCCCACCACGGACTTTAACAGAAGCTGGTACGATGGCATTGTGTTACAGTGCTGCTTGGGACGCTCGAGTTATTACCAGTGCTTGGTGGGTGTATCATCATCAGGTAATGGGAGCTTCTGCTTTTCCTTAAAAGTAAAAATTAATATATGTAAGTAATATGAAAATAAGTGTGTAAATAACCAAAACTAAATTCAGGGAAAACAATATTGAAAAATAGAATACCTGAACTGTTGTGCATCATCACAGTCCATTTCTTACTGGATAGAGTCCTTTCTTGACATAGAATCAAGGTGAATGATCTTTTATTTGATCATACTATATGCATAGTTTCAAAATTGGGACAGCTAGGTGGTACAGTAGATAGAGAGCTGAACTTATAGTCAGGAAGATATAAGTTCAAATCTCATCTCAGCCATTTACCAGCTTTGTGCTCCTGGTGAAGTAATTTAATCTCATAGCTTTGGTTTTCCTTTTCTGCAAAATTGTAACATTAATAGCATCTACCTTACAGGGTAAGGATAGCACCTTCCTTACAGGGTAAATTAAATGAGGTAATATTTGTAAAGTACTTTGTGAGCCATAAAGCATTACATACAGTTGCCTGAAATATACAATAAATATCAAAATGTTCACTGTTGGTAGAACTGTGAACTGATCCAACCATTTCAGAGAGCAATCTGGCATTATGCCCAGAGAGTTATTAGACTTCCTATACCCATTGACCAAGCAATACCACTACTAGGTCTGTTTCCAAAGGTGATTAGAGAAAAAGGAAAAGAACCTATATGTTCTAAAATATTTATAACAGCTCTCTTTGTGGTGGCAAAGAATTGGAAATTGTGGGGATGCCTAGAGTTGGGGAAAGCTGAACTAGTTGTATTACATGATTGTGATGGAATACTGCTGTGCTATAAGAAATTATAAGTTTGATGGTCTTAGAAAGAAATGTATAGACTTGAATGAAATAATGAAGAGCGAAATGAGCAAGAGACTGTTGTATACAGTAACAGCAATATCGTTTTTTAAAATTAATTAATTTATTTTTAAATTACAACACTCAGTTCCACAAGCTTTTGCTTTCCAAATCTTCTTCCTCTCCCCCCTTCTGAAGGCATTCAATCTGATGTAGGCTCTACATATACATTTAAATTATAAATATTTTTACATTAGTCATGTTGCAAAGAAGAATTATAACCAATGGAATGAACCACAAGAAAGAAGAAACATAACAAAACAAAACAGAGAGAGAGCAAATAGTACGCTTCAATCTGCATTCAGACTGATTCTTTCTCTGAATGTGGATAGATAGCATTTTCCATCATGAGCCTTCTGTCTTAGAACCTTGCAATGCTGAGAAGAGCCAAGTCTGTCAGTTAGTCATTGCACAATGTGGCTATAACTGTACAATATTCTCCTGGTTCTGCTCCCCTCACTCAGCATCAGTTCATATGAATATTTCCAGGTTTTTCTGAAGTCTCCCTGCTCATCATTTCTTATAGCACAATAGTATTCCATTACATTCATATACCACAACTTGTTCAGCCATTCCCCAGTTGGTGGGCATCACTTCAATTTCCTGTTCTTTGCCACTACAAAAAGAGCTGCTGTGAATATTTTTGTACATGTGGGTCCTTTTCTCATTTGTATGATCTCCTTGGGATACATCCCTAGGAGTGATATTGCTGGGTTTTAAAGGGTATGCAGAGTTTTATAACCCTTTGGTTATAGTTCCAAATTGCTCTCCAAAATGGTTGGATCAGTTCACAACTCCACCAACAGTGCATTAGTGTTCTAATTTCCCCATATCTTCTCTGAAATTTATAACTTCCCTGTTTTGTCATGTTAGCCATTCTGCCAGGTATGATGTACCTAAGAGTTGTTTCGATTTGCATTCTCTAATCAGAGTGATTAAGATATCTTTAATTTCTTCCTCAGAAAACTGTTCATATCCTTTGACCATTTATCAATTGGGGAGTGACTTGTGTACTTATAAATTTGACTCAGTTCTCTATATATTTTAGAAACAAGGCCTTTATCAGAGATACTGGTTATAAAAATTCTTTCCCAGTTTTCTTTCCCTCCTGATCTTAGTTGCATTGGTTTTGTTTGTACAAAAACTTTTCAATTCAATGTAATCAAAATTATCCATTTTGTATTTCATAATGTTCTCTATCTCTTGTTTGGTCATAAATTCTTCCATTCTCCATAAATCTGATAAGTAAACTATTCCTTGTTCTCCCAATTTGCTTATAGAATCAGCCTTTATATGTAAATCATGTACCCATTTGGACTTTATTTTAGTATACAGCAATATTGTTTTAAAAACAACTTTGAGCAAATAAGTAATTTCTTACTATTGTGAATATCCATATTAACTACAAAGGACCTATGAAGGATGATACTATCTGCATACAGAGAAAGAACTGATAAATGGCAGTATGTATGAAATGATTTTATGTGCATGTGTGTGTATACACACACATAAATATACATAGATATACACACACACACACACACACATACATACATAGATTTGTGTCTAATTATAGCCATATCCAGGGTGGTCGGGCAGGGAGGAAGGAAAGGAAAAAGGTGGGGGGGAAGTTACATGATTTATTACATCCTTAAAAATAATGGCAGTTTGTATATAATGGATTTGAAATTTTACGTGCAACCTTTGTTTTTGTATTCTGCTATATTATGGAAATACTTGTTTTATTTCTTAAATAATTTTTAAAAGGCATAAAAGATATTAACAAATATACATATAACTGAACCTCCCTCAAATTTTACCTCTGACGCTGTATTCCTAATTATCAAGTCATCTAACCTCTTGTGGCCTCAGACAGCCGTTTAAGACTTATGGATGTGTGACGGATAAAATAAAAGATTCCTGACACCTTTTTTTCAAAAAAGCATCATTAGGAGAAGGTGGAGAGGAAGAGAATAAGCATTTATGTTGTGCCTACTGTGTGCCCGGCACTGCACTGTGTTTAACAAGTATGATCCTGTGTGATCCTCACGATGTCCCTGTAAGGTAGGTGCTGTTATTTCCCCCATTCTGCAGTTGAGGAAAGTAAGGCAAACAGGTTAACTGATTTGCTAGTAGTGTCTGAGGCCAAATTTGAACTTAGGTTTTATCAGCTCCAGGAGCGACACAATATCCAGTACATTACCTACCAACTGCCTCAAATGCCATCATTAATGACCATCTAAATACTATTGCAAAATAACTGACAGGTACAATTATTAATATTGCTCACTTCAGCCATTTTAATTATTGCAAACTCTGCATTGTCATGTGCCAATTTCAGAAAATTAATTCTATGTTAGAATATTCATATTTTTGACCTGAGCTGTTAAAATTTCATAGTTATTTTTTGCATTAAAATTCTAGTTCATTAATTTTTGTAGGGAATTATTAACAGCCTACGATTTAGAAAATAATCTCTTCATCCCTTCTTCCTTTCTTTCATATGCATGTTCAGCCACCAAATGACACAATCTATCTTAGTGTTCAGTGTTTTTGATAACTAAAAGTGAAATTAAAAATAAGGTTCTTGAGTTGAAATCAACACAGTCAATAGAGCACTGGGCTTGGAGTCAGGAAGATGGAAGATTAAATCTGGCCCCAGTCACTTATCAGCTATGTCATCCTGGCAAGTTACTTAATCTCTGTCTGCCTCGGTTTTCTCAGCTGTAAAATGGGGACAAAAATAGCACTAAACAAAGGGTTGTTGTGAGGATCAAGTGAGAAAATAGTTGTAAGCAATATAGTAGCACAGTGACTGGCACATAGGAGGTGTTCAATAAATGTTTGTTCCCATCCACTCCCATTCGAGATTAAGTTTTTCACTTGTTGACTCAGTCATTCTCATGTTAATTGAATTTAATGTTACTTTTAGGTGTCTAAAACAGCACCAACTGGAGAATATTTGACAACAGGAAGCTTTATGATAAGAGGTAAGGACTTAATGATATCAGTCTCCTCATTTCCACTTATGGGTTATGGAGGGCATATTTTAGGAATCTGTTTGATGGTATTGAATAACATCGAGTAGGGACTGAATACAACTGTATTTTACATGATCTTTGTTGTAAATGGGGACAGTTTTGTCACTTTGAGGGGAAGGTTTACTGTCTTCAAGTCCATTTATAATTTTATGTGGTCCAGTCGGTCCAATATGGCTATATGGCATTAAGTTACAAAAGAAGAGACTGATGAAAGCACATTCATCGATTTAGGATGTGACATGTAAAACTGAGGACAACCATGTACACTAACTTCATTATACATAATATAGAAATCTTGAATAGCATATATTTCTGCATGATTTGTCATGTAGTGAAATTTGTGAAGCTGCTAATTTTATATATTTTGATATATAGCATTTTTTTATAAGCAGAGATGCATATTATCTTTTTTAGGAAAGAAGAATTTTCTTCCTCCTTCATATCTTATGATGGGATTTAGTTTCCTGTTTAAGGTACTCTTCATTTCCCTAGTTATTTTTTCTTATATTTCATTAGAAACTTAGACAAAGATCACTTAAGTGAAAATTGATTCTCTAGGTAGATGAACCATGTGTTTGGAGACATCGAGGAGAACGGAAAGTCAGAATTCAAGATGAAGATTTGGAGATAGTGACTAGCAGCACTAGTAAGCTAGTTTCAGAAGAAATGGCGCCACTAGGTATA
The DNA here is from genome assembly GCA_028646515.1 of Pseudochirops corinnae. NCBI lineage: Eukaryota > Metazoa > Chordata > Mammalia > Diprotodontia > Pseudocheiridae > Pseudochirops > Pseudochirops corinnae. Next base: position 79,381,873 of record CM053589.1, read on the forward strand.
TTTCATGGATTTTATCAAATTTGATAGCTAGTGGTTGTTAATTTCAATAAATTTCTAAAAACATAGTTTAATTAAAAGAATAAATTTCATTTAGTATAATTCAGATATGTTTATTTTCCTAGGTTGTTAACTATTCTGAATTTTGGTTTCCTTTTGTCTTTGTAGCTGCAGTTCCTAGCACAATGCCTTATACATAGTAGGTAGGCACTTGATATTTGTCATTCTCAAACTAGAAACTGTTTACTTCAGACTATAACTAAAGCTAATGTTTATAGTAGACTTGATTATCTGCTAAAATAGTAAAAAAATTAATTTGAGCAAAGGTGAAATTAAAGATTTCACAAAGATGATTTAGAAATATGTAAAATTAGTACTTAACTTTGTGCCTAAGAATTATTATAAATGATGCACACAGATGAATTTTCAATAAGTGTAGTTTGTTATTGTGGAGTCTGTGTTGTAAATTGGTTGGAGTGCTGGGTTTAGAATCAAGAAGACTTCGGTTCAAATTCCATTTCTGACAGTTAGTAGTTTTGCTGCCCTAGGCAAGTTCATTTACCCCTATGGGCCACCAGCACTCCATAGGACTTTTGTACTAAGTCACTCATAGGTGAATTGTGATCTGCATTGGTAGAGACCTCACCTTCTCAAGTTCCCTATGTTGAGGAAATTGCATATCCTTTTGAGATTTTGACTTGATTTATTTGTCCCTTATTCAGTGGTATTTTTGTTAATTAAAACAAATTAGCTTAATTCCCTTTAGATAAGATTTTTAAAAATAAATTAATTTATTTTTAGTTGTCAGTATTTACTTCCATTTACTTCCAAGTTTTAAATTTTCTCCACATCCCTCCATTCCCCCCTCCCCAAGACAGCATGCAATGTGATATAGGCTCTACATATACATTTTAGATAAGATTTGTATGAGAAATGTGCAAAAAATATGAGAAACTATGGTGTAGTAGGCAGGCAGGCCTCAGAGCCAGGAAGAGCTGAGTTCAAATCGACCTCATTGGCTTTGTGATCCTGGACAAGTCCTTTGACCTTTCAGTGCCCCAAGTAACTCTTTACTTTTCTGATGTATATTGGTAGAGGGAGTCGTAGGTCCTATTCCTGTGATTCCTCCCGCTCTCCCTTCATTCTTCTACCAGGATTTTAGAAATCCCATGGATTTCTAAAAGGCATTTTTGCAGTTATTCTCTAACCCTGAGTAGTAACTTTGCATTCCCTCATTTAGTTCAGCAACATATAAACTACAAAAGTAAATTTATGTATTCTTTTATTTGTTTTGTTCTTATTTTGTGGAAATAATAAATAGAAGTTATAAGTCATATACTAGAAATTGGCATGAGACTCCCTGCAGTCAGATGACCATTGAGCCTTTGAAGTGGCAGCCTGAGTCTTCTGCCCTCAAAACTGAAAAGCATTTTTTAGTAGCTTCCTGCTCCTCAAAACTTCCAGGAATCAATGTTATTTAATTATAAAGACCAAAATCTGTCCCAGAGAACTGATGTTGAAACCCACTTCTCTTCTTCAAGAGAGAGGTAGGTGGTGGATCACAGGTGTGGAGTGTGGTATTTGCTAACAGATATGGTCACTATGTCTTAATGTTTTGCTTAAATGATCTTTATTTTAAGGGAACTCTCAATTGGGGGAGCAGGTTAAAGGGAAATGGTTTGTATGAAAACAAAAGTTACCAGTAAAACTGGGAAGAAAAAAAATTCATCCTGGCTTCTTTGTCCAGTCCACTTTATACTTTAACTGTTGTTATTATTCTGATGCAGATGATCATGATAGCAGCAGTGAAGAAGATCAAGAGGAGACTTTTGAAAGTCTAGATGAAAGGGAAGTAAGATCTCAAATGGATCAAGAAGTTGATCTTCTTACCATTCAAAATGATAAAAACCAGACAAAAGAAGAATCAGTACAGGAAGAGAGCTCAGATGATGATGATGATGGTGAAGATGATGATGGTGAAGATGGTGATGATAATGGTGAAGACTATGGTGACAGTGACAATGACAAGGAATCTCAAGGAAGGATGAAAGCAGGTCAGGAGACAGCAAATAAAAGGAAGGATGAATCTGAACTCTCATTAAGTTACCCAGATACTACAATTGATCTATCTCACCTTCAATCCCAAAGGTAATTAAAAAGGAAAATGGTGAATGCGAAGTTTTATGTAGTAAATTAGGGCTGATGATAATTTAGAAAAGTAACAAAAAGGTTGAACCTACCCCTACCCCTATCTGTTTATTAGAAATTAGATGATAATTCCTTGTTTGTTTGTTTTTTTAAATAAGTTTTAATTGATGTCATTTGTTTCTTATATTATCATAGTGTTCCCCAGTATCCTTCCCTAACCTTCCCAGAGAACCATGCCGTATAACAAAGTAGTATTTTTTTTAAAGAAGAAAAAAATTAGCACAAGTGATTGGTACATTGAACATGTCAGAAAAAGAATTATGTGTAGCATCTGTGGACCTCTCATTTCCATGAAGGGTTGGATTTGGTCTGTCTTCTCATGTGTTCATTCAAATCATGTTTGATCTTTGTAATTTTGTTAAATTCACTTTTGATTTTTTTTTCTCGGTGGATGATTGGTCTTTCTATTTATATTATCATAGTTATTGTGTAAATTGTTTTCTTGGTCCTGCTTTACTTCACTCTGCATCAGATGTTCATGTACATCTATATTTTTCTGTATTCATCACATGTATAATATCTTATAGTACAGTAATATTCCATTATATTCATGTACCACAGTTTGTAATCATTCCCCAATCAATGGACATCTACCTTGTTTCCAATTTTTTGCTGTTACAAAAAGTGCTGCTGTTGAAATTTTGGTGTAAGTGGGAACTTTCTTCTTATTGATAAATTATAAGCCTTGTAATGGAGTCTCTGATTCAAAGGGTATGGACATCTTAGTCATTTTATTTTCATAATTCCACATTGATTTCCATAATAGTTATACCATTTCACAGGCTAATTCTTTGTTTTAAAAAACCAACTGCATAATGTCAAAGTTTAAAAATATAGTATATATGAAAATGCTTCATGAAATCTGATTTCAACTAACCTAGATCAAATTAGAAACAAACTCAAGGCTATCATTTCCTAAATTGATTGTATAAAACAGATGGCCTTACAGAAAACTTAAAATACACCTTAAGCATCTTGTTCAAGTGAAGAAGAACAATAATATAGGGGAGAAGCATTGTACAGAAAATTGAAAAGAGGGATATTACATAGGTTTTTACCAAAGAACTGGGTTTATTTGTAGGATTATTAATGAAAAACGGTATATTGGGAGCATTTTATTTTGGGGCCTAAGGTGATTTTAGAGCACCACTAATAAATAACTGAATTTATTCTTGTTTTCATAGATCCTTCCAGAAAATAGCTGCCAGAGAAGATTCTTCTCATGTGGTAAGTTGTCTACTGAGCTTTTTAAAGAAAATAGCAACATGTGTACTTTTAAATGAAGAAAGTAATCCTTTTGAACAGTAATTTGGTAGAAATTAAGATTATACCAAATATATTATGTCATATGTGACAAAAAGCTCAAAATGGATGTGATCTGAATATAAAAGATCACACCGTTAATATTAGAATGAGACCAAGTACCTTTCACAGCAGTGGTTAAGAATTGAAATCTTAACTGGACAAGGAATGAAAGAAACCATAAAAGATAAAATAGGTGATTCTGACTACATAATATTAAAATCATTTGAACACAGGAGAAGACAAAATAGCAGGAAAGGGGTAGAGTGGAAAAAATATTTGCAGCAGTGTTACTAATGTCTTATATTCAGAATATGGAGTGCCATTCTGCACTAAATAAATAAAGTGCCATTTTGCAATAAATAATTGAATATGAAATTTTCAAAACAGGATTTGAAAAAAATTTTTTTTAATTTTATTTTAGACTCAAACACCAGAATACAAATACAGACTAGAGAAAAGAAACAAAAACATTTACCATAAATTTAAATGATGGAATTTAAATATAAAGTTTGAAAGGAAAAAAAAGCATGTTGTGTGCATAGCAAAACATAAGAAAGGATTCTAAATATATAACAATAAATTGTAATTTCAAGAAAGCTTGTATTATAAATAATACTCTTTGTGTTGAGAATTGTCTAACTTTTCTTTGCTTCCTTGTGAGTTTTCTTTTGTTCTCTGCAGTGCACTTTTTTGCTTGTTCTTTTTTTCCCTTCCGCTACCCCCCCAGAAGACTACAATAGAGTTTAGATATGTTTCTCTGTAGCTATCAATATATACATACACATATACATATATAAACACATACATAGACATATACTTTCCCATAGATATTCTACTCCTGATCTTTGTTTTTATACTTTGTGCATATCTTGTTTCCTATCCCTCCTGCCTCCTCTACCCATGAGGGTTTGAAAATTATAAATTACCACATGAAAACATGATCCAGATCACCAGTAGTAAAAGAAATACAAATTAAAACAATACAAAATTGCTTTACTCTATAAAAAGGATTTTTAAAAAGCAGATGGAAACAGTATTGGAGGAGTTCTGGGGGGATGTGATCCAACTATATTGGATTTCAATTTAGAATCATGGAAGAAAAGTGATAAATTGCCCATATTCTCTGATCTAGCAGTCCCACTGCTGGGCTTATACTGCAAGAAAGTGAAAAACTGAAATAAAAGCCCATTTTATACCAAAATAGTCATAGCATTACTGTTTTTGGTAGCAAAGAAGTGGAAACAAAAAAATGGCCGAAATGATGGAACATTATTATTTAGTAAATAATGATGGGTGAGGAATTCAGAGAAACATGGGAAAATTTGTATGTGCTAATGAAGATTAAACAAGTGGATACAAGACAACAACATAAACAATAACAACAAAATTGTTGAAAAGAACACTAAAAGTAAGTTGAACCCTGAGTGATAGAAAAACCTGTGAAGGTCTTGAAAAAGAGATGATGAAAAAGATGCCTTCTCATGGCAGAGAGGTAGGGAGTTCACTAGGGAAGAGTGTCATATATATTATCAGGTAAGGTCTCTGAATGAGATATGCTTCCTTAAGTGATTTTTTTTGTCAGTAGTGAGAGTTAAAGGCATTCATAAAACATTTTTTGCTTTTGTTTTTAATATTTGAAAAGTCATTAGTATTGAGGTTTATTTTTTGTTTGTTTTTTTGCTTGTTTCTTTGGCTTAATAGAATGACAGTAAATCACATGGCCGGAGGCATTTGTCAGCCAAGGAGCGAAGGTAAAATATTTGTATTGTCAAAAAGCAGACATTTTGATTTATAGCTAATGATAGTTTAACTGACAACATCAGTTGTCTCTTTTCAAAGATCAGTTTTATTAAATTAAAATTACCTGCTTATAAGTCTCAGAATAAAAGGCATGTCTTTACGTTCCCGTTTAATTTTTAATGTTTAAATGTAAAAAAGGTTTTCTGTTCCAAGATCCAAACTTTATATCACTAGAATTAATATGGTCATTGATCTTATCTTACTAAGTCCCAGATTCAATCTGACAAATATTTGTTGACTGCCTCCTAGATAAGGCACCAGGTGTTGGGAATACAAAGATAGGTCATAATCTCTATGAAGTCGGGAAAGAAGAACTAAAATAACTATTGATTAACAGAGAAAGTAAAGAGATCCCAGCTGGGATAAATACAAATGTTGTTGGGATGTTGGGAAAGAAATAGGGAAATCTTGATGGAGGAGTGACATCTGAATTCAGCTCTGAAAGGTGGGAGAGGGGTTTTAGTAGATGGCAGATGGCCCTCCATGAGAGAGGACCGCAGAAGAATGGAAAATGGGCAGGACATCAGTTTGACTAGAATGAAGAACAAAGGAAGGAAAATTGTATGAGATAAGGAAAGCCAGGGAGGATGGAGTCAGATTTTGGACATTGATTCAGTCATATTTCTCTGTTGAGCACCTATAAGCAACAAACTAGGTTCTGTGCCCTAGAGAGCACATATTAAAGAAAAGATATTGGCCTTTTCCTTAGGGAGCTTTTCCATTAATACAAATATATACAAAAGTATATAGAAGGGGAGAGATGGTTCCTGAATGTATTGGTTAGACTAGAGAATAAATAAAGTTAATCAGGAAAAACTTCATGTAAAAGAGACTTTAAAAAAAATTTAAGGGGGTGGGGACTATAAAAATTCTTTTTTTGTACTCTCTGTCATTGGAAGAAGAGTGAGCAATAGCTCCAAACTGGAAAGAGAACTACAGATATCAGGGGATTCCTGACATGGACTTGGAAGGTCAGGGCAGTGTGTTTGTAGCAATCATTACCAACGTGAGGGCCCACTAGGTGGAAAAAACTGTGACAGGTTTTGATACTAGAAAGATGAAAATATGGTGCTTGCCTTTGTAATTTTCAGTTGATTAGGGGAAATAGGACATAAACATTGTAGAAAAACAATAAGTAGCTATATAGGCTAGCTTGGGGACATCCCAAGTTTGTGATCTAGAAAAGTACTATAGGAATTCATTGATAGGGAAAGATCACTTATCAGTTAGGTTAGCTAGAGCAACTGGGACTTGAAATAAGGTTGAAAATGTAGGTGGGGGCCAAGTGATGGAGGGCATCGAATGCCAGGATAATCAGTTGTACAAGGTGAAGTTTTAGGTTAGTTTAGCAATAGATTGGATTTTAGAAGAGGGAAAGGATAGAGGATGACAGACCACTTAGAAGAGAATTATAATCACCAGGACGTTTACACTTTAAGTTTTGAGAGCCTGAGTTAGAAAGTTACGTAAACTGTTTTGAAGTCTTATGCACCACAGAATTCAATTTGCATGTTTTTTGAATTATATTAGAAATAGTTGACAATATATATATATAGGCTTTTATGTTAAGTGGTATACTTGAGCCTTTGTTGGCAGTCCCATTACAGTTTTACTAATACTAGCACTTATATAGCATTTTAAGGTTTGTAAAGTGCTTTACATTTTATTTTATATGATACAACAACTCTGTGGAGTAATTGCTATTATTATCCCCATTTTATAGATGAGGAAACTGAGACTAAGAGAATTTAAGTGATTTACTCAGGGTCCAACAGCTAGTAAATATATGAGACAAGATTCAAAGTCAGGTCTATCTGACTGTGGCAGAGCTGAGAAAGCTATTTTGGATTCAAAGCATTTGGTTCAGTAAAGATAAGAAGTTTCTGTTTTGTTCATTTTTAGGGAAATGAAGAAAAAAAAGCAGCCAAATGATTCAACAGATTTAGACATGTTGGAGGAAAAAGAAAAAGAGAATACACTGAAGACTGAAGTTTCTCCAAATACAAGCAAAAATGTTCTAGGTCCACAACCAATAAAGAGAGGACAGAAGGTACAGGCTGAGAAGTTACAAGATTAATTAATAATAATTATAATTAGTACTAAACTGTGGTTTGTTAAAAAATGGACTTTCGGGGCGGCTAGGTGGCACAGTGACTAGAGCAATGGCTCTGGAGTCAGGAGGACCTGAGTTCAAATGCGTCCTCAGACACTTAACACTTAATAGCGGTGTGACCTTGGGCAAGTCACTTAACCCCAATTGCCCTGCTTTCCCCCCTCCAAAAAGCCAAAAAAAAAAAGGAGTTTTATTTGGTTCTGATTTTTCTTATTTTGAATGAAAGAGAAGATGTAGAAGAAATTAAAATTAGTTAATGGGATTAATAATAGATTTAAATTTTAGAGGTAGGAGGGACCTAAGAGATCAAATCTAAGTATTTTTTGAGCAAATTGAGACCCAGAGAAGTTAAGTCGTTTGTCCCTGTCTGTCTTAATGCCTTTTATTAAATTTACCTTGGAAGTTTTGTGAGGTTTTTAAAAAATTCTTAGCATGATTTTAAATGACTTATGGTCATTGACACTTTAACCTATAATATAGTAATACTCATAGCTAACATTTATATACTGCTTACTTTATGCTAAGCAAGCACTGTGCTAAGTGCTTTACAATTATTATTTTATTCTTACCTCTCTTGTGGATGGTAAATGCTATTATTATCCCCATTTCATAGATGAGGAAAATGGAGGAAAGAGAGGTTGACTTACCTAGAGTCACATAGCTAGCAAGCGTCTAAGGCCAGATTTGTACTCAGTCTTCCTGACTTCAGATTCTGCACTTTATGAAAGATCATAAATCTAAAGGAATTTGTTCAGAGCACATAATAGTTTATTAATTTCTACTCTTGCTGTCCTATATATCTTTTGCTACAAGCTTCTCCAGACTCATTGTCCCCACTTTGTTATTATCCTCCGATTTCTTCCAGTTTGCCTTCTTTTTCCATTATTCAAGTGAAATTGTTTTCTTGAAATCTACAAATGGTTTCCTAAAATACAAAATTTAAAGTCCTTTTCCCAGTCTTTATATTTCATGATTTCTCTGTAACATCTGACACTTGCTCAGTCTTTCCTTGAAACTTTTTTCCTTCCATGACCTGCTATAATCTGTGCTAGGAGGCTGCTTGGCATAGTGGAAAATTTGGAAGCCTGAAGTCCTAGTGATAATAATTAGCTTTGTAACCTTGGGCAAATTACTTTTCTCTAGGCTTCAAGGTTCTTTTTCTATAAAATAAGGAAGTTGGACAGTTGACCTCTAAAGTTCTGTGAGTTTCTAGTTCTATTCTTCTGACATTTCTTTCTCCTTTTCTGGCTTTTTTTCTCCTCCTACCCACCACATACAGACATTCCCCAAAAGTAAATTCTTGCCTTTTCCTTTTTCACTAGACAGTACGGTAGATAGAGTATAGAACTTGTAAGTCAAGAAGACTTGAGTTTGAATTCTATCTCTAACAATTGTGTAACTCTGGGGAACTCACTTAAACTCTGCCTCTAGTTTTTTCATATATTAAATGGGGATAAAAGTAGCACTTACCTCACAGGGTTGTTGTGACAATCAAATAATATAACATATGTTAACTTGCTTAGCAGATCTTAAAATGCTAGCTATTATTTTTATTGATAAATTGTTAAAAAACATTTTTATTTTTCAGTAAATTTTTTCAAAACCAATATTGACCATCATTACAATCAACTACATTTAATGACTATAATTCAGCACATTAATCATTTATGTTAGTCACAATTAATAATAATAATAATAATAGCTGGAAAAATACTTTAAAAATATTATCTCATTTCATCCTCACAACAATCCCACAAGGCAGGTGCTATTACTATTCCTATTTCACAAATGAGGAAACTGAGACAGGAATAGATCAAAGAGATTTGCCAAGTGTCACACAGAAAGTATTTGAGGACAAATCTCAATATTGTATTCCCGACTCCCAGTCCAAGATTCTATCCATACATAACCCATCTAGATAAGTCCTCATCAGGATTCTATGTATATTCTTTTTTTTCTTTAGTTTTTATGTATCCTACTCTCTTGGTAATCTTATCCCATAAAAACATATTGTTCTTATATAGTTAACTTTTAAGTATTTATGTCCAGTCCTTACTCTTTCTGGAAAGCAAGATATAATTTCACCATGACAAGAAATTTTTCCTCTCCAGATCAATTTCCCTTCCTCATTTCTCCAGATTGGTTAGCAAAAAAAAGCCAAAACTCACTCTTCCAGTCATTTAGACTTTGAAATCTCAGAGCAGTCCCCATCTTTTCTTTGTTGTTTGTCCATCTTCAGAAACTCCCACCTTAAGTCTTGTAAGTTCTGCTTTGCCTGAATGTTTATAATAGCCTCATAATCAATGTCACATGGTTACCCTGTCTTCAGAAAGATCACCTTGGCAGCTGAGTGGAGGATGGACTGGAGTAGGGAGAGATTTGCAGCAGGGACAGCAAACAGAATGTTTGTTACAGTGGTCCACGTGTGAGATTATGAGGACCTACAGCAAGGTGGTGTCTGTGTGAACGTAGAGGAGAATGTTGTTGTGAAGGTAGAGAAGACAATACTGAGCAAAAGATTGGATGTCTAAAGTGAGGAATTGAGGATGACACTGTAGTTGCACCTTAGATAACTGAGAGGATGTTGCCATCCTCAGCAGTAATAAGGACAGAAGGAAGAAAGGAAACATACAATTTGCTAAATACATGTGTGCCAGGCACTGTGCTAAGGCTTAACAAATGTTATTTGATTTTATCCCCACAATAACGCTGTGACATAGGTGCTTTATTATCCCCATTTTACAGTTGAGGAAACTGAGGCAACCAGAAGTTAAATGACTTGGCTAAGGTCACACAGCTAGTCTGAGTCTGGATTTGAACTCGTCTTCCTGACTGTAGGCCCAGCTGTCCAGAGGAGAGGAGTTTGGGAGAAAGAGTTTCCATTTTGGCATGTGAAGTTTGACATGGTCTGTGAGATGTCCAGTAGACATTTGTTGTTGAGGTAGGACAAGAGAGAGGTGAAGACTGCATATTGGATGCAAAGATTGTTTTTTATTCATTGTTTTGTTCCTCATAGCATCTGTTATCATGACTTAGATACTCAACATATATTCAATGAATGAATGAATGGAAAAACCCCTCCCTAAGTAGATAATTATTGACTTTTCTTTTACTTTTCGATTTCTCATACCAGTCTTTTGACTCCACAGAGTAAAATTAAAAAAATGAAGGAAAAATATAAAGACCAAGATGAAGAAGATCGTGAACTTATCATGAAGCTCCTTGGTGTAAGTGATTCATGAAACCATTTTCATCTTTTGCTTATCAATATATGACACAAAGTAATGTTTTTTTCTTTGAGGATAAAGATCCTAACATTCTTGGGAATATAGGGAAGGTTACAAAGAGCAAAGGTAAAGTTTTTAAAAGGTGTAAAATTTCATCAGATAATTCTGTGTTGTGTGTTTATTTGCCTTTTATCCTTGTGTGCCTTTGTCATCTACATAAATTAACCCTCATCCCCCAAAATGGGGCCCAACAGCTTAAAATCTTAGGGAAGTGGAAGCAAACACCTGAAGATCAGTACAAGATGAACAGAGGTGGGTGCATCTTGTTAGAGTTATATTTTGAGTCTAAAGTCTCACAAAGAGGCAACATCCCATCATAGTTAGCAATAAAAACTACTGAAAAGAGAACCAAGAGGTATAGAGTGTGCTTCTAATAAGTATGGAGAGCAGGGGGGTGTTTTACTCTGACCTTCAAAGTGCACTCTGCTCATATTTCTGACAAATACCATGTAATTCTTATGAATACACAAAGAGCCACTTGGTCTGTCATCATCTTTGCCAATTTGCAGGATATAAGTGAAACCTCAGGATAGTTTTGTTTTGCATTTCTCTTATTATTAGTGATTTAGAGCATTCTTTCATGTGACAGTTAATATTTTTGAATTTGTCTTTTGAGAATTGTTTGTTCATATCCTCTAACCACTTATCTATTGGAGGATGGCTCCTAGTGGTGGTGGTGGTGTGTGTGTGTGTATGTGTGTTCATTGTTTTATATATCTTAAATATCAAAATTTTATCAGAAATTTGATACAAAAAATTTTTTTCCCACTTAACCACTTCTTATCCTAGGTATACTATTTTGTGTATGTTGTTATTTTAGTTCTGCATTTCTTTTTTAAAAATTTTTTAAATCTTTTATTTATTTATTTTTAGATTTCAGCATTCATTTCCACAAGATTTTGAGTTACAGATTTTCTCTCCATCTTTCCCCTACTCCTACCCCAAGATATCGAGCCTGTTGAATACCCCTTCCCCGAATCTGCTCTCTTATATCCTCCCTCATCGCCCCCCTAATTTTCTAGTAGGGCAAGATAGATTTCTATACCCCAGTGCCTGTGTATCTTATTTCCAGTTGCATGTAAAAAAATTTTTTTTTAAACTTTGATTTCCAGATTCTTTCCCTTCTACCCTGCTCACCCACCCCCACTGGGAAGACAAGCAATTCAATATAGGTTATATATGTGTAGTTACGCAAAACGTTTCCATGATAGTTACATTGTGAAAGACTAACTATATTTACCTCCATCCTATCCCGCCTCCCACTTACTCTGTTTTCTCCTTTGACCCTGTCTCTTTTCAAAAGTATTTGCTTCCCGTCTGCCTTCCCTTCTGTCATCCCCCCTCTTATCCCCTTCCCCCTACTTTCCTGTAGGGAAAGCTACCTAATTGAGTGTGTATATTATTCCTTCCTTAAGCCAAATTCAGTGAGAGTAAAGTTGACTGATTTCCTTTTACCTCCTTGCCCTTCCCCTCCATTGTAACAGTTTTCCCTTGCCTCTTTTATATGAGATAATTTACCCTACTCTATCTCTCCCTTTCTCCTTCTCCCATTATATTCCTCTCTCACCTAATTTTATTTTTTAGATATCCCTTCCTATTCAATTGATCCTATGCCCTCTCTCTATGTATCATATACACCCATATACACACACTCACATATGTATTTATACACACATACACCCTCCTATACATGCATATATATATTCTCTTCAACTATCCCTACACTGAGAAAAGTCTCATGAGTTACAGTTATTGTTTTTCCATGTAGGAATGTAAATAGTTCAACTTTAATAAGGTCCTTATGATTTCTTTTTCCTGTTTACTTTCTCATGCTTCTCTTGCTTCTTGTATT
>CM053589.1:79400909-79417060 GCA_028646515.1 Pseudochirops corinnae
TTTTAGGGTGGTGGGTGGGGGAAAGAGGGGGAGAAAATATGTAACTCAAAATCTTGTGGGAATGAATGATGCAAACTATAATAAAATTAAAAAAAATATTAGTAGTAATTCATATTTATCTTGAGCTAGTCACAATGGAGAATATATAAGTATAAAACATAGAATCATGGGTCAAAACAAGGTGACTGAAGTCACTTTCCCAAAACTGTTCAATCTTACAACTCCCCACACCCCAAGAAATTATGTGCTTGATGTAGATTAAATACTCTACAGAAATACCAGAGGAATTTAATACTTAGAGTACTGGAATGGTAAGAGGAATTTGAAGATCTTCCCTGCCCCTATTAGACCAAATGTAATCACACAGAGCCTGTGGTGGGAGGAATTTGCTGAACAGGTGGAGGAAAGCCCAGAGGAAGCTGGGAGTCAAAGTAGCTAGATGGAGGGAGGAGAGAGGACACAGGCAAGGAGACAGCTAGGCTTTGTGAGTGTTTGTTTGTGGGGAGGCTAAGGCATGGCATGGCTCCCTGCTGTGTTATGGTATATTAACTTCTTTGTTGCTATTATTTTCTGGTGTTGGGATTGGGTTTTCTGGTGTCTGAATAAAAGTTTTGCTCCTGTCTTCTATATGGAGAGTTTGTTACATATTTTGATTCAGAATTGTGCCAGATTTTAAAAAGAAATGTCAGAAGATAGAAACAGAGACAGGTAACAAAGGACTTTTACACTGGAAATCATTGAACAAGAATAACAAGGAGATGATACCTAAGGTAAGTAAGGAAATTATCAGAGAGCACCTAGTTGCCCTTGATAAATTCAAGTCACTTGACTCAGATGAACTATATCTTTGGACCGTGAAAAAAATCTATTATCACTTAGTCATGTCTGATTCTTCATGACCTCATTTGGAGTTGTCTTGGCAAAGATACTGAAGTAATTTGCCATTTACTTCTTTAACTCATTTTACATGAGAAAACTGAGGCAAACATGGTTAGGTGATTTTCCCAGCATCATACAACTAGTAAGAATCTGGGTTCAGATTTTATGTCGGCTCTTCCTTATTCCTAGCCCAGCACTCTATCCACTGTGCCACCTAGCTACCCAAATAGAGAGGACCTAGTCTTTCCTGTTTGTACCTTAAGTGCCTAGCATATTGTTATCGTTGTTCAGTTGTTTCTCACTCTACATGTCCCTGTGGACGATACTGTCTGTGGGTTTTCTTGGCAAAGATACTGGAGTGGTTTGCCATTTCCTTCTCTATCGGATTAAGGCAAACAGAGGTTAAGTGACCCGGGTCACACAGCTAGAAATATCCAAGGTCATATGAGGTAATATTTGAACTCAAGTCTTCCTGACTCTAGGCTCAGTGCTCTATCGACTGAGTCACCTACCTGCTGCCAGTGAAAGAGATATTGTTACTTATATCTGAAAGATCACAGGAAACAGGAGATAAAATACAAGCTTCAAGAAGATAAAAATGACAGTTTTCCAAAAAAAAGGAGAACAGTGTCTTAAACTATAAGCCAGTGAATTTGACTTTGAATCTTTACAAAATACTAGAATAGATCATTAAAGAGATAGGTGGTGAATATTTAGAAGATGCTTTTTTTTTTTGCTTTTTGGAGGGGGAAAAGCAGGGCAATTGGGGTTAAGTGACTTGCCCAAGGTCACATGGCTAGTAAGTGCAGATTTGAATTCAGATCCTCTTGACTCCAAGGCTGGTGCTCTATTCACTGCACCACCTAGCCGCCCCAAGAAAGATGAATAAAAAGAGCCAGCATGATTTCTTCAAGGACAAGTCACACTAGATGAACTAAATTTTCTTTTTTGACAGAATTGCTAAACTAGTAGATGATGGGAATACAGTGGAAATTGTTTAGATTGTAGCAAAGGCTTTGATAATGTATCTCATTTTACTATTGTAGAGAAGATAGAAAGATGTGGACTACATGACAATAATGATACCTTAGAGGCATCTGATAGCATAGTGGATAGGACACTGAACCTGAAGTCAGGAAGATCTGAGTTCAAATCTGGCCTCAGACACTTGTTAGCTGTGTGACCTTGGGCAAATCACTTAATCTCTGCCCTAGTTTCCTCGACTGTAAAATGGGATAATAACACCTACCTCTCAGGGTTGTTGTGAAGACCATATAAGATAATATTTATAAAAGTACTTTAACACAGTGCCTGATAAATAGCAGGCACTATGTAAACACTTTTATCCTTATTCTTCTCTTAATACAATTAGGTGGATTCAGAACAGATTGGATGGCCAGATGCAATGTCAACATGGCAAGAGGTCTCTAGTGAAGTAACCCAGGGACCACTTCATTGCCTTGTATTGTTTAACATTTCTACCAGTGACTTGGACAAAGGCATAGATAGGATGGAATGATCATCAAATTTCTAGATGGCATAAATTGGAACGAATAGGTAACGCACTGGAAATTAGAGTCTTGAGTCTTGAGTACAAACAATCAAATTCATAAGCACAAGATAAGAAAGCAATAGAAAGGCAAAAGTTGTCCTGCAAAAATTGTGGGGGTTTTAGTGAACTGCAAGTTCAATATGATTCAGTAGTGTATTAGGGAGAAAAGTCAGTGTAACCATGGGTCTACATGTAGAGAGGCCGTTGTACTTTCCTTTCATCAAAACTCATTTGGAAGATTATGTTCTCTTCTGAGAAGAACAGTTTAAGAAAGACATCAACAGGGGGGACTAGGTGGCACAGTGAATACAATTCTGGAATCAGGAGGACCTGAGTTCAAATCCAGCCTCAGACACTTAACACTTACTAGCCATGTTACTGTGGGCAAGTCACTTAACCCCAATAGCTCTGCCCTCCCCTCTCCAAAAAGCAAAAAAAAAACCAAAACAAAAAGAATAGGGGTAAATTATCCCACATCAAAGACACACACACACACACACACACACACACACACACATACACACACACGAAAGACATTAACAAGCTACAATATATATCATAAGAAAGGCAACCAGAATCGTGAAGGATCTTGAGTCTATGTCACATAGTCATGTCAAAGAGAAGGGTTGAAGGAAGTAAGCATGCTTATCTAGAAGAAAAGAAGAGCAAGGGGTTAGGAGCTATTGGACAAGAGCTATATTCAAGCATTTGAAGGATTGTTATAAGGAGGAGAATTAGATTTATTCTGTTTGATTCCAGAAATAAGAAACTAAAGAAATTGGTGTAAGTACCAAGAGGAAAACTTAATATTGATATGAGAAAATGTTTCTAATAATTAGAGCTGCCCAAAAAGTAGAATGGGCTCCCTCAGGAGGGTAGAGGTTTCCCATTCTTAAGGGTTTTTAAGTAGAGACTAGTTGACCATTTATGAGGGAAGTTATAGTGGATATAGTGGCAGATGATAAAACTTGGGAATAGTCAATTTGGAAAGATTTATGGAAAGAGAGGAACACTAACACATTGTCAGATGAGTTAAAAGGTCCCTTAATGACAATATTTGGTGTATTGTTTTTAGCATAAATTAATGCTATGCATTGTCAAAGGTTTTGTCTGAATCTATTGAAATTATCATGTAGCTTTGGATGTTTTCATTTATAGTACAGTTTTATTGTTTTCTTAATACTGAACTATCCTTACATCCTTGCAAAAATCCAACTTAGCTATAATGAATGATTTATTAATTTTTGAAGAGATATTCATTAATAATATTTATCTACAGTTTTTTGTTAGTAGATAACTGTGCATAGTAGGTTCTGACTCTCTTTGTTTCTTCTTGTTTTGTTGTGATTTCACTTTATTTGTTATTTCATTGATCTGATTTTCTACCCTCTTCTTTTTAATCAGACTGACCAAAGGTTTGTCAAATCTCACCAGTTTTGTTCAAAGAACTGGCTTTTAGCCTTATTTATCATTTCTATAGGAATTTCTTTCTCAGTTCATTTACTTTAATGTTTAATATCTCTCTTTTTGCTTATTTCATATTCGTATGTTGGTTTACTAGTTCTTTAAAAATTCATTCATTAATTGCTTCTTATTTTGTTCATATAAAATTATAGTGATAATATTTTTTCCTTAAGGACTGCATTATCTGCATCCAAGAAATTCTGGTATTGTTTCATCATTATCATTTTCTTTCACATAATCATACTTATTTCTATGATTTATTCTTTAACCCACTCATTTAGGATTTCATTGTTAAATCTCCATTTCAGTCTGTGTCTTTTGTGCTCACTGAACCAAATACCATTTTTATTACAAAATCATCTGAAATATTTATTTACTATTTCTGCCTTTTTATGTTTGTTTGCATTTTTTTTGTAGAAGTTCCACATGGTACTTCAGAAAATATCTACAACTTTTCCACTCCCTTTTAGAAAGTTTTAAGTTTTTTACTTCTAATTCCTTCAGCAATTTGTTCAGTTCCATATTTTCCCTTTTGTTTATCTTTATTATGTTAGACTTCTCCCAAACTCAGTAACACTGAAATTCCCTACCACTATTGTATTATTCTTAATATTTCCTTTATGAATTTGGAGGCAAAGGCATTTTAGAGCATAAAAGCTTGTTTCATGTTTGTTGTCTATGGTTCCTTTCAGTATAATGTAGTTTCCTTGTTTGTCCCTTTTTGTGTTTTGAATGTTTATTTTTGCTTTCTCTGCTACCATGATTGCAACTGATTTGCAATCTTAATTGCAACTCTTAATTTTTGGATTCACTAGATGCATAGTAATTATTTTTCCAGGTCCCTGTTTTTATTCTTTGTATGACTTCGTTTTTAAAATGTCTTTCTTGAAAGCAATAGATTATGGGAGTTTCTTTTCTTATGCATCCGTCATTCTTTTTTGTTTTGAGTTAGTTTTATATTATATTCCATTTGTCTCTAAGACTGAGAATTTTTTCACGTATTATTTTTTCCCTCTTCCATAGTAAGCATAATATTTTAGCCTAATCTTTTATAAGATGACCCTGTTCCCAATTGCTCTCACCCTCACCTTCAAGCCCCATCTTGCATTTGATACTCTTTCCCCTGGTTTTAGAGTTTTGTTTTTTAATTCCTTTTATTTCTTGCTTATTTTCATGTAGTTATTCAATTCTTTCCTTCTTTTTCCACTCTCAGTTAATCAAGTGTAATCCCATGCTTTCTCTTCCCCTTCAATTTGCTTTGTTCATTTTTAAATTTTCATTTTCTCCATCTTTTACTAGAAAAGAACTCTTTCCTTCACTCTCTTCATTATTTATCTTATCTTCCTTTCTGTTTTAAACTTTCATTCCTTGGTTCATGGTCCTCATTCTTATTTTGTTCTTCTTTATTCCTTGTAAAACTCATGGGATGAAAACTGTATGGGTACTTTTACAATTATTTTGGGTTCTCCCTTTTAAATAGTTTCTGTTATTGCTTTGTATGCCTTGTCCCTTGGTTCCCTTTTTCTGCTAAGTGAACTGAGAGTTATTCATTAGTTCATGAAACTTTTACCTTGTTTGGGTTCTTGGTGTCCTCTAGACCATGGAGAGAGCAGAAAATGCTTTATTTCTGCTTTATCTGTGTTGAGTTTTGAGAAGTTGTGAGGATCAGAGAAAATGTTTAGTCCTTTACCTTGATGGTCAATTAGCCAGGAAGTCTCCCTTCTCAGTCTTTTTCTTTTCCCTAATTACCTTAAGATTCTTGACATTTCATTCCTCTAGAAGAATTTTGTTATTATTTTTTTCTAGCTCTTTAAAATAACCCTTTGGTAGTTTGATTGGTATGTCACTGAATACAGGAAACGATTTAGGTAAGATTTTCAATTTTATGGTATTGGCTTGTACTCATAAGCAATTAATATTTTTCCAATTATTTTAATCTATCTTTATTTGAGTAATTTCTTTTAAGTTATGTTTCTATAGTTCCCATATGTGTGGCAAGACCTATCTTTATGAAAGCCAACTAATAACCTTTATATTGTCATATTCAAACACTTTCCAAATAGATGGCAGCTTACCAATAACAACAGCTTAATATGAGATTAAAAAAAGAATTCCCCTGATATTTATCATCCCTGTTAATACCACTATTGGTACAATGGTATTAACAAGGGTGTAACAGAATGTTCATGGATAGACCATATTTCACTCATTGCATACTAACCAAACTTTTTTCCTGATAATTTCAAAACAAACAAAAAAGAGCACATACGCTAAGACATAAACCTATAACCAAGACTATGGCCTCATCTACAC
Source organism: Pseudochirops corinnae (assembly GCA_028646515.1). NCBI lineage: Eukaryota > Metazoa > Chordata > Mammalia > Diprotodontia > Pseudocheiridae > Pseudochirops > Pseudochirops corinnae. The sequence goes on from CM053589.1 coordinate 79,407,118, forward strand.
AGAATTACCCAACTCCTTGGAAAGCATTCAATATTATTTCAAGATGGCTTTACTTTAAATGACAACCACACCAAACTAAACTATAATTGTGGAGACCTATTTGATTTTCTTCACCAAGACTCAGAGTAAATATCAGGCTAATATGTCAACAGTTGTAAAGAGCAAAGAATTACAGTATCAAGTTTTTAACAAATCAGTAACTCTGCTTCCCTAGTTTATGATCACAAATTGTCAGAAAATCACATAATACTAGGTAGCTTAGTGAATAGAGTACTAGGCAAAGTCAAGCATCTGTAAGTTCAAATTCTGTTTTAGACACTTGCTGGTTGTCTGACCCCAGGCAAGTCATTTAACCACTCTCAGATTCTGTTTCTTCATTTGTAAAATGCAGACGATAACAGTACCTACCTTATAGGATTATTTTGAGGATTAAATGGCATAACTTATGTAAAATGATTTGCAAATTTTAAGGCACTAGATAAGTATGAGTGATTTTTATTTAACTAGGGGACACAATACATAGAGTTTGACTCTAGTATCAGGAAGACCTGAGTTGAAATCTGGCCTCAGACACTTACTATCTGTGTGACCTGGACAAGTCACTTAACTTAAGTCTACTTCAGTTTCCTAATCTGTAAAATGGGGAATAATAATAGTACTCATCTGCCAAGATAGGATAAAATTAAATAATGTCAGTGCTCTTAATGAATTTCCTCTTCTCAATGAACATCATGGTTCCAAAACTGACTAGTATAGGCTCACTAAAGCAGCCTGCAGTCAAGAAGAGTTCACAAAGAATAAAATGAGGTAGAAATTTGGGCATCTCCTCTGATCCCCATTATTTATTCTTAGGGCAAATTCATTTCTTTTTCTTCTCTGTATTGTAATACTCAGTGTAAACGTAATAATAACAAAAATACTGCCTTTTATATAAAACTTCAAGATCTATCATGTATTTTATGTATATTTTCATTTGATACTCACAACAACCCTATGAAGCAAGTACTATGGGTGGTATTATTTCCATTTTACAGATGAAGAAAGTGGGTCTTATAAAGTGACTTAGAAACAACATTAACAACCAATAACATATGCGTCTAGTTCTTCTACAAGTTGTAAGACATATTGCTCTCCTTTCTGCATTTACACTCCACACCCTCCCCACAAATTCTTCTAAGCTTTTGCCTCTCTTCAAATCTTACCCTGCCTAAGAGGTTGTCCTGAAACAGTATCTCCTGTAATGCTGGTGTCACCTCTTCTAGTTTCAGCGACTGACAGAGGTCCATCAGCTCCTCTTGGCCCAGAGACCCAGTGCCAGTGGCATCAAAACTGTTAAACATCTCCTTGAGACGAGCTTCATGCTGATCCTTCTCTGCTTCGTCCATCCCATAGCCAACTGTACCCACCTAAACATGGCAAAAGAAATAAGGAAAACACATTATTTCAATATTTTAGCATTCCCATTGGAATATCCTAATATAGTCATAACCATCGTCTGCTGCACTATATAACATTATAATTTTCCTTTCAACCTTATTCTTAATCAGTGATTCAGTCTATAAGCATTTAGTAAGGGCCTATTTTATGCCAGAAACAGTGTTGGTCAGTCACTAGGGATATAGAGCTTCCCTCAAGGAGCTTATTAGGAAGGAAACATATACAGCTACAGGTATGAAACTAGCTCTCCACTAAGATATATTATACTATATTATACTATATATTATACTATATATATTATACTATACTATTATGGATAGTATAATTCCATCTTTAAAAGCAGTAGAATCCTGAGAATTTGTTTAATTATCACTCTGGAGAGACTGTTAAATGAACAGATACCAGGAGAAAAAAAGAATTAAGTAAACCAGCTTCCCGAAAAAACTATGTTCTTCTTTTATCTTGCAAAGAAATATGAAAATCATCCTTGAGAAAAGACTAACTAGTCTATTGAAAGTGAATAGCATTACCATGTTTCCAATAATGAGGAGTCAGCAGTTTTAGTAAAGATTAAAGGTTACTTTGGCTGTTATCTTTCTCACAGCTGTTATATTGTAAATTATTATTTGTGACTTTATTTGTTTATCATACTGTTAAGGAATGTAGCATAATTTTGTAGTTTATTTGATCCTATGAGTTATGAGGACATTACACATACACAAGAACATACATATATATAATATGTGCAACATATTATACATAGACACATAGAGAGAGATGTTAAAACAACGAGCACAAATTAAGAACTGAACAAATCAAGGCATAGGAATAGAATGAAATTCTATGAAGATGTAAGAAAAAAAGGAAAGGAATAGTTTTGAAGAAACCTGAGAAAAACTGTATGAAGTGAGCAAAACCAGGAGACCAATTCATATAATAACATTCATCTTATGCAAATGGAATTATTAAAATGTTCATACCCTCTGATCCAAAGGTTCTACTCCTGGGCAAATATTCCAAGTATGTCACTCATAAAAAGGAAGTCCCCATATATACCGATGTATATAAGCATTTATGGTAACAAAGGACTACAAACATATTATTTGCCCATCCATCTAGGGAATGGTTAAACTGATTCATGAGTATAATGGGATATTACTGTGCAGGAAGGAATGAAAAAATATGATAAATACGGAGAAGTGTGAAAAGTTTACATAATGTATGGCTTTCATTATGTGGAGTGAAATAAGAAGAGCCAAGAAAATGATATACATATTGGCTACAATATGACTATAAGCTATAAAATGGAAATAAGAAACACAGAATAAGTGAAAATAAACATTATAGCCACTCTGACTAAAAAGAGAAGGGCAGAAAATCTAATCAACAAAAGAGCAAACAAGCAGAAAAAGAAGCAATTACAATACTAGATAAATTTTTAAAAAATTATTCAGAACCTACAAGCACAGTTATATGCTAACAAAACTGGGAGCACAAAAGGAACAAAGGAGTATTATCAAACACAAAATGCTAAAACAAATGAAGATTGTAAATAATCAGATTTTTAAAACAGAACTAGCTGTAAAAGGATCAATAAGGAGAAAAGTACATCAAACATTTAAGGAGCAATTAGTACCAACACTAGAAAAATTAAGCAACACTATTTTTTTTACTGCTTTTCACAGACAAAAATCATCCTAACATCTAACCCAGACAGAGATAAAGCATATAATGGGAACTAAATGTAGATCAATATTAATAACAAATCTAGATTTTTAAAATTGTAAAGAAAATTTTGTCAAATAAATTACAGGAATTCATCCTTGACATCCTTCTTTATGACTAAAATGGATTTATATAAGTGATTGCAAGGATGGTTCAACAAAAGGAAAACAATCAACATAATTAATCTTTAAAAAGAAGAGGCAGCTAAGTGGTGCAGTGAATAGAGCACCAGCCCTGGAGTCAGGAGGACCTGAGTTGAAATTTGGCCTCAGACACTTGATACTTACTACCTCTGTGGCCTTGGGCAAGTCACTTAACCCCAAATGCCTTGCCTTCCTCCTTCCAGAAAGAAAAAACCAAACATATAATTATCTTTATATACACAGAAAAAAGTCTTTGAGAAAGGACAACTAGGTGGTGAAGTGGATGGAGCAACCAGCCCTGGAGTCAGGAGGATCTGAGCTCAAAACCATCCTCAGACACATACTAGCTGTGTGACGTTGGGCAAGTCACTAAACCCTGACTGCCTCCAAAAAACCCAAAGCTTTTTTTTTTATTTTTATTTTTTTATTTTTGGAGGGGGGAAGGCAGGGCAATTAGAAAAAAATGACTTCCCCAAGGTCACACGGCCAGTAAGTGTTAAGTGTCTAAGGCCAGATTTGAACACAGGTCCTCCTGACTCCAGAGCTGGTGCTCTATTCACTGCACCACCTAGCCATACCTAAAACCCAATGTTTTTGACAAAAAGTACAGCACTGACTTTTGACAAAATTTCAACTAACTATGGTACAGGCATAGGGGGACATTTTCAAATAAAGAGAATCTAAAACCAAAAGTATCATATCAATAAGGCTATCTATTCTCACTACTATTATTCTATGTAGTTCTGGAAATGTTGGAAACAGCAATGAACCAAGAGAAAAATTATAAACAAAGGTAAAGGGGTGATAAAACTATCATTATTTACTGATCACAAGATGGTTTACTTAAAAAACCTAGGGAATCAGTAAAGATACTGAGACAAGTAATAGCTTTAGCAAAATTGTTAGCTATAAAATAAAATGACAAAAATCAACAGCATTTCTACAAAATCATAACAAAATGTACCAAAACCCAACCTATAAGAAGTAAAAGGATAGGAACAAATAACTCTGGAAAGAACTGCAAACTATTTACCTACCACACAAAATGAATACTACAGACCACTAATAAGAAGACTACAGTAAAATGTACAGAAAAACGAGCTTGAGGTTTCAATTCACATTCTGTATATTGGCAAAGATGATTTTTGAAAATGGAAACAGTCAATGTTAGAGCATTTTGGAAAGATAGATAGACTACTATATTGTTAGTGAAACTGTAAATCAGCACAACCATACTGGAAAGCAATTAGAAATTATGCAAATAAAGTGACTAAAATGTCCACACCAACATACTCTATTATTAGGCTTAAGCAATAGTAATATAACAGATTCTTGGGGCGGCTAGGTGGCACAGTGAATAAAGCACTGGCCCTGGAGTCAGGAGGACCTCAATTCAAATCTGGCCTGAGACACTTAACACAAAAACTAGCCATGTGACCTTGGGCAAGTCACTTAACCCCAATTGCCCTACCTTCCTCCCTCCAAAAAAAAAATATATATATAGCAGATTCTTTTCCTAAACACAAATATTCTATTACTATGACCCAAAAAAAATCTCTGACAAGAAGTCCACATATACACCAAAATATTTTTTGTCAGCACTTTTTGTCATGATAGAAAAGAATTGTAAACAAAGTAGATGACCATGATTTGGGGAATGGCTAAACAAACTGCAAAATGTGAATGTAAATAAATATTACTGTAGTGTAAGAAATGACAAATACAATGAATACAGAGAAGCATGGAAAAATCTACATAAACTGATTCAGACTGAAGCAAACATAGCCAAGAAAACAATATAAACAAAGAAAAAGGAAAAAACTATCATTTAAAAGGTGAACATTGCAAAATTATAAAGAAAAAGCATGACTTGAAGGACAAGATATAAGAAGATACCCCCATTTCTTCCATTGGAAGAGATGCAAGGACCACAAGATTTGAATATTTTGTATATTCTTAGGTACTTTAAATATACTGATTAGTTGTGGTGATTTTTTTTCCCCTTTTCTTTTTGCTACCTTTAAAAAGATACATTTATTATATGAGATGGCTCCCTTGGGAGAGAGAGGAAAGGATAGTGAGAGAAATAATAATGGTGACTAAAAAACAAAATATCACTAAAACCTTATTTTTAATGAAGAATAAAATCAAGAGGCAGTAAGAAAAAGGAAATGTTATTCCAAAGAACTACAAAAGCATAGAGAATTTATGGATCTACCACAGCACACAAAATAGTTCTATAGGTTCACTTGCTATGTGCTCCCTAAAAAAAACATAGAATAGCAGGAAGATGGCAGAATAAGATAAGAATTACTGTATTCTCCAAAATTCTCCCACAAACAAGACAAAATAACACTTCAATGTGAAATTTAAGTGGCAGAAGGAATTTAAAGTCAGGGTAAAGCAAATAGATGTCCTCCTAAAATAATTTGGAAGGATGTTAGGAAAGACCTAACCTACAGGGGCCAAAGTTTGGCCAGACTGAAGTGCAAACATCTCCAGGCAGACTCTGTTGAATCAACAAACAAAAAAGAGGTGGGGGGGAAGGGGAAGGTGCCGCTGGGTCAGGTGACAATCTCAGATTTAGGAACTGTCACCTCACAGACAGGTGAATAGGAAAAGATTGAAGGACCTTCTACTGTCTTGGGATGCCAGGACCAGTTGTGCTGACTAGACACAGCTCTGGCCTGCAACTGTGAATGAAGAAGAGCAAGCACAAGTCTGGTGAATGTATAAGCAAAGGGGTGGGGACCTTGCTGTCTGTTAGCATTTGCAGGACAGCAGAGTCCCAGGTTTTGGTTTTAGGGCAGAGGGCTGAGCTATAGTTTGCAGACATGGGAAGGACCACATGGAGCAAGAGTATTTAATGTGACAGTGTAGTTGGGGGCCCTAGCCATGGCTCAAGGGGTAGAAAGGAGTAGCCAAGCTCAGGGTCCCAAACAAGACTCAGAAAATAACAATACAAAAAATGTCAAGCCTAAGCCATCATCCCCTACACCCTGAAGTACAACTTGACTATAATAATAAGCCACTAAAAAAAATAATAATCATGAGTACAGTAAGGAAAAAGAACCTGACCATACATAGCTACTATGGGGATAGAGAAGATCTAGGTTCATATTCAGAAAAAGATAGTGAAGTTAAAAGAGCCACCATTACTTCGAAGAAAAACGTCAAATGCTTAAAAGCCCAAAAAGAGTTCTTGGAAGAACTTAAAAAGAACTTTAAAAATCAAATAATAGAGGTTGAAGAAAAATAAGGAGGAAAAAGAGCAAGCTAAGAAAATAGATAAAATTGTGAAAAGAAAGTCAACCAATTGGAAAATGAGATCCAAAAGCTTAAGGAAAAAATATAACCCCTGAAAAACTAAAATTGAGCAAGGGGAAATTAATGGCATTATAAAACACTAAGAAATAATAAAAACAAAATCAAAATAATAAAAAAATGAGACAGAATGTGAAACATCTCATTAGAAAAACAACTGATGTGGAGAACAGAATGAGACTTATAAAAACAATCAATTATTCTGGACAGTGGAATCAAGATGTCAGAGTAAAGGCAGGGACTCACCTGAGCTCTTCCCCAAACACCTCCAAATACTTTTATAAAAAATGACTGTAACTAGTAAAAAATTATTTTATAGAGCTAGAAAAAAATAATAACAAGATTCATCTGGAAGAACAAAAGATCCAGAATATCAAGGGAATTAACAAAAAGAAATACTAGGAAAGGTTGCCTAGCCAAACCAGATCTTAAATTGCATTATAAAGCAGCAATCACCAAAACAACTTTGGTACTGGGTAAGAAATAGAGTCATGCTAACTTTGATAGACTGGACTCCTCTCAGCAAGGCAAGGTTACAAGACAGCTCCAAGGGACTCATGATGGAGAGGGCTATGCACAACCAGAGAAAGAACTACAGAGTATGAATGCAGATTGAAGCAAACTACTTGCTCTCTCTCTTTTTTATTTTGTTTTGTTCCTTCTTTCTCATTGTTCATACCATTGGTTATAATTATTCTTTACAACTAGACTAATGTTTAGTGTGAAGGTATTTGTAGAACCAATATTGGATTGCATGCCACCATGGGAGGAGTGGGAAGAAGGGGGGAGGAGAGAGGAGAAAATTTGGAATTCAAGGGATTGTGGAACTGAATGGTGTAAACTAAAAGAAAATAAATAATTTTTTTTTTAAAAATAGATAAAAAAAGAAATAGAGTCATGGATCAGTGAAATAGGTTACGTACAAAATACACAGTGGTCAATGACTATAGTAATCTACTGTCTGATAAACCCAAAGACTCCAGCTTCTGGGATAAGAATTCACTATTTGACAAAATAAGAATAAGAAGTTACTATTTGCTGAGAAAACTGGAACACAGGAAAGTAGGCATAGGTCAACATCTTACACCATACACCAAAACAAAGTCAAAATGTGTATACAATTTAGATATAAAGGGTGATACTATAAGCAAACTGGAAGAGTGAGGAATAGTTTACCTGTCAGATTTATGGAGTGTGGAAGAATTTATGACCAAACAAGAAATAGAGAACATTCGGAAATGCAAAATGGATAATTTTGATTCAATTAAATTGAAAAGGTTTTGCAAAAACAAAGCCAATGCATCCAAGATTAGGAGCGATGCAGAAAAATGAGAAAGAATTTTTAAAATCAGTGTCTCTAATAAAGACTTAATTTCTAAAATATATAGAGAATTGAGTTAAATTTATAAGAATACAAACCATTTCACAGCTAATAAACGGTCAAATATGAACAGGCAGTTTTCAGAGGAAGAAATTAAAGATATGTATAAGCATATGAAAAAATGCTCTAAATCACTATTGATTAGAGAAATGCAAATTAAAACAACTCTTAGGTACCACAGCTGGTGAGATTAGCTAACATGACAAAACAAGAAAATTATAAATGCTGAAGATGTGGGAAAATTGGAAAACTAATGTATTGTTGGTAGTGATCCAACCATTCTGGAGAACAATTTGGAACTATTCCCAAATGGCTATAAATATGTACATACCCTTTGACTCAGCAATACCATTTCTAGGGCTGTATCCCAGAGATCATACAAGTGAGAAAAGGATCTGTATGTAAAAAAATATTTATAGCAGCTCTTTTTTGTGATGGCAAAGAATTGGAAATTAAGGAGATGCCCATAAGCTGGAGAATGGCTAAACAAGCTGTGGAATATGAATGTAATGGAATGTTATTGTATATAGGAATTGAGGAGCAGACAAACTTCATGGGGGTTAGTAACACAGTGCCCCAAAATCTGAAAAATCCATGTAAAATTCCCCCCACACCCACCTTCATACCAAAGAAGTCTGAATTTTTTTTTAATTTTCCTTTTCTGGGGTTTTTATAGTACCTTATTCTAAAGTTAGGGTTGATAATACTACACATATATTTTATGTATTGCTAAGCTTCTATACTTTTTCTGTGTCATCTGCTGTCCTTTACTTGCCATCTGTGGCTTCCACAAAACTCCCAAAAGTTCCCATTTAATTTCTTATGCTCACCTGTGATACACTGAAACCACAATGGGGAAAAATCACAATGTGGAAGGGATAACTGTACACCAATTTCTTTAATGAATATGGATGCAAAAATCTTAAATAAAATATAAGCTAGGAAACTACAATATATTTCAAAGATTGTGACCAACTGGGATTTATACCAGGAATAAGGGACTGATTTAACATAAGGAACACTATTAACATTTGATTGCATCAATAACATAAGTAACAAAAATTATATGTCAATAGACACAGATAGAGTTTTTGATAAAATACAATACTCATTCCTATTAAAAACACTTGAAAGCAAAAGTATAATGGGATTTTTCCTTAAAATGTTAAGAAGCATCTACCTAGGGGGGGCAGAGCCAAGATGGCGGCATAGCAGCAGCAACATATCGTAGCTCTCACATAGCCACCCCAAAATACCCATAAAATAGGACTCTGAACCAATCCTAGAACTCCAAAACACACACAAGGATACTTCCCACTAAAGTCAGCTCGGCTACGAGGAACAATATCAGCACTGCGAACCGAAGCCAGCCTGGCCTGAAGTTGCGGTGGTGCCACGGAGGCGGCTGGATGAGAGGAGCAGTGAGCGGATTAGCGGCAGCTGCGAGCAGCGTTCAGAACTAGGTCAGTGGGACTTGAGAAGTTCGGAGGGAGGAGCAGTCCAGCCGAAAGGCCTCCATAGCGGAAAAGCGAAAGGCAGAAGTTTTGCACCCGCCTCTGCGTTGCAGCTTCCCGCCCGTGGCCTGCAGACAGCAGGGACTAAGCGATTGTTCTCAGGCCAGTGCTCTCGCGTTGAGCGGCCTGGATCCAGATCGCCGTCTTGGGCCTCGATCTTGGGAGTCTTCATTATCCAGCGAGCCAGAAGTAAGTAGGAAGGGTCCCAGCACCTTCCTGAGAGCTACGGCAGCCGGGAGGACCCCAGCAATTTGGGACAGAGCTTTCGCTTCTGGAAGCAGAGCCCCATAGAGATTTTAAAAAAAAAATCACAGACTGACCAACCATGAGTAAGAATAAGCATAAGAAGCAAAGAAAGAACAGCACCCAAACCCTAGATTCCTTCTTTGGGGAAAAGAAAGATCATGGGAGAGAGAGGG
>CM053589.1:79417560-79435035 GCA_028646515.1 Pseudochirops corinnae
ATCTAATAAAATTAAAATGCTATACACTGTACTATTGCACTTCATAGGATTTAGATTTTATTTTCCCCATTGCGTAGTATTTGAAACAAGTTAATAGAGTGGTAGTTTAAATAATATAAATATTGTAGTTTAACTTTTTGCTAATATTCATATATTTACGTGCAATACATATATATGTATGTCTAGTCATATAAATAGACACACACACACAGAACTGTTGCATGATCTTTTCTTAAAATTCTTTGACTAGCCACTACCAGAAACCTAGCACATGAAAGAGAGATGAATACTGCAGTTTATTCACTCACAGTGAGATACTCCACCAGTAGCTGATAGAAATGTGTGTCTCTCATCATTTCACTACTAATATTTATAACATTCTACTTTTCACATAACTTTGGTCAAACATTAGGTTACCACAAAAGAGGATGCTTATCATTTGTTACCAAAAAAGGAATGTGTTCTTGTGTAGCCATTCACACTAGATCAAAGGGAACCAAATACCTCTTGGGAGACCAAGATAAAAGGAGCAGACTTCCTTGGACCATCAAAAACCTTTTGTTGCAATTAGAAAGGAAGCCAGCCTGTTTTAAACTGATATGGTAGTAACATGTTAAAGCAATACATAGTAAGTAGCAAATACAGAGCAAAATGAAGTTATGTTAATTCTTAACAGATTTTAAAAACAGCTCTTAAAAATCTATTTTTAACAGAATCAATGCTGCTATTCAACTGTTGTACAATTTGTAGACTTTGAGATTTGTCAAGGGTCACAAAACAAGAGTGAGTTAGAGGAATAATTTGATTATAGGTCTTCCTGATTCCACGGCTGGCTTCCTATTCATTGTTTCTATGCTACTTGCTTTCTCTCTCATTCTCTCTCTTTCTCTTTTTCTCTCTATCTCTCTCTCCCTCTCCACATATACATATATATGTGTATATATACATAAGAGAGTGTATTTCACATATGTAATATGTGTGTATGTGTATGTATATGTGTAGAGAGATATAAAAATGCAATTCTTGATATCAATATTATTTTCTCTGTCATCATGGGTAACCAAATGCCAGCGCTCTCTTTGATTATCATGAATATCATATATGTATATATATATATATATGTATGTATGTATGAAATTTACAGCCTCTTACCCATGAAAAGTGTTTGTTGCTTTTTAATATTTTTAAATGCTTTAAATAAAATTTTCTAATTTGAACAACATTTGGGGAATGAAAAATCTTAGGTAATCTAAAGGCAAAAACTTGTAAGTCATTTCCACAGATATAGATGGTGGACTAAATCTGTTGCAACCTTCAAAAATATTAATAGAGGTTTTCTTCTCATTTGCCTCTTTCTCAAAAGGGGAGTACAGTATGTACAATGTAGCATGGATATTTCTCTGTAAAATAAATTACTGAATCAAGGACTGAATGAATAAAATGGCATTCTCCCAAATTTTCTTACCCTCAATAAAATTAGTAGCTAAACTTTTCTATTCTTTGAATTTTTGTAGCAGTGAAAACATCCAAAATCAATAGTGATAACTTCACTGACAAGTTTGGTTCATTCTGTCATTTACATAATAGAACCCCAAGTGGATTTTCTATCTTTGTACAGGATATTCTCTTTAGGGAAGGCAAAGAGGAAGTGGAAAGTCATAGGGGAGTGGGACTTCTGCTATGCAGATTTAATTTCCACTTCCTGCTATGATGTTTTCTTGCCTAATCTCCAACCTTCTGAGAGAAAAGTAGAGAGATTGGGCCTCTCATCCGACCAATTGATTGTGTGCTTTACATATTGTGTGCCAGCCCAGTATCCAGCCTACTTTGGGAAAAGGAATGTTGCCTTCTACTCCATGATATTCTCACACCTGGTCATACCCTATAAATCCCAATCATTCTGAATCCCTCATCATCCAAATCCAGTTCCCCTATCTCCCCACCACCCAATTCCTTATTCCTGTCCCAAAGTTTCAACCAAATACCACCCACCCCTTCTACTGTGCTCTTTGGAGTACAGTGGTCCATAGGTAACAAACTTCCCTTTGTCCCAAATCTTTTCCTCTCCTCCCATCTCCCTAGCTATCACTGAAACATGGCACCTTCCTGGTGACAGCTTCTCTGGCTACCCTTTCCAACACCTAGTTGCACCTTCATTTGTTCCTCTTAGCTTACTAGTCAAGGCAAAGAAATTGGAGTACTCAATTCCCATTGCCACTGCCAGGTTTTTTTCCCTACCTCCATCATTCAGTAATCTCTCCTCCTTTTAGGTTCATGCATTTCCCCTCTATCCCTTAATCAAATCCTGGTGGCTGTTGCCCACAGACCTCTAGGTCATTCACCTTCCTTCCTTAATGATTTTGGTATATGGCTCATGGTTTTTCTCTCTTGCTCAATGCCTGCCCTCATACTAGGTTAGTATACATATTGACTCTTCCTCAAACACCATAACCACCCAGTTCCTCAGACCACTCACTTGCCATGACCTACTCTTCTACCACACCTTACCCACACACAAAGATGGTCATATCCATGATCTTGTCATGATCCACAAATATGCCACCTCCTTGTTCAAGAATCCTGAAATCTCCTTATCTTACTATAATCTATTCACTTTTCACTTCTCCCTCTGCCTTCCCTTACAAACCCCTACTCTTCATGTACACCGTGACCTCCAGTTACACAACCCAGGCTATCTCCCCTGCACTAGTCACTTTTCCCCATTTTGACATCTTGGTGAATCAATTCATCTCTACACTCTCCTTGAGTCCTGAGCCCCCTTATCATTTCAGTATTTGTACCAAGCCAACCCTCAACCTTGGTTGACTCTCACCATCTGCCACTCTCTCTCCTACCACACGTTCTGCTGAACAAAGGTTGAGAAAGTTATGCAACCATTCTGATTTTGTCCACTACAAATCTATTAGACAAGCTCAACTTGGTCCTCGCTGCTTGCTAAGCAATCCTACTAATAGATTGCCAATTAGAGGGAAATGTGGAAAGCCAATCTTTGACTATCTTTGTGTGTGGCCTCCCTTATCAACCCACTATCCCACTCTCCACAGCAGCTCTTCCAAATCTTTTTATCCATCAAACCTCCCATTGCTTCCCTTCCCCCCAATCTTTCAACTGAGAGTGTTGCTTCATATTTACAGAAGAAAATGAGGCCATTGACCAAGAGCTCCCTCTTCTCCCCTCTTTCTCATATCACTCATAAGCTTTATATCACTTTCTCCTCCACTCCTATTTCCTGTGATGAGGTAGCCTTACTCCTTACCAGGGTTAACCCCTCTACCTGCTCAAGCAATTTCATTCCATGACCTCTCCTCCAACAGACTGCCCCTTCTCTCATTCTCACTGTCACTTATTTTCAGTCTCTCCTCTTCTATTGAATTATTCCCTATTGTCTACAAACATGCCTGTGTGTCTCATATCCTCAAAAAACCTTCACTTGATCCTTACATTCCCTCTAACTATTTTCCTACATTTCTTTTGATGTTTGTGGTTAAATTCCTTAAAAAGACTATCTACAATAGGTGCATCCACTTCCATTCTGGCTTCCAGCATCATCATTCCACCAAAACGATTCTCCAAAGTTACCCATGATCTGTCATTGCCAAACCCAACGACTGTTTCTCCCTGACCTGTGACAATCATTCTCTTCTCCTTGATAGTCTTTTCTCACTGGGTTTTCACCATTCTTTCCTGGTTTTCCTAACTGTCTGACCACTTTTCAGTCTCCTTTCCTGGATCCTTATCCAGATCATGTCCTATAAACTGTCGGTGACCCTTAGGGTTCTGTCCTGGGCTCTCTTTTCACTCTGTACTACGTTACTTGGTGATCTCATCAGTTCCAGTAGATTAAATTACCAAATTTATATTGATGATTCTCAAATCAAACTGATTTAACCTCTTTTCTGACCTCCAATTTCACCTTTCCAACTGCCTTTCAGACATCTCAAACTGGATGTCCGGTATACATCTTAAATTCAACATATCCAAAACCAACCTCATTATCTTTCACCCAAAGCCCTCCCTTCCACCTACTATTCCTATTATAATAGAGGGCAACACCATACTCCCAGTCCCTCAGGCTTACAACGTAGGAACCATCTTGTCTTCCTCACTATCTCTCAGCCCCCATATCCAAACTGTTGCCAAGTTTGTCAATTTTACCTTTGCAACATCTCTCAAATATACCTCCTCTCCTGACACTGCTACCACTCTAGAGCAGACCTTCATCATAATACACTTGGATTATTGCATATATAGCCAATGCAATACCCACAGCAACTGCTATGAATATACAGGCATATTCCCAGGTTTGAATCACAAAATATAACAGACTCTCTTCTGTGAAGAGAAAACCAAGACATTTATTCAAACACCAGTATGCCAGATCCATCATAGTAACAAAGAAGTGTATACACATTGCCAATGCAGGGAGCACCGACACCACCAGGGTTCTTTTCAAGACAAAGTCCATACATGTCACCAATGGAGGGAACACAAATATCTCAAATCTTCTCTCAGGCCTCCACACAAAACAAGTTTCCTTAGGCAAAATCACTCCCTCTCTCACTCATGCTAGCTGCTCTGCTCTGTGTGCTTTCTCTCTCCCAGTTGAGTCTCTCTCTCAGTTCTGCCTCATCCATAGTTCCTGCTCCTCCCATTTGACAAGCTCCTCTCACCAAGGGTCATATGACGCTGGCTCATGTGACTCAGGTTTCCATGTGACTCAGGCTCAAAGCAGGTCACATAGGCGTATTAATGGGCTAGAAAAAATCTTCCCATTCCATTAACAATACACTGCAATAGCCTGCTGGTGGGGCAGCCTTCTTCAAGTCTCTCCCCACTCCAATTCATTCTCAGTTCAGCCACCAAAGTGATTTTTTCCTAAAGCACGAGTCCAACCATGTTATCTCCCTATTCAATAAACTTCCAGGAGCATATACAAAATACTTAGTTTGGCATGCAAAGCCCTTCATAACCTAGCCCCCTCCTACCGTTCTGGGTTCTTATACCTTACTTCCTAAATATACATTCTTTGATTCAGTGAGAGAGTGAACCTATAAAGTGCATTGAACATGAAATTTTTTTAAATTGTAGAAAGTCATAAAGGAACATTTATTTCTCTTCTGCTTGACACTGGCCCTAAGACTTGGATTGCATTGCTAATCAATCAATAAACATTAAGTGCCTGCTATTCTCCAAGAGCTGTGCTGGGGGACAAAAAGGCAGTATAGAGTCCTTGCCCTCAAAGAGCTTACAGTCTAATCAGGGAGAAACATGCAAACAAATATATACAAAATAGACTAGATCAATAACTAAACATTTATTAAGTGCCTACTATGTGCCTAGGTACTGTGCTACATACAGGATAAATAGGAAATAATTAACAAAGCGAAGGCACTAGAATGGTGGTTGGGAAAGGCTTCCTGTAAAAGATGAGATTTTAGTTGGAACTTAAAGGAAGCCAGGGAAGCCAGTAGCCAGAGATGAGGAAGAAAAGCATTCCAGGCCTGGGGATAGCCAGAGAAAATGCCCTGGTCCAAGAAATGGATCATCAACAGTCAGGAAGTCAGTGTCACTGGATCAAAGAATGGGAGTAAGGTGTAAAAAGCCTGGAAAAGTAGCAGTGGACTAAGTTGTAAAGGACTTTGAAAGCCAAACTGAGCATTTTCTATTTGTTCCTGGAAGGGAGCCATCAAAGTTTATGGAACAGGGAGGTAACAAGGTTGGACTCCTGCTTTAGGAAAATCACTTCGGTGGCCAAATAGAGAAGGAATTGGAGTGCAGAAAGACTTGAGGGAGGTTGACTCACAAGCAGGCTGTTTCAATAGAACTGGTGTGAAATGATGAAGGCCTGTGCTACAATG
The DNA here is from genome assembly GCA_028646515.1 of Pseudochirops corinnae. Taxonomy (NCBI): domain Eukaryota; kingdom Metazoa; phylum Chordata; class Mammalia; order Diprotodontia; family Pseudocheiridae; genus Pseudochirops; species Pseudochirops corinnae. Next base: position 79,423,440 of record CM053589.1, read on the forward strand.
GTAGCAGTGTCAGAGGAGAGAAAGCTTATTTGATTGATGTTGTTGACAACTTTAGATATGAGAGTTGAGACATAATGAGGAAACAAAATGACCCCTAGGTTGTAAGCCTAAGTGATTGAGAGTGATGAGGTGCTTGGGTGCCTATGTTTGTAACATCAAGTTGTAACATCAGTTTGTAAAATCACACTTGTGCTTGGGTACCTATGTTTGTAACATCAGTTTGTGAAATCAAGTTGTAAAATCACATTTCTCCCCAGCCTCAAAGTATTACCCCTGCCCCTTACCTGGGCCAGCACTCTGCCTAGCAACCATTCATGAACTGCTTATTCCTGCTTGGTACAATAAGCTATACCTATGAATCCTTCACTAAACCTTCTATAAACAATTCCTTTAGCTTAGAGAAATGTATATCTCCCCTTAGTATAATGGCCAGCTGTACCTATGAATCTTTTGATGCACTATTAGTAAATTAACTCCTCAGCCAATTAGGCACATCCTGAATCCCATTAGCCTAGGTTCTCAGCATCCATCTTGTCAAACATGACATTGATGGTAGCAGACTAGGTACTTCTCAGTCAGCTCTGACCTATAGTTGATTTAATGACATTTCAAGCCTAAAACCACACCTCCATGCAACCACCCCTTGGGCTATTTCCCAGTATATTATGGATAATACACCTATGCCTGCACAGTAGATATTAAAAATGCATGTTCATTTAAGCACTGATCACTCCTTAACTCCTCCCTAATCCCACCCTTACTCACCTAGTTAGCATAATTGACATCTGATTTAGGGTTGTAACTCTTTATAATCTTTACCTATATCCCCTATAAGGTTGCAGGTTCCCTAAGAACTCTGGCCCGCTGTGAAGCATAATAATAAATTTTTACAATCCTGACTTAAAAGATTGCTTGGGTCCTGTGAATTCATTCCAGACTGCTCACCAAGGGACTCTGGTTATTGGGGTCCCTGAAACACCTACCGTTATCCCTCTTCAAGAGGAGCACATTGCCCTCTACAATAATAGGGAAGGTGGGTTGGGGGGAAAGACAATGAGTTCTGTTTCAGACTTATTGAATTTTAAGTGTCTACTGAACATCCAGTTTGAGATGTCTGAAAGGCAATTGAGATATGAGAAGGAAGGTCAGCAGAGAGATTGGTGCAGGAAAGGTAGATTTGTGAATCAGCATAGAGATGGTACTTAAGTCCATGGGAGCTGATAAGATCACCAAATGAAGTAGTATGGAGGGAGAAGAGAAGACAGTCCATGATAGAACCCATAGATAGGACATGTAGGGTTAGAGAGTGTGATCTGGAGGAAGATCTGGCAAATAAGAAGGAGCTTTTTTTGTTCAGGCTTGGGACACTGTATTGTTCTCCCTTAGAGTTATTCTGAATTAATGAGGCTTGGGCGGACCTGAGAGAAGAGCGACATATTGAATTTGGAGGGTGGAAAGTTCTCCTATATACTTCCATGCTTTATTATCTGGAGGGAAATGGCAGTAGTTGGTGACCAAAGAGGTAATGCTAAATATGTGCCTCTAACACATTATGGGTGTGTCTCTGGGCAAGTTGGTTAATCTCTAGGAGAGGTGAGGAGACAGACACACACACACAGGAGAACAACAGATTCACGTGAACTATCCGTTTTCTTCGTTTTTCTTCTACATGGCTTAGTACAGTAAAGGGCAGATATACAACAGTCCCAGACAATATAACACGTGTTACAAAGCCAACTTTCAGGGCTCTGGAGCTGCGTAAACTCTGGCCCACAGAGGGCGACGGCAGTGCACGAGGACACGCCAAGGAGCACATTCGGGGTGCGCAAGCGCAGTGCGAGTGCCGCGGCGGAGGTGGCGGCCCAGGGGAAGTGAATGGTTTTACCCAGCGGGCTCCGCGTCTGCCCTCGCCCCGGTCGCATGATCCGCGGCCGTTTTCCTCTTTCAGCTGGGCCATGGCGTTCACGTTTGCTGCCTTCTGCTACATGCTGGCGCTGCTGCTCACCGCCGCACTCATCTTTTTCGCCATCTGGCACGTGAGTAGCAAGCGGGATGCAGAGGGTGGGAGAGAGAAAGCAGGGGCGGCGGCGGCAGCTTTACCTGCTTCCGGCCCGCCATTGGGGATGAGGCGCGGCTTCTCTTTGGGAGATTGGCCCCTGGGAAACGCCGGGGGCGGCGAGGGAGGAGCTATCTCCGGCTCTGTGAGCTTCGCGCCTCCCGCCCCCACCCCGTCGGCCCTCCGACCTACCGAAGTCATCTTACACCCCGGCAGATGCCGTCCTCAACTTCCCGTTGGTGCCCAGCCCAGAGGCTTAGCGGCTTTGCTCAGACCCCATTGGGCTTGAGTTTGCCTTCTTATTAACCCTTTCCCTTCCGACTTGTTCTCGGGGGCTTTTTGACCGCTGATCCCCAGGAAGTCTGTGTCCACTTAGGATGAGGAAGCGAGGGGAAAGTTTCCCGGGCTCGTGATTTGTCCTTTGGCAGTCCCTCCTTTTGGAAGGCCAGAAGGAGGTGCAGCAACTTACACTTTGGACCTATTATCCGCTTTATTAGTTTTGTGTGAGTTTCCACGTCGGGTCAGGTACCCTGAGTTAATGCTTCCTCCCACCTTGATATTTACTTAACTTTAGTACTAGGAGGTCTCCTGCCTCCCCACTCCCCCTGAGGGGCGTGGCTGATTTTGTTTTTGTGGGTTTGTTTTTTGTTTTTACTTCCAAGTACCTTGTGCTGTGGGTGCGTAATAGATATTTGAATTAATTTCATGTACTTGCTTGTGTGCATTTAAAGTAAAAGTAATATGTTAATTTGCCACTTGATTTTACAAGTTGGGTATAGTATTTGCTACTACTTATTTCTGAACACTTTTTAAAAATAGTGTTTTGAGAAGATATTATAGGGGATTTTTAGGGGATCTATTAATACTGACATACCATCCATGCCTCCTTTATCTATATCATTCTCATCCTTGTTATAGATCCTGCACAGAAGATCCACCCAGGGTCCTGCAGGCTTTCCTTTAATTTTAGTTTTCTTTATGGTTCTCAGTAATGAACCAGTCAGGTTGTCCAGCTATTTTCCTCTGATCCACTTACATGAATGACCCACCTTCTGTTACAGATGTAACTCAGTAAACTGGCCATCCAGTTGCATGTTATAGTTTAAACAATAAACAAAACATATTTTATTTAGTTTTTCCACTATGGCTGTTAGGTTTATTGTTCTCTTTTGATCTCAGAATGCCCTATAATAATCTGAGACTTGATGGCGGTCTCTATAATCTCATCCTCATACAGAAGCAGGTGATTTTTCTCAAATGCCTTTGATAACATATGTCTCACTACTTTTAAATGCATTTCTCTGGTTGAATTTATCCAGAACTCATACATGCATAATAAACTTATTGCTAGAGGAGAGCTGTTAATGCTACTATTTGCTCTGCTAAGTTGTTGTTTTTTTTAAATAAACAACCAGCACATAGTAGGATCTTGTAATATAGATGCCTTTTTGTCAGTTGTCTGACTATGAAGGTGTTGGCTTTCTGTAGAAAATCATTTGTGAAAGCCTGTTTGCTCCTCACATTTTAATCAAGGATAAACAAAAAAGTCATGATCATAAAGATTTATAAAGATGAGAAGTGGACATACAGATCAGTAGTTAGTGGTGTTTTCATGATTGTCTTTTTAAGATAATAATGTTATCTGTGATTTTCCACCTCCACCTCTTACCCTCCCTATTCTTTTTGCATACTTTGAAGTGGATCACTTCCTACTTTCAGGATTGTCACTTTCAGCAGTGTAGTTGATTTGGTCCAGCCCCTGTTCCTAACTCTATGATCTCAAGTGTGCTATTTCACATATAACACTACAGAAACTGGTTTCTTTTTCCCTGATTATGAAAATATATTGTTATAGAAATGCTGAAAATTTGTCTTTTTTTCCTGACAGTCCTTTGCCCTCTCAATTTTATTCATGTTCTTGGCATAATAGGACCATTCTTCAAAACATTTTTATAGATTTGAATTTTTTTAAAAAAATATGCTTTATTAATAACCAAACATCTAAAACTGTCTGATAACATTATAATATAACAATCTGCTTTACTGGTCTCTTGCCTCTTGTGAAGATGAAGGTGTGCTACTACTGGTGTACTACTCCCTGGAACTTCAGTTTCCTTTTCACTTGTCTTGTTTCATTTTACCTTAACCATTTAATATATATTTTGCCATGTTTCTCTGAGTTTCTTATATTCATCATTAATTACATTCAGTCAGTTAGACAACAAGCATTTATTAAGTGCCTACTTTGTGCCAGGCTCTCATAAACTAGGGGATTTTTGGTTTTGTTTTGTCTTTGGTTGTTTTTGAGGGGAGTAGGAATATTATTTATGGTTCTTTGCTACCACCCAGGGTGCTTAGCATTCTGGTATTAACTCTACCTTCTAGGTTGGGCAAATGGCCTTATCTTTTGCCTCTCTGAGGACCCTATTTCTCCAGGCTTTTTCATTGATCTACCCATCTCACTAGACATTTTTCTTCCCCTCTGAGAGTCTCTTTCTTCCTTTAAGATACAGCACAAGAACCATCTTCTGCCTGATTCCCTCACATCAAATCAACAAGCATTTTTTTTTGTCACTTTTGTCACTTTTCAATGTATTTATTGATTTTAATTTTCAACATTGCTTCCACAAGATTTTGAGTTCCAAATTTTCTCCCTATCTCTCTCCTCTCCCAACCCCATGCATTCTGATTACCCCTTCCCCCAATCTGTACTCTGTTCTCTTCCCCCCCCTTCCCTCTTATCCCTTTCCATTCTATTTTCCTGTAGGGTAAGATAGATTTCTATACTCCATTGCCTTTGTATCTTTATTCTCCAGTTACACGTAAAAACAGTTTTTAACATTCATTTTTTTAAAACTTCTAAATTCTCTCCCTTCCTCCCTCCCCACCCACCCTCATTGAGAGGTCAAGCAATTTGATATAGGTCATGCAAAACACTTCCATAGTAGTCATCTTGTGAAAGATTTTATTTCCCTCCATTCTACCCTGCCTCCCCTTTTATTCTGTTCTGTCCTTTCACCCTGTCCGACACTTCTCAAAAGTGTTTCCTTCTTATTACACCCTCCTGCAATGTCCTCCCTTCTAATATATCCCCTTCTCCCCTATTTTCCTGTAGGGTAATATAGATTTCCATACCCAATTGAGTGTGTATATAATTCCCTCCTTAAGTCAAACCCAGTAAGGTTCATTCAGTCCCCCTCACTTCCCCCTACTTCCCCTCCCCTTTGAAAGCTTTTCCTTCCCTCTTTTGTGTGAGATAATTTACTCCATTCTGTTTTTCCCTTTCTCCTTTTCCCAGTACATTCCTCTCTCACCCCTTAATTTTATTTTTTAGATATCATCCCTTCATATTCAACTCACCTTGTACCCTCTATCTATATATTTGCCTTCCAACTACCCTAATACTGAGAAAGGTCTCATGAGTTACAAGTATCATCTTTCCATGTAGAAATGTAAACAGTTCAACTTTAATAAGTTCCTTAGGACTTCTCTTTCCTGTTTACCTTTTCATGCTTCTCATGAATCTTATATTTGAAAGTTAACTTTTCTGTTTAGCTCTGGTCTTTTCTCAAGAATGCATTAAATTCCTGTACTTCATTGAATATCAAATTTTCCCCTCATTGATTACACTCAGTTTTGCTGGGTAGGTGATGCTTGGTTTTAATCCTAGCTCCTTTGTCCTCTGGAATATCATATTCCAAGCCCTCAGATCCCTTACTGTAGAGGCTGCTAAATCTTGTGTTATCCTGATTGTGTTTCCACACTGCTTGAATTGTTTCTTTCTGGCTACTTGCAATAGTTTGTTTCTCTTCGACCTAGGAACTCTGGAATTTGGCTATACTATTCTTGGCAGTTTTCCTTTTGGGATCTCTTTCAGGAAGTGATTGGTTGATTCTTTCCATTTCTGTGTTACCCTCTGGTTCTAGAATATCAGGGCAGTTTTCCTTAATAATTTCTTGAAAGATGCTGTCTAGGCTCTTTTTTTGATCATGACTTTCAGGTAGTTTGATCATTTTAAAATTCTCTCTCCTGGATCTATTTTTCAGGTCAGTTGTTTTTCTAGTGAGATATTTTATATTGTCTTCCATTTTTTCATTCTTTTGGTTTGTTTTATAATTTTGTGATTTCTCATAGTCATTAGTTTGCTTTTACTCCATTCTAATTTTTAAAGAATCTTTTTTTTTTTTGCAGGGGGGGAGGCAGGGCAATTGGGGTTAAGTGACTTGCCCAAGGTCACATGGCTAGCAAATGTTAAGTGGCTGAGGCCAGATTTGAATTCAGGTCCTCCTGACTCCAGGGTCAGTGCTCTATTCACTGTGCCACCTAGCCGCCCCCTCCATTCTAATTTTTAAGGAATTATTTTCTTCAGTGAGCTTTTGGACCTAGTTTTCCATTTGGCCAGTACTGCTTTTTAAGACAGTCTTCTCTTTGTTGGCTTTTTGGACCTCTTTTGCCATTTGGGTTAGTCTGTTTTTTAAGATGTTTTTTCTTCAGCATTTTTGGGGTCCCCTTTAGCAAGATGTTGACTCATTTTTCATGATTTTATTTCATCACTCTCATTTCTTCACAATTTTTCCTCTACTTACTTGATTTTCAAAATCAGCTTCTTTTTGAGCTCTTCTATGGCCTGAAACCAATTCATATTTTTCTTGGAGACTTTGGATGTAGGAGCTTTGACTTCGTTGTCTTTTTCTGATTGTATCACCAAAGCAAGATTCTGTAGTCTGATTTTTTTTCCCCTCTATTTGCTCATTTTCCCAGCCAACTTTTTAACTTTCTTAAAGTAGGGATCTGTTTCCAATGTGGAGGGCATACTGTCCCAAGCTTCAAGAGTATTGTATAACTTTTCAGAGATACTTCTAGGGACCTCTAAGTTTTTGGTTCTTCCCAGGTAGTATGATCTAAACGTAGATATTTACTCCTCTCCTGGCCTGTGCTCTGGTCTATAAGTGACTACAAGCACTCTTTTCTGCCCTGGAACTGTGAGGAGGGTCCCCCCCTCCACTGCTGCCAAAAGCTCTGCTATGCCAGTGCTCCTCTCACCTCAGGACTGCAACCCAGATCTAAGTATGGGCAAACGAACAGAATCTTGCCTTAGTGCCGGCAAAGAGATCCCTGTAATCTTTCTGATCAATTGTTTCGATCCCCTTATTGTCTGTGGGGTAAGAGTGCTCGAAGTATCTGCTGCCAGGTAGCGGGCTGCCCCCTGCCCCCACCCCAGGGCTCCTCTAGGGATGATCTGCGCTACCCTCTCACCCAGGTCCACAGTTCTTTCCCACTAATCTTCTAAGTTGTCTTTGGCGTTTTGGGGGTTGAGAAATCTGGAGACCACCTCAGCTGCTGGTGATTCAGTCCCCTAGGGCCTGATCTGTACCATTTCATCCCACACTGGATTGCACTCTTCTCCCACTCTGGCACAGCAGACCTGTCCTGTCAGCCATCCAAGTTGTCTTGGGCTGGAAATTTGTTTCACTCTTGTCTTTTTGTGGGTTCTGCTGCTCTAGAATTTGTTTAGAGTCATTTTTTACAGGTATTTGGAGGAGTTTGGGGGAGAGCTCAAGTGAGTCTCCGGCTTTTACTGTGACATCTTGGCTCTGCCTCCCAACATTAGGTACCTACAGTTCTATGTTCCAAGCTCTGTGGATATGAAGGCAAATGACAGGCCCTGCTCTCAAAGAATATCAGAATATAATGAGAGAGACAACATGCAAACTACTATATACAAGCAAGACCCAGACTTAACTGCAAGAAGGCATTAATAATAAGGGAGATTGAGAAAAGGTTCTTGTAGAACAGCAGTTCTCAACCTGTGGGTCACGACTCCTTTGGGGGTCGAACGACCCTTTCACAGGGGTCACCTAAGACCATTGGAAAACACATATTTCCCATGGTCTTAGGAACCGAGACAGCACTCCTCTATCCATCTCCAGGAGGGTCCGCCTACATGCAGATATGCCCACATACGAGTATTAAAGGGTCATGGCATTAGGAAGGTTGAGAACCACTGTTGTAGAAGGTTGAATTTTGAAGAAAGACAGGGAAGCCAGGAGGCAAAAGGGAAAAGGAATAAAATTCAAGGCATGGGGGACAGGCAATGGAAAATTCACAGAGTTAGGAGATGGATTGACTTGTTGAGGGAAAAGCAAGGAGGCCGTTGTCATCAGGTTTCAGATTATACAGGGATGAGTATAAGAAGATTTGTGGAGACCAGGTTATGAAAGACTTTGCATGCCAGACAGATGATTTTATAGTTGATCTTGGAGGGAATTAGGGAGCCACTGGAGTTTATTAAATAAGGGGTGATGTGGTCAGATCTATACTTAAGGAAGATCCATTTGGGAGCTGAGTGGAAGATGGACTGGAGTAGGGAGAATTTGAGGCAAGGAAAACAAGCAGCAGGCCTATACAATTATTTAGGCGTGAGGTGATGAGGGCATGCCTCATAGTGACAGAGAAGAGAAGAAAGTGGATACAAGATATGTGGGGGATAGAATCAATAGAATTTGGTAATAGATTGATCATAGGAGTGGTGAGAGAGAGATTGAGGAGTCATAGATGCCACCTTTGTTGCCAATCTGTGTGACTGAGAGCATGGTAGTATCCTTGACAGTTGTGGAGAAATTTAGAAGAGAGGAGGGTTTTGAGGAAAAGATAATGGATTAAATTTGAAGGAGGGGTATTTCTGAGCGGTGATCTACAGATTGTCTTGGTTCATCCTTTATTATGAAAATTCTGGATAATTTTCTTATTTTTTGTATTTTGATATATGGTCATTGATTTGTCATACTGTTCTATAATTCTTAATTTATTATCTCTATGCCTCCTTTCCATGCTCTCTAGGTAATCCAAAGGATTCTTTTATCAGACACAACTTTGGGTTTGGTATTTTTGTTTTTGAAGTTTTACTCTTTTTTCCTTCTCCTTTAGAATTCTTTCTCAGTTAACAGTCAGAACACACCTGTGTTTGTGCATTTTTTTTCTTTTCTTCATCACACATTTTGTGGCTTTTGCAAGTAAGTAGATTCTGGAGACAATTGCAGGGATACTTAATCATATTCAAGTGCTGTGCTAATCAGCATATTTCCTCATCATACCTGTTTTGGTACTTTTACTTTCAAGAGTTCAGTTAAATCAGTTAGAGGCCCTAGAAAGGGAACATTCTTTGCCCCTTTATAGGTGCCTAAGTTGGGGCATTGCTCAAGCCTGTATTCATAAAGATGAGTTCCTTTTGATTTTGGTTCTTCAATGGAAGCCTGGAAAGGAGTGAGTGAAACTCCTAAAAGAGATGGATTTGTCACACTATGTCTGTTCCCTAATCCTAGTTTGCTTCCCTTCCTCCTCTACTGCCCTAGAATGTCCTGAAGGCTAGTCCTCCCCACCCCCAAGTGAAGCTTTAGCAGTAGGCTTTCACCTCAGTACCACCATACTGGTATGGTCAGGTCAGCTGGTGAAATTCAAGTGGCAGATCAAGACCGCAGTGGCCATCAGGACAGATATGATTGTCGATGCAAATAAGCACTCTGGATATGGTAGGAAGAAACATGGTCATCCTGTTGAGTGGACAGATTTTGCCCACTCTCAGAGGATGCTTTGGGTATGGCTCCTGAAACATGAGTTGGTTAAAGAGATATAATCTCTGGCCAAGCTTTGGGGATGCAAGTAAAACTGTACCATGATATGTAATATGGAGTCATTAAGGTCCCTTCAGTCCCACCCAGACCTAAGACAATAGGTCATTTGGGGCACACTGATTTTCATGGGAGGTTTTGGGGGAAAGAGCTCTGAGGGAAAGGAAACCTATATGGAAACTTACAGTATCCTCTATGCTAATTATTATGGGTTGGATTAAATGGAAACACTTGGAGATGCCCAAGCTGTCCCATGTAATTAACACCAAATAATCCTGGATCCCAGGAAGTCTGAAGAAGTCAGCTGGCTGTTTACAGTGGACTACATCAAAATTAGTTTAATTGTCATTCCAGTTGCTGAACTTGTTCCTGACCCCATTACTGTGATGGACCAGACAGCGTAGGTCCCCAGTGAGAATATCAGGTTATTCCTTTGCCATTGCCTTTCTATTCCTATAGCTACCTAGTCAGGAGCAGTTTAGTTCTTAAACTCAACCTCATAACACCAGATACCCACTATTGGTTCACAAACTCTGGGTTTGATGTTTCTGTTTTTGAAATTTTACTCTTTTCTTCCTTCTTTAGAATTCTTTCTCAGTTGACTGTCAAAACACCTATGTTTCTGCATTTTTTCTTTTCTTCGTTATCACACATTTTGTGGCTTTTGCAAGTAAGTAGATTCCGGAGACTATACTAATAATTGTAGTGTACTCTCAAAAAATAAATAAAACTAACTAGCTGTATGGTACTACAGAAATAGGGAAAGGAAATTTCACTGGAGAAATTTCTCAAACTTTAGAGAATAATTAGTAAAGATAATCCACAGATTTTTCTCAAAAATTGAGAAAAAAAATCACCTTATCACATTCCTTGATAAGACAAATATAATGCTAGTACCTAAACCAAGGAAGGAGAAAGTAGAAAAAGAGAATTGTAGACCAGTATTATTAATAAATATCAATTCAAAAATTGTAAATAATATCCTGTCAGAGTACAGCTATTCAAGAAGTCATTCATTGTGACTATGACCAAGTTGGTCAAGATGGTTTTGTACCATAGATGCAAGAATGATTCAGTAGAAAGATAACTGGAATAATTAGGCATTAAAAGTAAAAGTGGGTTTATTTAGTCACATAATTATCTCAGTAGAGAAAAAGCCTTTGACAAGGTATGATATTTCTCCATTTTTTTTGAGGGGGGAAGGCAAGGCATTTGGGATGAATGACTTACTTGCCCAAGGTCACACAGCTAGTAAGTGTGTCAGGTGTCTGAGGCCAGATTTGAACTCAGGTCCTCCTGACTTCAGGGCTGGTGCTCTTTTCACTGCACCACCTAGCTACCCCACAACATTTCTTTATGCTAAAAACTCTACAGAGAATAAGCATAGAGGGACTTTTTATAATATCATCAAAAAAAAAAAAAACAAAACCTAAAACCAAAAGCAAGGATCATATGCAGTGGAAATACTCATTAAATACAAGAGTAAAGTAAAAAAACTCTTCCCACTATAATTTGATAAAGCTATGGGAATGCTAGAAATAGCAATAAGACAATAGAAAAAATTAAAGGCAAAAAGATAAAGAAGTAAGACTGTGAATCAGCAAAGATACTAATTGAGACAATAGTTTAAACAGAGTTGCAGGCTACAAAAGAAGACCTCCAAATCTACAGCATATTTATAGAGAATAATTACAAAATCCAAGAGGCAGTAATAGAATACTAAATCCTTTTCCGGATAATTACAAAATGCTCAAAATGTATGGGGATCAGTCTGTCAACACACAAAATGTATAGATTTAATTATGCAGTAATTTTTTTTAATGCAGAAATTCTTTTTTTTTTTTTTTTTAAATTTTATTATAGTTTGCATCATTCATTTCCACAAGATTTTGAGTTACATATTTTCTCCCCC
>CM053589.1:79435535-79453408 GCA_028646515.1 Pseudochirops corinnae
TTCTTTCCTTCTTTTTTATTGTATTGACTAAAGGTCTATCGAATTTATAGGTTTTTTTTTTCATAAAACCAGCTTTTAGTTTTATTTATTAGTTCAATAGTTTTCTTAATTTCAGTTTTATTAATCTCTCTTTTGGTTTTCAGTATTTCTAATTTCATATTTAATTGGGAATTTTCAGTTTGTTCTTTTTCTAGCTTTTTCAGTTTCGTGCCTAATTCATTGATCTCCTTTTTCTCTGTTTTATTCATGGAAGCATTCAGAGATATAAAACTTCCCTTAAGAATGACTTTCACTGCATCCCTTAAGTTTTGGTAGGTTTTCTCATTATTGTTGTTTTCTTAAATGATGTTACAGATTGTTTCTATGTTTTGTTGTTTGACCCACTCATTGTTTAGGATAAGATTATTTAGTTTCCAATTAGTATTTAGTCTGTCTTTCCACGGTGCTTTATTACATATAATTTTTATTGCATTATGATCTGAAAAAGATACAATTAATACTTCTGCATTTATGCACTGGATTGTGAGGTTTTATGTCATAATATGTGGTCAGTTTTGTGTGTGTGCCATGTACCACTGAGAAGAAGATATATTCCTTTTTATTTCCATTCAGTTTTCTCCAGAAGTCTGTCATATCTAACTTCTTTAAAATTCTATTCACCTCCTTAACTTCTTTCTTGTTTATTTGGAGGTTAGATTTAACAAGTTCAGAGAGAGGGAGGTTTAGATCCCCCACTGGTGTAGTTTTGGTCTCTATTTCTTCCTCTAACTATCTTAACTTCTCAAAGCATCTGACTGCTGTACTACTTGGTGCATATATTTTTAGTAATGATATTACTTCATTGTCAATTGTACCTTTTAGCAGGATATAGTTTCCTTTCTTATCTCTTTTAATTAAATCTATTTTTGCTTTTGCTTTGTCTGAGATTAAAATTCTTATCCCTGCCCTTTTACTTTAGCTGGAGCATAATATATTCTCCTCTTGCCTTTTACCTATACCCTATGTTATTACCCTCAAGTAGGTTTCTTAATATTTACATTAGAAATCTCTGAGTCTAGTTTTGGGGTCTGTGCTTGGGTTAAGCTTTATCCAGGTACTCCTGAATGGAATGATCCTGCATGTGGTGGTCATACTTATGTCCTTTTATGTGTGGAATTCTGCCACTACTCTGTTGTTGGGATCTCCCTTGGACTTTTATCTTTCCATGGAGTTCCTGGGCTTTGCCGTTGGGCTCAAGGACTGTTCTTTTGCTGATCTCTATGACAAGAGCAGAGTTTTCCATCAATGTTGGGTTCCTGTAATTTTCTGGTATCCTTCTGTTGATCCCTGCGCTGGAAAGAATTTTTTATAGGTAATTTTTATTTCTTTATAGACAGCTGCATTTTTGAAGTTTTATTGGCTGGTTTTGTCTCCCCTTCATCCTAACATGCTGCCACTGTCATAATCTTCCAGATGTAATATACCTAGAAGCATCCTAATACCAATCAGTGATAGTACATAAAAGCTCTTAAAAAGCAGTTCTAGAATTGCTTTCTTGGGAAAATAAGTTTGCAATGAAGGTAAAAATATTGTAAATGATCTATAAGAACATAATAATCTAATGCACTTTGTTTTTTCTGAGGAGGGAAGGCAAGGCAATTGGGGTTAAGTGACTAACTCACACAGCTAGTAAGTGGCAAGTGTCTGATGCCACATTTGAAACCAGGTCCTTTTGAATTCAGGGCCGGGGCTCTATTCATTGTGACACATACCTTCCCCAACAGACAGTCATACTGTTTAAACTATTAGAGATTTTCAAAATCAATACATGATAGAAAATGTTGACTTCTTATTGATTGAGCATTAGTCATAGAAATTAAAATATAATATATAATCAGCATCTCACAAGATTGTATGTACAATCAGTATTTTTATTCATTTTGGTTTTATTACAAATATTTTTTCACCTGTTTGTTCAAATTCAAAAATAAATCTTAATAAGTTTGTCTGCAAGGTTTATGCCATTTTATTTAAAGTTGAGTTCAGCCACTGCATGAAGTTTTAGAAATGCTCCTAAATATTGAATATTTTTGAATGTTCATTTCCCCCCCTGAAAGCTTGTGCTCAATTTCGCTGGGTAGTTGATCCTTAGTTGTAAACCAAGCTCCTTTACATTACAGAATATCTTATTCCAAGACCTCCGATCCTTTAATGTAGAAGCTGCAAGGGCCTGCTTAATCCTGACCATGATTCCACAGTATTTTAATTGTTTCTGACTACTTGTGGTATTTTCTCCTTAATCGGATAATTCTGGAATTTGACTGCAATATTCCTTGGCATTTTCACTTTGGAATCTCCTTCAGGAAGTAATCAGTAGTTTCTTTCTATAACTTTTTTATCCTCTAATTCTAGGACCTCAGGGCAGTTTTCCTTGATGATTTCTTGAAAGATGCTGTCCAGGCTCTTTTTTCCATCATGTTTCTCAGGTAGACCAATAATTCTTAAATTGTCTCGCCTATATCTATTTTCCAGGTCAGTTGTTTCTCCAATGAGGTATTTTACATTTTCTTCTATTTTTTTCATTCTATTGATTTTTTTGGACTGATTCTTGATGTCTCATAGAATCATTAGCTTCCAGTTGCCTAATTCTGATTTTTAATGAATTGTTTTCTTCACTTAGGTTTTGTACTTCTTTTTCCATTTGACCAACTGTACTTTTTAAGGAGTTAGTTTTCTTCAGTGTACTTTTTTCAATTTTGTTAACTGAATTTTAAATTTTTTTTCTACTTCTCTTATTTGATTTTAAAATCCTTTTTGGGCTTGAGACCAATTCATATTCCCCTTTGAGGTTTCAGTTGTAGGTATATTGACCATGTTGTCCTCTCCTGAATTTGTGTTTTGATCTTCTCTGTCACCAAGATACTTCTCTAAGGTCATTGTCTTTTTTTTTTAACTTGTCTTGTTCATGTTGTTTGCCTTATTTTTTGACTTTTAAATTTGATCTCTGCTTCTGGGGTTCAGGGGCCACTGTCCCAGACTACTTGTGCTGGGGGCTAGGGTTCCGGTTACTGGTTTTCTGTGCTGGGCCCTCAGGTGCTTGCAGCTGGATGTTGTAATGGTTTGGTATTTTACCTGGTGCTGATCTAGAGGTGGTGTGGGCCTGGTTTTGGTGCTTGCCTGCTCCTCCATGCTGGGGCTTAGGATCTCCTGTTGGTCTGCTGAGGTGGGACTTGCTGGTGGCTTGCTGGGTCACCTCCCATGCTGTACTAGTCCCCTTTAGCCACAGCAAGAGGGAGCTTTCCTGTTAATCCCCATAGCCTCCCAGCTAGAGCGAAAAGACTGCCATACCCCGTCTTTCTGCTGGCTTCACTGTTCAAGGATTTTTCTTGGGGTAGTATTCTCTGGGTTTTTTAAGGTCAACAAGGGAAAGTGAGAGTGACTTACTGTTTACTCTGCCACCTTGGCTCCTGGAAGTTTAATTAGGTGACTTTCAAACATTCAGTCTTTGGGCTGATAGCCCCAGGAGTAGTTGGTGCCACTGCCACACCCCATGCACAGGACTGTATTTCTTTCTCACCTAATTCTGACAGCTCCTCCCCCACTCTTTTCTACCCCATCTCACCTTTTGTGCTGAGAGGTCTGGAAATCACTACTGCTGCCAGTGATTCAATCCCTCAGGGTATGCTCAGACCTCACTATGTTGGGGTCCCTGTTGGTGCAGCCTGCGTGCTAGACTGCACTCTTCTCCTAGTCTGGCACGGCAGATCCTTCCTGTTGACCTTCCAGGTTGTCTTGGGCTGGAAATATGCCACATTCTGCCTCTTTGTGGATTCTGCTGTTCTAAAATTTATTCAGATTTACTTTTTAGAGGTATTTGAAGGATTTTCTGGGAGAGCTCAGGTGAGTCCCTGCTTTCACTATATCATCTAGGCTCTTTCCCAACATTGTATATTTTTTAGGGAGTGTAACTCTTATATACTAACTTAAAAGAAGGATTTGGGGCAGAGCTTCTAATTCTGGGACAAACATTTATTTTCCTGTTAGCTCACACTAATTTTTTTGTATATGTACTTTGAAAATAAGATATATTTATGCTGAGCAAATTGTTTCTACTCAACTGCAACCCTGCTTGTGATCAACTGCCTTCATTTCTAGGACACAGGGTCAGAATTAGGAATGCAGTTTGGGACTATTGAATAGATAAAAACCAATTAATTGAAAGTAGGACTTTGACCTTATTAGATGATGTTGTAATTTAGCCTTTCAGGAAGTCAGCAAATATTTATTCACTTCTTCATATGTTCCAGGCATTGTGGTAAGTGCTGACATACACAAGAAGGGTAAAACAGTGTTTGTCCTTGAGTACCTTATATTTAAATGGATATAACTGCAGGTAGATGATAAACAACCACTGTAATTTTATATTTATAAAGGTAAAGTACCATTTAGAATCAAGCATTGGAATAATAGAATCATAGATTCACAATTGGATGTTGGACCTTAGAGATCATGGAATCCTATCCAATAATTTGTGGTTGTATAGAAAGTAAGGTTCAAAAAGTTTAAAAAGCTTTTTAAGTACAGAAGTGAAATGAAAACATCATAGAAATAAGATTTTAATAAAAATAAAATTATAATTATGACTCAGTATATTTAAATAAGACTAGATTTAACATACATGTGTATGTGTATGTTCATACACAGACACACATGGACACTGACTTTTCAGAATTTTTCCGAGGAAATTAATTGAAATTTTAGTTTAGGCATTAATTAGAGCCTTGGTTTTTAAAAGATTCTTGGATGAAAATAATGCAGTTTGAAGTTTTGAAGCCTGTAATAGTTGTATTAGATCTACTTATTATTTACTAACATTATTTTGTTTCTTCTTCCTTCCTGCCCTACCCTTTCCTTGGCTAAGAGCAAGGGATAATAGATAAGGAACTAATTTCAAAGCCAGAGAGACCTGTGTTCAAGTTCTGCCCCTGACATTTATTAGCTGTGTGATCCTGGCAAGACATTTTAACTTCTTTATGTTCTACAAAATTCTTTAATATTATAAATTGCATAATAAGTGCCCAACCTGCATTGGTAGAGGGAAATTCTTCACCTGGAAGTTCCCTCTACCTGTAAAGTGAAAGATCCAGTCAGTCATCCATTAAAAATTTATTAAGCACCAACTACATGTCAGATACTTTATTGACTACTGTGGATACAAAAAAAGGAAAAGGCAGCTTCAGCTCTCAAGGAACTTATTGTCTAATGGGAAGACAACATGCGTACAATTATGTACAAACAAACCATATACACAATAAATTAGAGATTATCAATGGATGGAACTAGATTTAAGGAGAATCAGGAATGGTTTCCTGTTGAAGGTGAGATTTTACCTTGAAGAAAAAAATTAGTTTCACTTGAAAGAAGGCAAGAAAGCAGAGGGCAGAATGAGGAGGGAGAGCATTCCAGGTAAGAGGTACAGCCAGTGAAAATGCCTACGGTTGAGAGGAGATTTGTAAGGGACAGCAAAGATGTCAGTGTCAAAGAACCACATGGGAATGAGTAAGTTGAGTAAAATAGAGGAAGGCAGGAAAGGTGGGTAGGCCATGTAGTTTATGCATTTTTTTGAATACCAACCAGAGAATTTTATATTTGATCTTAGTGGTGATAGGAAGTGGCAGGAGCTTATAAAATAGGTCAGAATTGTGTTTTAGTAAAATCATTTTGGCAGCTGAGTGGAGGATGGCCTCAAGTTGGAAGAGACTTGTGCAAGGGCAGCTGACCAGCAGGTTATTACAGTAAACCAGGTATGATGGGATAAGGTCCTGCAGCAGAGAGTCTCAGAGGAGAGAAAGTGTTGTATGCAGGAAATATTACGAAGATAAAATTTTTAGGACTTGGTCATAGATTGTATATAGGACAGGGTGTGAGAAAATGAAGAGTCAAGGATGACACCTGGGTGAGTGGGAAGATGGTGCCTTTGACAACCTTAAAGACGTTAGGAAATGGAGAATATTTGGTGGCAAGAAAAGGAGTTCCGTTTTGAACATGTTGAAATTAAGTTGCCTACAGGATATCCATTTTGATACGTGTAATAGGCAGTTGGAGATGTGAGACCGGAGGTCAGCAGAAAAGTTAGGGCTGGATAAATAGATGTGAGAATCATCAGCATAGAGATGATAATTGAATCTGTAAGAGCTAATGAGATCACCAAGTAAAATGTATAGAGGGAGAAAAGAGCTCAGGACAGAGCACTAGGAAACACTCTTAATTTAGTATATGTGACTTGGTTAAAGATCAAACAAAGGAGACTGAGGAGTGTTCCCCAGTACCCTCTATTTCTCTCCTCTATCCCCGTAGAGCATATTTGCCTATAGTAAATACATTACAAGTCAAATTTCCATGGCACCTTGACACCAGTGGTAATAGGAAGACATGGTAGAGTTCATTAAAAAAAATAATAATAATTGGATTTTTCCTTCCTAATTTTTTTTGGTGAGCATAATCTACTTATTTTGAGGTCCATAAGTGGATAGCTATATAATTTTAAAATGATGGATTAAGAGAAAACTATTACAGTGGAGGGGAAAAGCAGGAACGTGAAAAAGAATGGGTCAACTTTACTCATTGGATTTTGCTTAAAGGAGGGAATAATATACACACTCAGTTGGGTATTTTACCCTACAGGAAAGTAGTGGGAAAGGCGATAAGAGGGCGAATGATAGAAGGGAGGGCAGATTGGGGGAGAGGTAAGTTAGAAGCAAACACTTTTGAAAAGGGATAGGGTCAAAGGAGAAAAATAGAATAAATGGAGGATGGGATAGGATGGAGGGAAATATGTTAGTCTTTCACAATATGACTACTATGGAAATGTTTTGTGTAACTACACATGTACAATCTATATTGAATTGCTTGTCTTCCCAGTGGGGATGAGGAGGGAAGAAGGGAGAGAATCTGGTACTCAAAATTTTAAAAACAAATGTTCAAAAATTGTTGTTACATGCAACCAGGAAATAAGATATATAGACAGTGGAGTATAGAAATCTATCTAGCCCTACAAGAAAGTAAGGGGGAAAAGGGTAAGGAGAAGGATAGTGGGAGTATATAAGATGGCAGACTGGGGGAAGGAGTAATCAGTATGCTTGCCATCTTAGGGTGGGAGGTTGAAGGGAGAGATGGGGAGAAAATTTGTAACTCAATCTTGTGGAAATGAATGTTGAAACTAAAAATAAATAAATTCTGGAAAAAAATGGTGGATTAAGAGCTAAGAGTTATGTTAATTTTTACCATTTCAGTCAAAATGTTCTTTATTCTGAAAGTCCAAATCTGACATTGTATAGAAGGCATAGAGATAATCCTGTATTCTCAAAAGCTATACTAATTGAGTATAAGTTCTGAGAGACAAACTATAAAAGGTCTAGACCCAGCAGTATATATGTTGTTTTGTTGTCTGAGGACTAAGCGCTAAAATTTTAAATGATAATATGGAAGGTTGGCCATCAAGTGATACATTTCCTCAACCACTGAATTTCATCAAGGCACAGATTTGTTATCTGTGTTCTTGGAGGATAAATCACACAATTTTGAAGCAATTGAAGATTGTATATAGTATTGTTAAATCATCAGTGTTGCAAGAAGAATTATATAAATTTTTACAAAGTAGTCCAACCAATGAATCCTCCCCTTTAATAGGCAATAGAATTTTTTTTTCTGATTTTTTTTTTTCTTTTGTAATTTACATCATCACAGAACTCTTTGAAAATCTTAATGGGAATCACTTAGTGATAGTGAACAATAAAGTGTAAAATTTTGCATTTAGTTTTTCCCTCTTCATACTTTTTATATGATAGAAAAATGGGTATTTTGCTATGTTTGTGACAAGTACTTTATACTGAATATAATTCTGGCATTTTTTTCTCAGGGAATATATTATTGTTTTTTCATAGAGTACTTCTAAAATTGATGTCATTATTCTCTTTTTTTCAGCCATTGGGAAGGTTGTTGCTACATCTTTAGGGAATTTGAACCACAGTTCTGAAGATGTACCCCTTCCTCCTGGCTGGTCTGTCGACTGGACAATCAGAGGAAGAAAATACTACATAGATCATAACACAAACACAACTCATTGGAGCCATCCTCTTGAGCGAGAGGGACTTCCTCCAGGATGGGAGCGAGTTGAGTCACCAGAATTTGGATTATATTATGTAGATCATATAAATAAGAGAGCACAGTATAGACATCCATGTGCTCCTAGGTAGAGTATCAGTGATACTTATTATTTTTGCTTTTGTTCAGTGTTTGTGTGTGTGTTTCTTATACAGAATAATTATATGTTATAGTCATTTAAATTTGTATTTTTTATAAGGAAGTATTTTAAGTTATCTTAAAGCTTTATGAAGTTTAGACAGTTTGACATAAGAAGTAGGTAGCGTTTTACTTTTGTCCTTAACTTTATTTGTAGAGTAGTGTTTAAAAATAAAATGAAGATTTTATTTAAAAAATTACTTTACTTGTTAGCTACTTTCAGTGGTCTCAAAACTTGGGATCTGAAATCTTCTGGTTGCATCTTACTGTGTTAAATTCTTTTTGTTAGAAGTGTCTAAAAAGTGACTTAATTGATAGGACATTAGCATACCAGTCTGTTAACATTTAGATTATTATGTGTTATGTAGAATATTAGTCCTTGTATTATTAAAATAACCATTTGAACATAGATATAAATTGTCTTGCTCTTTTATTTACTTAATTGCAGATATTACACTGTTTTTTTTTTAAGAAAGTGCTTAGCTTATTTTTCCCCACTGCTAATATCTATTAGTGATTCATCTCTATGTGTCTCTCTGTGGTGAAAAGATGAAGATTTTACAACATTGTAAGACAACTCTGTATCGCAGTACTCATTAATTCTTTTTATTTTATTTTATTTTATTTTTGCTTTCTGGAGAGGGAAAGGTAGGGCAGTTGGGATTAAGTGACTTTCCCAAGGTCACATGGCTGGTTTTGTGTTAAGTGTCTGAGACCAGATTTGAACTCAGGTCATCCTGACTCCAGGACCCACCGGTGCTCTATTCACAGTGCCACCTGGCCACCCCTAGTACTCATTAATTCTTGCTTGTCTGAAGGCAGCATTTTTCTACTCTCTTAAAAAAAAAAAGAATATCTATCCCATGAGTGCTTCCAGTTAAATTCTAGCAGGATCTTAGCTAGATTTAAAATAGAATACGTTTAAAATTCTTTCTACCAAAGCTCTGACCTTTACAGTTTGGTGTATTTTAATAAAGTTCTTCCATATGTCATTTAAGAAAAGTTTGTATATGTAAGAATATTTAAGAACCTAAGAATTTTAGTGCTGAAAGGGGCTTTAGAATAATCTATTCCCTTTTTCTTTTATTACAGTTTGAAAAATTTACCAGACTAAAATATTTTAAAATCTTAAAAACACATTTAAGGCAGTTTTGTTATATGAACATTGGGATTCTGTGACCAATTTTAAGAAGAAATCCACTTTTTCAGTGAGGAAAGGTCAAGAAATTTACGCTAGGACCTCACTGAATAGTTTTTAAAGGGCTTAGTAGTTAAAATTAATGTTATTCTTTATAACTTTAAAAATTTATTTAAGGCCTATATAAAGATGAATGTTAACTCCTTTTTGTAGTGTACCCCGGTATGATCAGCCTCCTCCTGTAACTTACCAACCTCAACAAGCTGAAAGAAGCCAGTCCCTTCTGGTACCTGCAAATCCATACCATTCGGCAGAAATCCCTGACTGGCTTCAGGTTTATGCTCGGGCACCTGTGAAGTAAGTACTTTTATATTTCAGAAAATAAAAACTCTGTCTTTTGATAGGATTAGATCAGATAACATAGTATATTTACTGATGCAAGTAATAATATTTATAATTAAAAGGAATCAAATCATAAAGTATAGCGATTTAGTCATTGGCACTTTCTCAATTTAGTGTAGCCGAAGATAATATGCAATGATTTTAGTGATCAAGTGAAGTGATACTTTGTTCTGTATCTATTGTTTACTTATTTATAAATTAATATTAAATTCAATTGTAGTCTTTGATTGTTTGAAATCAAACATTTATTAAGTGCATATTATATGCTAAGCATTATGCTAGGTTCTAGAGATCACCGAAAGCAAAACATCTTCTTTCTTCAAAGAACTTAAAATCTCATTAGAAAGATGTGTGTATGTGAGTGAGTGAGTGTGTGTGTATGTGTGGGTGTGTAATATGTATATACAAAATAGATGTGACATCATTTTGAGAAGAAAGTATTAGCAGTGAAAGACATCAGAAAAGGTTCCATATAGAAGATGAAACTGAAGATTCTAAGAGGAAGAGGGAAAGAAGAAGTGCGTTCTAAGGATGAGGGAAAGCTATGGCAAAGATGGAAGGTTTAAAAGAAATGGTTGATACCAATTTTGCTGGAACATGAAGGGTTTGACAGAGAGTAACAGTATGTCAAAAGACCAGAAGTATAGGTTGAAACCTGCTGGTGAAGAGTTTTAAAAACCAAAGGAGTTTATGTTTATTGAATAGGTGAATAACATGGTCCCTGAGAGCAAAGATTTTTTTTTTTGCCTTTCTTTATATCCTTAGCACTTAGCACAATGTCTGGTACATCGTTGACACTAATGCTAGCTTAATATTGTAAAAGGTAATCATTGAAATAATCTGGTGCTGGCTAAGAAATAGAGTGATAGATCAGTGGAATAGATTAGGTACACAGTAAATGATTATAGTAATCTAGTGTTTGATAAATCCAAAGATCTAAGCTTTTAGGTCAAGAACTCACTAAAAAAAATTGCTGGGAAAACTGTTAAGCAGTATGACAGAAGTAGGCATAGACCAATATCTCATACTGTATCCCAAGATAAGGTTAAAATGGGTACAAGATTTAGACATAAAGAGTGATACCATAAGCAGATTAGAGGAGCATAGAGAAATATACCTGTCAGATCTGTGGATAAGGGAAGAGTTTATAACCAAACAAGAGAGAGAGAGAGAATCCTGGGAAGTATAATTAGATAATTTTGATTATATGAAATGAAAAAAGTTTTTTTTATAAACAAAAGCAGTGCAACCAAAATTAGAAGGAAGCAGGAAATTGGGGGGAAAATTTACAACAAGTTTCTCTGATAAAGGCCTTATTTCTCATATGTATAGGTAACTGAGTCAAATTTATAAGAATACAGATCGTTCCTCAGTTGATAAATGGTCAAAGGATATTAACAGGCAGTTTTCAGAAGAAGAAATCAAAGCCATCTATAGTCATGGAAAAGTGCTCTGAATCACTATTGGTTAGAGAAATGCAAATTAAAATAACTCTGAGGTGCCATACATCAGATTGACTAACATGACAGAAAAGGAAAGAGACAAGTGCTGGAGGGAATGTGGAAAAATAAGTACACTAATACACTGTTGAAGCATTTGTGAATGGGTCCAACCATTTTGGAGAACAATTTGCAGCTGTGTCCAAAGGGTTACAAAACTGTGTATTTCCTTTTACCCAGCAGTACCATTTGTAGGTCTATAACCCAAAAAGTTAAAAAAAAGGAAAATAGCCTATATGTACAAAAATATTTACAGCAGCTGTTTTTGTGGTGTTTTTAGGGCAACATGACTAGTATGGAAATTTATTTTCCATGATTTCACATATAAAATTGATATCATATTGTTTGGCTTCTCAGTGAGTGGGGGTGAGACTGGAAAGTGGGAGAGAATTTGGAACTGAAAATGTTAAAAAAAAATGTTAAAAATTTAAAAAATGATAAATTAAAAAAATTAACTAGTTGACTGACTAACTACTAAGATCTAGGCTTTAGAAAAATCATTTTATCACCTGTGTGGAAGGATGGATTGGAGAGGGGAGAGATCTGAAGCCAGGAAATCACTAAGAAGGCAACTGGAATATTTCGGGTGAGAGGTGATGAAAGCCTAAATTAGGATATTGACTGTGTGAGTAGAGAAATTTATCAATTAAGTGAGGTAAGACTCAAGAGTCAGGGATGACACAGAAATTGGAAACCTGAGAGATTAAAAGGATGAAAGTACCTTTCACGGCAGTTTGTTGGTTTATAAGAGAAGGAATATGGTGGGTGGCTTATTTCACACCAGAGTAATTTTATTTTGTTCATTGTTGGAATGAAATGTGACACTTGTAGGTCATTTCTCTCAAGAGAAAGAAGTTTACTTAGCAGTAGCAGTGGAAAGTTACTCAACTACAGAGTGAAGCACTTACCTTATCTCAGTAGACTGGACTGGTACAATAGCTACTGGAGAGGTGGTAGGTCAAGTTAGGAGTTTTTGAAGGATGGGAAAAACATGTGCATGTTTGTAGGCAGAAGGGAAACAGCCAATAGGCAAAAAAAGATGAAAGATGAGTAGAGAGAGAATTATAGAGGAGGCAGTTGGCTGGAGAAGATGGGATGTAATGGTGGGATCATGTGTTGCTGTAGAGAAGTTTGCTTTGGCAAGGTAAAGGGCCACATCTTCTTATATGATGAAGCTGAAGGAAGAGATAGTAGTGGAAAACATCTGAGTCATGTGAGATGAAGTAGGAGAGAAGGCAGAGCTCACAGAAAATGGTTTCAATTTTTTTCAGGGAAATATGAGGCAAGATTCTTAGTTGAGAGAGTAACAGAAGGAGAAGCCATCCAGGTTTTGAACAGGGATGAAAGAGTCGGGAAGAGCTGCTGTGGTGAATGGGATAGTAAATCTATTTGAGATGTGTAAAAAGATTGCCTTGCAATGGTGAGGACCCAGTTGAGATTATGCAACATAAATTTATAATGGACCCAATTCAGCATGTTTTCTTGGTTTTCTCCATCTTTATTCAGTTGCATGTGAATAAATGTGAAGGCATTGGATTGTCTAAGTAAATCCAAGGCTGAAACTTAGCAGAGCAAGATTAGTGATAGGCTACTAAGCAGGTAATGGCCTCAAGGTAATGGCCTCAAAAGAGAATGGTTCACTGGGGGGACAAGATGGGTAAAAGAGAGTTTGTAGCCAGTGCAAGGGGAATGGCCTAGGGTGGAGAGCTAGAGGATGGGGAGACTGAAGAACAGGTTGAAAAACAAATGGAAAAGTGGAATGACAACAGATTATGATTAAATGATGGAATTTCAGGGTTTATGAACTTGGAAGTGGTATATTTGTAGTGGTACATTTGATGACAAGCTCAAGTGTATGACCATATCTGTGTAGCTAAGGTAGAGTGTAGGGCATAAGTCTTGGGAAATTAGTAAACTGAGGTGAGATAAGATTGTTTAAACGAGTATTTTTCTTTCTTTCTTTCTTTCTTTCTTTCTTTCTTTCTTTCTTTTTTTCTTTCTTTTTTTCTTTCTTTCTATCTCTCTTTCTATCTCTCTATCTCTCTACCTATCGATTGATCTATCTATCTATATCTATATCTAATCTATATCTATACCTATATATTGAAATCTGCTAGTATGAAGGTTAGGATTTGAGAAGAAGAGAAAGACTGTGAGGCAGGAACTGAACTCAGTGAAGGAAGGAGAGTATCCTTTAAGTGAGTAGATGGCAACTACCAGAATCTTGATTCGGTAATAAATATGGATTGAATGTGCATTGAAGGAGATGAGGTTTTGGAGTCATGGTGGTAAAAGGAGAATCTGGAAGTTGCTGTGAAGATCATGAAATAGAAATTCTAACTCCCCTACTTGAGTGAGTCAAGGGATATGAATGAAAGTGCAACCAGTATTAGAAACGGTAGCCAGGCTTCACTAATCAGGAAAGAGCTAGGTCTCAATGAATGCATAAAGATGAAGTAATGAAAAAATAAAAAGCTTATGGTGATATCTTCATTTGTTACCTACTGAGCAGGAATTCCAGGTAGCACAATTTAGAAGGGTTGGGTAGCTTTAGAGGGGAAGTTGGAGGGGTTAGAGATAATGGAATGGTCAGTAAGGGATGGAAAACAGCTGAATGTTCAGAATGACTAGGATAGAGAGGACATGGTAGAGTGGTTTTTAAGGTATTTTATCATTGTCTCTAAGGAGCCAATTATAGAGCTCAGTCAGGCTCATGGTGGAGACTGAGATATGAGGGTCATTTTTACTGTCTATATTATTAAGATATTATATTATTTTTATAGTCTTATATATTAAACCAACACTACATTTGTGATATAAATCCAAAATTGTCATAAGATGCAACCTTTCTGATATATTGTTGTAGTCTATGTGCTAATATTTAACATTTTTTATCAAAGCTCATAAGAATGATTGTGGTCTATATTTTTCTTTCTGTATTTCGTCTTTCTCTGGTTTAGGTATCAAGCTCATATCTGCACCATAGAGTGAGATTTGGGTGGCTCTCTTTTTTCCTATTATTGCAAATAGTTTATACGATATTGGCACTAATTTCTTTGAAACATTCTTTGAATGTTTGATAGAATTCACTTGTAAATCCATCTGGTTGTAGAGTTGTTTTTTTTTCCTTTGGGAGTTCATTTATGACACTGAATTTATTTTTCTGATGTTAAAATTTTAAGTTATCTATTTCTTTTGTTATTCTGGGTATTTCACATTTTCCTAAGTATTCATTTTTTTTGCTTTAGTTATCAGTTTTGTTAGCATTTATTTGGGCAAAAGAGTTTCTCATAACTGATGAGGTTACCCATAAAATGTGGAGGGTCAAGGTTAAGATTGCTCTGGAGACCCCAAAATACCAAGATGCCAGGTCCTGCCAAATGAATTTGACCCAAGTCTTCTCAGCCAAAGGAAAGCAAAGTTTATTAAAAGTTCGCCATATTGGGTAGATTCTCAAGGAGCCTAGGTATCTCTGAGGCTTGCATTGGACAAGCGGGCCAGAGCATGTCTGTGCTAGGTCATTCTATGGCGCTCTCACACACATGGGGGCAAGAAGAGGTCTTATATACAGAAAGGTTGTGGGAGGAATCCAGGGGTGGTCTAGAGGAGGAGTTTGGAGAGGATCTTCAGGAGGAGTCAGTGAGGTGAGACTCCAGTAATGAGTTTGGGGAGGGTCTTCAGGAGGAGTCAATGAGTTCAGTGAGTAATTAAGGGTAGGAAGTTGCTGGACTGCCTGGAGCCAATAGACAATGGTGGGCTAGGCTAGTTCAAGGGTGGATTGATATTTGGTAGGCTTAAGGTTAGGAAGCAGATGGACAGTGGAGGGCTAGGCTAGTAACAGAGGTTTGGGCCCAGCCACAATGAAAGCTTATAGCCTCTGCAAATGCCTCATCAAATGGGAGTTCAAGGGGCCTTCCAGAACCTGCACCTCATCAATAACTTCCATTATTTCTTCTTTAATTGCTATTTTTAAAATAAGACTAGCTAGCTATTATTTTATTAGTTTTTTAAAAAAAACTTCCTTGGAATTTTATGTATTCAGTATTCTTTGCCCTCAGTTTTATTGATCTTTTAAAAATTATCACAATTTCTACTTTCTTTGCTATGCTGAAGGTTTTTGATATGTTATTCAAGTTTTTAATTTTTTTTTAGTTCACACCCAATTAATTGATTTGTTTTTTCTTGCTTTTAGAGATATAGATTTCACTATCAGAACTGCTTTAGCTGCATCCCATTAAATTTGGTATGTTTTCTGATTATTTTTATTTTCTTTGATGAAATTTCCTATTGTTTCTATAATTTGTTCTTTCATCCATCAATTTTTTTAGAATGTTATCAATATCTATATTAAAGTCTGCTGGTATAAATGCAGAAGTTGAAGAGAAAAGAACAATTGATGAGTGTTCTAGAGTTCTGTAGACGGTAGTTAAGAGAATTTTGATTGAGTGTAGGTTGAATGAACCTCAAAAGGAGGAAAACTTACTCTGGTGATAATGATAGTGGAAGGGTTGAGGTATAGGGTAGGGGTGCTCGAGACCCCAAAATACCAACATGCCAGGTTCTGCCAAATGAATTTGACTCAAGCCTTCTCTCAGCCAAAGAAAAGCAAAGTTTATTAAAAATTCGTCATAATGGGTAAACTCTTAAGGAGCCTGGGTATCTCTGACACTTCCATTGGATAAGCAGGCCAGAATTAAATGACACAGAGTGAGTTTGCACTAGATAATTCTCTGGCCTTCTCACGGAGGCAAGATGGAGCTGATGTACAGAAAGGTTGCGGGGCTTTTTAAGTTTCCAGGCTGTGGATTGGTAGTCCCAGGAATAGGGGTGGTCTAGAGGAGGAGTTTGGGGGACGGTCTTCAGGAGGAGTCAAATGAAGTCAGACTCCAGTAATGAGATTGGGGAAGGGTCTTAAAGAGGAGTCAAATGAGGTCAGACTCCAGTAATGAAATTGGGGAGGGTCTTCAGGAGGAGTCAAATGAGGTCAGACTCCGGAGATTACCTGGAGATGACAGACAATGGAGGAACAGATTTGGGTATAGATATTTTGGGAGGATCAAGGGTGGGGGCTAGCTGGGCAATGGAGGGCTGGCTGGTAAGAGTAAGAGATTTGGGTTGAGCTATAATGAAAGGCTTATGGGCTCAGGCAAATACCTCCTGTGGGAAGATTCAAGGAGAGTTCACAGGGGTTCCCAGAGCCTGTACCTCATCAGGAGAACCTGGAGGTGGCAGTGGGGAGCAAAGAGTAGTCCATCTCCCCCACCTCAACCAATGAGTTGGAGGGAATAAGTGAATATCTAGGAAGATATGACCTGGTGACTTGACTACCACATCAAAAACTTGATAGAAATCTCAAAATATTGGGGTGGCTAGATGGCGCAGTCAATAGAGCACTGGCCCTGGAGTCAGGAGGACCTGAGTTCAAATCTGGCCTCAAACTAGCCAAGTCACTTAACTCCAATTGCCCCTCAAAAAAAAGAAAGAATGCTTTCTGTGCTTGAGACCAGTTCACAATCCCTGTTTGAGGCTTCAGCTGTGGATGTGGAGTCAATACTATCTCCTTCTGAATTTGGTTCCTCCCTCTCACAGTAATAGGATTCCAGAGTCTTTGTCTTTGTGGTCTGATTTTTACCCATTTTGAGGCAGGGCCTTAGCTATGCCCTTCCTCTGGGGTTCCCAAGCCTTTAGTGTTTAAAATTTTATTCTGGGGCAATAATTACTGTGTTTTTTTGGGGGGGGGGGAATTGGAGCGGCCAGGGTTCACTCTGCCATCCTGGTCCCTGGAAGTTCAGAGCAGGGCTTTTTAAGTTTCCAGGCTGTGGATTGGTAGTCCCAGGAATAGCTGCTGCCCCTGCCATGGGCCCTGCCTTTGTCTTTTACCTACCTCTATCTGATCACTGCTCTGTGGTGATAGGCCTGAGAATGGCCCTTGTGCTTGGTGGATCAACTTGCCGCCATGTTGACCAGGTCTCATCAGGGCCTCTGCATGCACCGTGTTGTCTAGACCTCCATGTGTGCATTGTCCGGGCCTCTTGGTGCACTGCCAAGGATGTATTTTAGCTGGGACTTGAAGGAAAGCCAGGAAACATACATATGGAAGTAGAGCATCTTACACATGGGAGTTAAAGAGTGAAAAAGTCAGAAAATGGAGTCTTTGTTTCTAGCATAGGTAGGAGGTCAAGTGACACTGCATCAAAGAGAAGGTGATTATGAGTATTTTGTTGTTGTTTTTGCAGTTCACTTAGCCTTAGCCTATTTCTTTATTAAGTTCAAGTTTTATTTTCAATTCCAGATTCTTTCCTCCCCTACCCATTGAGAAGGCAAGAATAAGCTCATTACAAATGTTTTGTTATGTAAAACAAAGTCCCTCATTAGCAGTATCCAGACGGCAAAAGAGGGAGAAGGATGGAGAAAAGAAACTTTGCTTCAGTGATTGATCTGAGGCCATCAGCTTTCTATCTTTTTTTTTCTTTTAAATGACTTGTTTATTTACTTTTAATTTACAAGATTCGGTTCCACATTCACTTGAGTTTCAGATTTTCTCCCCTCCCTTC
>CM053589.1:79453908-79476721 GCA_028646515.1 Pseudochirops corinnae
ACTTTAGATTCCTTTTTTGGGAACAAAAAGGATCAAAGCATGGAATGGGAGGAAGACAATACAGTCAGAACTCCTGCACCAAAAGCTTCCAAGAAAAATGTAAACTGATTACAAGCCATAGAGGAGCTTAAGAAGGATTTTGAAAATCAATTAAGACAAGTGGAGGAAAAATTGGGAAGAGAAATGAGAGTGATGCAAGAAAACCATGAAAACCAAGTCAACAGCCTAATAAAGGAGACCCTCCCAAAAAATACTAAAGAAAATAACACCTTAAAAAATAGACTAACCCAAGTGGCAAAAGAGGCCCAAAAAGCCAATGAGGAGTAGAATGCCTTAAAAAGCCAAATTGACCAAATGAAAAAGGAGGTCCGAAAGCTCACTGAAGAAAATAAATCCTTAAAAACTAGAATGGAGCAAATGGAAGCTAATGACTTAATGAGAAATAAAGATATAAATATTTATTTATATATAAATATATATAAAACAAATCAAAATGAATAAAAAATATAAAGCAATGTGAAATATCTCAGTGGAAAAACCACTGACCTGGAAAATAGATCCCAGAGAGAGAATTTAAAAATTATTGCACTACTTGAAAGCCATGATCAAAAAAAGAGCCTAGAAATCATCCTTTAAGAAATTCTCAAGGAAAATTGCCCTGATTTTCTAGAAACAGAGGGAAAAATAGAAATTGAAAGAATTCATCAATTGCCTCTTGAAAAAGATTCCCAAAAGAAAACACTTAGGAATATCATAGCCAAATCCCAGAGTTCCCAAGTCAAGGAGAAACTATTACAAGCTGTAAGGAAGAAGCAATTTGAGTATTGCGGAAATTCAATCAGGATAACACAAGATCTAGCAGCTTCTACACTGAGGGATTAAGGGCTTGAAATATGATATTCCAGATGTCAAACAGCTAGGATTAAAACCAAGAATCACCCACCCAGCAAAAGTGAATATAATGCTTCATAAGATAAATATAAGAAAGGAATGACAGATAACTATTTCAGAGCATGGAGATGAGAGATGGAGTACACTGAGTTAAGAACAGAGAGAAGGCCAGTGTGTGTGTGTGATGGAATGTGGAATGGTGAGTAAGATCCAGTCAGACTAGAAAGATAGATTGCAGCCAGATTCTTTAGGATTTTAAGATTTGAACAGATGCATTTGTATTTTTATCCTGGAATATGGTCATTCAATGAAATAGAGGACTTTCAAGTATCCTTGATAAAAAAACCAGAGCTGAACAAAAAATTTGACTTTCAAATACAAAAAGCAAGAGAAGCATGAGAAGGTAAATAGGAAAAAGAAATCATAAGGAATTTATTAAAAGTTGAACTATTTATATTCCTACCTGGAAAAATGATAATTGTAACTCATGAGACTTTTCTCAGTATGAGGATAGTTTAAGGGAATATATATGTATACCTACATACATATATGTATGTATAAGAGGGTGTATGTGTGTATAAATACATGTGTGAGTATGTGTATATATTTGTACATGTATACATAGAGGGCACAGGATCAGTTGAATAGGAAGGGATATCTAAAAAATAAAATTAAGAGATGAGAGAGGAATATAATGAGAGAAGGAGAAAGGGAGAGGTAGAAGAGGGTAAATTATCTCATATGAAAGAGACAAGAGAAAACTGTTACAATGGAGGGGAAGAACAGAAAGGTGAAAGGGAATGGGTAAATCTTACTCTCATTGAATTTGACTTAAGGAGGGAATAACATACTCATTTTGGTATCTTACTCTACAGGAAAGTAGGGGGAAGGGGACAAGATGGGGGAATAATAGAAGGGAGTGCAGATTGGCAGAGAGGGTAGTTAGAAGCACACATTTTGAAAAGGGACATGGTCCAAGGAGGAAATATAATAAGTGGGGGCCGGGATAGGTTGGAGGAAAATATAACTAGTCTTTCACAATATAACTACTATGGAAATGTTTTGCATAACTACACATGTACAACCTATATTGAATTGCTTATCTTCCCAGTGGTGGTACATGAGAAGGGAAGAAGAGAAAGAATCTGGAAATTAAAAACAAATGTTAAAAAAATGGTTTTTTACATGCAACTGGGAAATAAGATACAGGCACTGAGACATAGGAATCCATCTTGCCGTCCTAGAAAGTTGGGGGTGGGGGACACAATGGGAGAGGTTATAAGAGAAAGCAGATTGGGGGAAGGAGTATTCAGTATGCTTTCTATCTGTGGGGGGGGGAGTATGGGAAAGATGGGGAGAAAATTTATAACTCAAAATCTTGTGGAAATGAATGTTGAAAACTAAAAATAAATTTAAAAAACAAAGAAAAAAAGATATATCCTAGACATTCTGTTTGAAATATCCAATAGGCAATTTTTAATGGCTAGATAATCTTATTTTCTTAATTTCTTTTTTTTTTTCTTTTTTTGCATTTCTAGTACTATATCAAAAAATAATGGTGATTGTTGGCACCTTTGCTTTACTGATCTTACTGGGAAAACTAGTGTTAATTAGAAACAATTGTTTTGGTTAAGCATTTTTTATCTTAATAAGGAAAAGTTTTTTCCTTCCTATGTTTTTCAGAATTTTTTTATATAAATGAGTGCTATCTTTTTAGCATAACCTTTTTTTCTGCATCTCTGAATAGATTCATGTGATTTTTAATTTTTCTATTAGTATAATTCATTAGAATAGTTGTTTTCCTAATGTTGAACCATCCTTGAATTCCTGGTGTAACTCTAACTTAATCATTAATGACTTATGATTTTTATTATAATCTCTTTGCAAATAATTTATTTAATATTTTGGCACCAATGTCCATTATTGATATTGGTCCATGGTTCTTTATTTTTCTTTTTTGCTTTTTGGAAGGGCAATTGAGGTTAAGTGACTTGCCCAAGGTCACACGACTAGTAAGTGTATCATGTGTCTGAGGCTGCATTTGAACTCAGGGCCTCCTGACTCCAGGGCTGGTGCTCTCTATTCACTGTGTTACCTAGCCTCCCCAGTCCATGGTTCTTAATCTCTGTTTTACCTCTTCTTAGTTTGGAAATCATGATCCTGTTTGTCAAATGTAAAAAGTTTGACCTAGTGTAAGACATTAATCTGGATTGTCCTTAGGGTAGGGATTAATAAACCTACCTAGTCATGTTCAAGTGATAAACTGGCCAAATTCGTTCAGGCAAATTACTACACATGTACAATGATTATGGAGTCAGGACTGTTGTAACATATTTGGTCTCAAATTTTGTGTTTAATAAAGTGCCCAATTTGTTTCTCACAACTTATTTCTGACTTATATACTGGTAAATATATGGCTATATATCTATTATACCTTATAGGAAAAGATTAGTTGATACTTTGGTTTCTCTTTTTCTAACTCCTGTAATATTTTTATCTTTGTTCTTTTTTTTGTGGCCAACCTGTGTATAGAACTCAATGGCTGGAAATAACAGAGAGAAGTACAATTCTCTGCCTGAAATAGTATGTGAAGGTAGAACATTCTTTTTCAATGTACTGCCATAGCATGATAGAAACATTTCATTATGTTCTTTGTCAATAACAGCTTTTGCTTTGTTTTTTACTATATTAAAGATGAGCTATTATTCATTTGACTGTGCTGGGGTAGGGGAAGGAAGGTTTCAATTTTAAGTTCATAGAAGAATTTTTCTCTGAGGTACAGGCATTAGGTATAAAGAAAACAAACTCTAACAATAACAGGGCAATCTACCCCATAGTAGATTGAGGCAGGAATTAAAGTATTATAGATTTTCCCCCCTGAATTTGTGATATTAGTTTCAGGAAATGGATAATGGCTCTAAAGTTTCATATTATCATTTTTAAAGTTATGTGTATTACAATGACCACTGACTTTTTCACTAGCCTGAATCATGCCTCCTTATTTTAGTACATCATGTGTCTGCATGCCTTCCATCAAATCTTGATGCTTGTTTAGTTTGTGGCCAAAATTGGACTGACATGCTTCATGTGGTAGAAGTTAAACACACTTTCCTCTTTCATTCCTCCTGTGGTCATATTTTATACATACGTATGCTGCTTCTTGGATCTCTTGGAGAAATATTTTTACTTCAGTATGATTTTTTTTCCTTGTCTATCTCAAGCCATCCTAGAATGTTATATTCCATCGTTTAGTTTTCTCTGTGTGCCTAATTATGCTATTAATTTAAAGATTTAATTCTAATTGGTTAAAGAGAAAAGCTGTTTTATGGTTTCTTCACCTCAAGATACATTGTAAGAATTTTTTTGAAAACCTTCATCAAAGATGGTTGTCGGGAAGAATATAGCCCTTTAATATTTGTTTTTCAGGGTTCTTTTTTGAACTCAGGTCCTCCTGACTCCAGGATCAGTGCTCTATGCCTTGCACTACCTGGTTACTCCTTCAATGTTCATTTTTGAAAACCAAGGAAGGAAAATCCTAAAGACCCTTTCTACCACTTCCCCCTACCTTCCATGAAAGGGGACATTCTAGATTAATGCCATTGTATTATTAATACCCACATCTGAAAGATTAACTTGAATTAAGGTTTTTATTATGTATACAAATAATATGTCTAGACTACAAATTAAACAGGAAATGCTTTCTCTTTTTAAAGATTTGATTTAATTGAAAAAAATTTTCAGTATTGGGTTGTCTTCTAGAATTTTTTTCCTTTTTCTATCATATTCTACTAAATGGTATATGTAATGACTTTTAAAATAGTGCTGAAGTATTTTTCAATGTCAACATGTTTTTTCCATTTCATTTTTAAAATTTGAGGCAATATTATTTTAATAAGAGGGAGAAAATTTATTTCCTGTCTTCTCACAGTGTCTCCAAAAATAAGGTTTCCATCTCTTAATAACTTTTTTCATTTGACATATGTGTGGTGATGCCTCAAGAGTCGAACTGTTTTAATTCACATTTCTCTTGTTATTAGTTATTTTCATGTTATTTAAAAAAATAATTTTTTTCCTTTTTTAAAAACCTTATTGTTTCACTATTTAATTATTGGGGGAAGATGCTTAATCTTTTAGAATTGTATGAGTTCTGTATATATTTTGAATGTCAGGCTTTTATAAGAAACCTTTAATACAAATACATATTCAAATTATCTTATTCTTCCAACCTATTTATTCTAAGTCTAACTGTAAGTTTTTATTCGTTGAGAAAATTAAAATATAAACCAACTCCACAGAAATATCTTCTCTTTCTATTCCTCACAAATGCACCTAACATTAAATATATGGAGAAAGGTATAATAATTTGGGAGGAGCAATGACAAGCATAACAATAATCATTGACTCATCTCTAGTGAGCTAAATAATTTTGTTACATTTCTATAAAGAATGTGATTGACCTCTGTAGTTTCTACATACAATGGTACTGCATGTCATTATCAATAAAGATTTATTTAAGCAGTACACTGTGCTACATCAAAAATTCCAACAATGGGGCACTGGAAAATCACCCAAGTTTTCATAATAACTGGCACCACCAAGTTGACCATATTAGGGAAAGAATGGAATGTGTTACCTTTGGTGATAACTGTTTTGGGATCCAAAAAGAAATTAAACTCATAATTAAATATTTGTTGAGTTGAATTGTTTTGAATTGAAATGAATGCCATTATTAAGTTAATGAACTGAGGTCCCTTACAATAGTCAGTTGCTAACTTGTTAACAACATCATTGTTGTATTTAAATGATTTTTATACTTGTTCAGATACTAGACTCAAAGTTCATTATGATGCTTAATTCATCCTTACACCAATCAAATGTGCTGCTCCTTCTGCATCAAGGTTGTCTTATGGTGCCCCGAGAGCAGTTTCTATAGCTTCAAAAACAATTGTTACAAGCAGAATGGAAAAATCAACTCTTACAGAATGAATTTGAAAACAGGACCTCTGAAACCAAGATGGCACAAGTAAAAGTTCTATTACTATATATTAGTAGTCTCAGGTAGCATTGGCTTGATGAACTGTTTCATTTGTTTTTTCCTGTTCATTAGTTAATTAATAGCTAACATGTACTGTGATTACTACATGTCAACACTATGCTGAGTCCTTTAGAATTATCATCTCATTTGTTCCTCACAACAAACCTATGATGTAGGTGTTATTAAAATCCTCATTTTACAGATGAATAAACTGAGGCAAAACAGAGTGTGTGATTTGCCTAGGCTTACCCAGCTAATAAGTGTTTGAGATTGAATGTGAACTCGTCTCCCTAACTTCAAGCCCAGTGGATTGTTCTCTGTGCCATTTTGCTGCCCAACTTTATGTGAACTTACAATTTTCTTTTGTTATGCCAATTCAAAAAGGGAGTAAAAAAATCTCTTAATGAAGAAATATAAATAATCTTTGTTCTGTAAGCAAAGACATGTCCATAGAGATACATTCATTGTTGTATTGGAACCTTTGGCATCTGGGATATGTTAAATATATGAATTTCTAGAGTATTAAATAGTTCTCTAGAGATACTTCAGGAGGCAGCTGGTGACTAGGGTGCTGGGTCTGGAGTTAGGAAAACCTGAATTCAAATCCAGCCATAGACACTTACTAGCTGTGTCACCCTGGGCACTTACCCTTTTTTTTTTTGGCCTAAGTTTCCCCCCTAGCAAAATGAGAACAATGATAGCTCTCACCTCACAGATTTGTTGTGAGGATGAAATGAGATAATATTTGTAAAGTGCTTAGCACAGTATCTGGATCATAGTAGGTATTACATAAATGTTAGCTGTTATGCTGTTATTATCATTATATTGATAAAACACCAGGTTCCCTTTAACATACAAACAACCTGAAATTATCAATAAAAAATTATCAGATTCCAAGACTATGAAACACAGAATTTCTTCCTTGTATGGCCACTCCTAGCAAAGCAGCCTAAGTTTTCCTCTGCAGTCTGTATTGTAGTCTTGTCAGACTCAATTGAATAGTTGCAACTAAACTCAATAATGGTGAGTCAAGAGAGATTTGTAGGTGGAAGAAGACTTAACAAGCCATATTAACCATGAATCATTAGATTTCAGAGAAAATAAACCTTCATATCTAAGAAAACTAAGGGATGGCTGTGTTCTGTCGCTCAAAAAGCCACAAGAAAAACCCAACTGTTGGAGATTCTAATGGTGACATTAGCACTTACTTATTAAAAAGGTGATTCCAGAAAGTCTTAAGTGTGTTTCCCTCTAGAAAGGCTATTGAAGGGCAAATGATCCTTCAAGGTGTGCCTGTCATACATACATACTTAGTCCATGTTCTGTGCACATCTCTGTTAAAGATTTAATTTCTAGAACATTAAAAATCTTGTCACGTTTAAAAAATATACAGATTGCCTCCCCTTATCAGTTCATATTATCTCACCTTTCCTGGGATTTTAATAAATGCTATCTCTTTTCAAATATTCTTACAGCATACTTTCCAGTAGTTCCCTAGGTCTTTGATCTAATCTGTTTTGGTACAAAAATTGGAAAAAGCTAAGGACACAGTAAGAACCAGTTAATTTGTGAAATGCTTAAGTGACTTCTTTTGCATTCTTTTCTCATTCAATGAAGAGATTGTCTTTCCCACATTTAAATACAGTTTCTTAACTATTTCTGTAATCTCCTGTATGGTAGTTCTGAAAATTGACCATTGATGTTGTTGTACCTCTTACATTTTGGGAGTGACAATTGTTACTTTCAGCTACTTTATTATAGCTTCCTTTTTTTGAAGTGAGATATATTGGTTGATCAAATGCTTTTAGAATATATTGATGATATACTATGTAACCCATTTACTTACATTTCCAGTAATAAATATTGTTTTCAAAATAAAGTTGCAGAGGGGTGATGGTGGAAACATTATACTTTTGGCTATATTATAAAATTTTGAACTTGAAGTTTTATAGGGAATAAAAATAGTTTTGCAATAATTGGTCTCAGGAAAAAGCTTTTTTAAAGGAAAATATTCTGTCATATTATCCACAAAGAAGTCAAGTAAAAGTCAATAAGCATTTAAGTGCCAAGAACTGTGCTAAGCTTTCCCATACAAAGGAAAGCAAAAAGGCAAAATCAAAGCTGAAAACCTAATCTGTTTGTTTTCTTTCTTAAGGATCTCAACAATCTAAAGTGTGAGATAACATGCAAAAAAGCTTATACAGGACAAATAGAAGATAAATCTTAGAGGGAAGGCACTGGCATTAAAGAGAATCTGGAAAGAATTCTTCCAGAAGGTGTTAACCTGAAAGTTTGGTTAAAGGAGGCAAACAGGCTAGTTGATATGCAAATTCATATTGTTTATTCCCTTAAAGCTAGATGAAAGCAACAAGCTTGTACACACAAGGAGCCAAAACCTAAATTCTGATTGCCTGAACAAAAGAATTGGAAAGCTTAAATACATTTTAGAACCGTCTCAATTCAGAGTGGCTGTGTCATTCAAATTTATGATCTCCATAAATGTTTAATCATTGTATGAGACAGGAATTTTCTTAATTGAATAGATGGTAAATACAATAAAAAAAGAAAGTTGACAAAAGTGTTGATTGAAATTGTGATTCAGGATATCTGTGTTTTCTTTACCATTAACATGCCATAATCTAGTATATGTGCAAAATATATTAAGATAAGAAAAAGTCCCATTACTCAAGTTAGTGTCTCAGGTTAAGGACCATATCCTTAAGGGCCATAAAGTAAGTCCCATAGGGCTTTGTTAGCATAGGAAGAGGTATTTTCTAAGTTTACTCAGAAAACAAAGAAGCTGTTAGGTCCAGGCTCTTTTTCTGGCTGATTAGTTCAGGCCCTGGTCCTTATTGAGGTTATTTAATTGATATTAAGTGATTATCATTTCCTCTTTTTGGTGAATGGCAAGCTATAAACTTTGCCAGAGGGCCAAGGACAGTATGGAAAAGCTACTCTCTTCCTCAGAGGGGAAAATGCCCATCTAAGTGGATTCATGGTATTACCCATCTGTATCTTGAAATAGGGGCCACAAAAGGTAAGGTCCAATTCTTTGTCAGATGGAGTCTGCCCCCTGGGATGAATGGGGAGATGGGAGAAGAAGTTACTCTTTCCCTGTGGTTGGACATCTCCATAAATGGGCAGCCATTTCAAGGCAATTGTAAACAGGAAAAAGGAGCAAGTTGCAAGAGGAATCAAGGTGGGGGGTGTAAGGAGCATATTGGAAGTATAGAGTGACTAAGTAAAAATAAGCTAAAACTACCAAAACTAGTCTCAGGTATGTAAGGGGCTCAGGTAGGGAGGGAAATGTTCTTTATGCAGTCCTGGTCTGAACTCTTGGCAAAGCTGTCTAAGTCTGATGTCATCTTCTTCAGGTCCCTTGGCTCAGATGTCCACTCAGGAGCAGGGGTAATCTTTAGATATGACTGGTGGATCCTAGAGTCCATATTCACAAGCTGGCAACTATGGGAGTAGTCAGATGGACCTTACAGGGACTCCAGAAAACATATGATTTGATACTAAAGGCATATAGAAATGGTTCACTTTTCCAGCCGTGCAGGGCTAGGTTCAAACAATACAATAAATTTTTTCTCAGTTTACAAAATTATATAATTAC
Organism: Pseudochirops corinnae; assembly: GCA_028646515.1. Taxonomy (NCBI): domain Eukaryota; kingdom Metazoa; phylum Chordata; class Mammalia; order Diprotodontia; family Pseudocheiridae; genus Pseudochirops; species Pseudochirops corinnae. The sequence goes on from CM053589.1 coordinate 79,463,451, forward strand.
ATTAAGTCATGTACAGATTAAATTACTTAGCTGACTCACAATATTCCAGTTTTTGAGAAGTTTTTTTGTTACCAAGATAACCAAGAAAACACATGACCCATATAAATCAACAGAATCATTATTACCAATGTTACTAACATCAAATTCCTTGTATCCCAGTGACCTATTCCCAATATCCATTTAAACAGCACTTTTTGAATCTCAGATGCCTCATGTAGTTATACAGTTCAGAAAGGGAGTTCTGATTATTTGTTGTTTCTGTCCTTAACTAAATACCTAGTATAAGAATCTTTTAAAATGTGAGGGTTCAACCATGAAATGAGTTCATCTACCTTTTAAAATTATCAGACAGTTATTTTAATTAAAGGAGAAATAATTTCACTTTTACCACTGTCTTATACAGTCTTTATGCAAAAATCCAAATTTAGGATCTTATTACCAAAACATGCTTAAAGCTTGAATTTCCATAATAGAAAAATTTTGGAAGCCAGTCTTATACATGTGTACACAATTCTTAGAAGAATCAGTCTATCCTGTTGCCTTTCTCAAAATTGCTATCTGTTTTAATTAGACGTCTCTCCTGTTACATCTTTGTCTTATTACTTGGTCTAATAATTTCCTCCTTTGGAGGATGTTATCTCTCTATTATATTTATTTGTCCGTGAATATAGGTTATAATTGTAAGCTATTCATTTTTGCATCCTATTATAGCAACTCATAACTTCTTAACTTTATAAATTTGTTAGAAAAGAATAAAGAGGGACAATGTCATATACTGTAATGGAAGGAAAGAACTTCCTTAGGTCTGTTTGATTCTAGGTATGAGTCATATCTAATAGGCAATCATTTAGCCACTAGGTGCTGAAAGCAGGGCTTAGGAATAATGAGGTGGAGAATTTTCGTTTTCAGAAAGGAAAAGTCGTAATTGGAAAATAGAGTTAAGAAGATCCTACCTAGGTCCTATCCGGGGTTGTCTTCAAAACTTTTTCCAGGCACAGACATTCGCCATTAGCAGTTCTCAGTCTGCAGCCCATGCCATTCTATTATAGGCTTTAAGACAACTATCCTTCTAATCAAAGCTTAAAACAATAGTAAATTGCAGTCCCCAAAAGTCTTAGATAGCAAATAAATATGAGTGGGTATCCTTCAGATTGGGCTATCTAAAATTTCATTGAAGTATTAATTATAAAATCAAGTTACACAATTTTTCTGTCTTCTTAAAATACTTTCTCACACTCTCTCAACAGACTTAAACCATCTGGCACTGACACAAAGGTATCCAGAACAACTATGTAGAGACAGGAGGGGCTTGGAAAACCCCATTTGTCCTCAAACCTTATCTTCCTCCCATATTTCTAATCAAACCTTTATTTATCTTTCCTAATCTCTCAAACCCATTATCCTGTTTATTCAGCTTTCCTTTAGGTAACTATAAGACAAGATAGCTCATAAGTTATTATTCTTTACTAACATAACTGTACTGGAATCCCAGCTTAAACAAAACAAAGAGGTTAGTGGTTAACCTCACAGGCTGATAGATGTATGTCCTTGTTTAACAAATCTGTTTATTCTTCTTTAATTATACAGTCTGGAAGAATGAGATACTTCAGGAATTTAAATCTTTTACATATATGTTCAAATACAGATTTCAACTCTTGCTTAGGCCATGGAATGACTACAAATGCAGATCGAAGGAGAAAGATCTCTTCTGCTTCACAGCTTGTTACATTAATTAAGCAATAACTTATCTTGAAAATTTAGTAGACCTTCAAAAAATCACAAGAGACTTTTCAAAACATTACTTCTAAAAATATTCTCCTTTAAAAACAGTTAAAATTCTCTCCTGGTGTTAAGAAGAATAGTCATTAAACTTTTATGAAGAAAATTAGTTGTAAAGTTTTGAAGGATATTACTTTCTTCATCTTTAAAGCAAAAATAAACCTTTAAAATTGGAATTCATTAAACCAAGTTAGTGTAAAATGTCCTTAAGTAACATAAATTCCTAAGTTATTATACAGAATTCCTAGATCAAAAAGTTCCTTAGTCAAAAAGGAGATTGCTATCATAGTACCAACATTTACCAGGCCTTTAAGAATTTACTCAATGTCTTCTCTTTCTTTTGTCTAGAAATTAATTACATTCCAGAATTTCACATAGATAGTGAATGTGGTTGTCCAGAAACCATCAAATTCAAATATATCCTTAGATGAAGCAGGCTTGAAAGCCACATCCCTATTTTTTTCCCCCAAGGTTTCTCATTAGTTCAATAAGAATTCTACAACACAGAAACTTCTGCACAGAGTTTAAGGAACTTTAGGTGAATGCATTTCTAAATCACCTTGTACAGAGAATCGTTCATCTCATCATCAGTATTTGGAAACTATAGCCTTAAGCTACTGCATACATTTTCATAATATCCAAGATTTCAGATGAACAATCTATCATAGTAAATATCAGCAGCATTATTACAATATAATTTAGAAATACAGAAACAATAAACTTTAAACCTTGATCCCATAACAAAAATTATTATTTCCCCTTTACAAATCAGGAAATGAGTCCAATAGAGGTAAAATGCATTTTTGCAACTAGAGCAGAGAAGTATGGAATTTATTTGGAGCAGAGGCTGGCTTCCCAGTGGGGATAATTCCCGGAGGCAGGGCTTGGGGAATGCTTGCCACAGGCCAGATCTGTCCACCTCTCCCCTTTCCCCACAACTAAGCCTGGCGTGGTTTGCAGATATGGGTGGGCAGAATGTACAGGACATGAGTGACATTTCTGAGCTTTGCCAAGATGGTGGGCTATATGGTGCCCAGGGGAATAGGAACTTAGGGATACTGCCAGTCTGTATTATCCCACCTCTCCTTTTGTCAGGTAAGGAAGGGTGATTTAAGTTTTCCCTACAATTCTCCTGCATTCTCTTCTCTTAAACTGATCTGGGATGAGAAGGGTTAACAAGAACTTGTGGCTGTTAAAAATCCCCGTACTGAGATACTCTCTTAACTCTGGGGAGGGAGTGGGGAATACTAAATGATCACAATTGGGAGGAGGTGTCTTAGCACGGGTGAGCTCCTGGAGTTATCTACAGTCTCAGGAGTTTTCTCCCGAAATCCCAATGTAATCAATATCCAATTTCTTAATGATTAATCCCAGAATCTGCTAAGATGTATTTAGCTATATCTAATGTTTTATTGTAGTTCCAAGTTGGCCAGACCAGAAACCACAAGGAAAAGAATCTTACAGATTTGTTTCCCTAGTTGCAGCCCTTAGAAAATCTCTGACTGCCTGTATTTTATATCTTACAAGATAGCAGACTCATTCACAGCACACATGATAAAGACACAGAGACACACACACACTGAAAGACAAATCCGAACACAAAGTCCACCTTTAATGACAAAAAGAGGTGGAATTAGAGACTTGTTAGAAATCCCTATCATGAATTAGCTGTTCTAGATGTTTTGTTGGCTTTTAAACTTAATTTGGTTTTAAGATACAGTAACTTTGATAGGTCCAAAAGAACCCTATTGTGGACAATATAAATTGGGCTATCTTTAGTTGACTAACACTAGCTCTGGTAAATACTTGCTTTAACTACCATTTGCTCTGGCACTACTTGTTCTAAATTACCTAACAGTGATCTAAAAAAGGGACCTAATTAATGCAAAATAATTTAACACAAAATGATCCCCATTCTCAAAACTAGTTTAAGGGAATTTCAAACTTCAACCAAACTAGTGGGAGTCCTTTGGAAACTAGGAATTGAGGAATTTACCTGAGTCCATTGAGGTTAAGACTCCAGGAAAAATGAATCCTGAGGCACTTTGAACCATTAGCTTTGACAAAACGAGGTTCTATTCAGTCTTACTCCCACTCACCAGTTCCATCCCATCTCAATGGCACCACAAGTGATAACCTGAAAGTTTGGTTAAAGGAGATAAACAGGCTAGGTGATATGCAGTTATATCATTTATTCCCTTAAAGCTAGCAGATATGTATACACAGAGCCAGAATGTAAGTTATGACTGACTGAACAAAAGAATGAGTAAGTTTAAATACATTTTAGAACCATCCCAATTCAGGGTGAATATATCACTTAATTTATGATCTTCATAGATATTTAATCATTGTATAAGAAAGGAATTTTCTTAATTGAATAGATGGTAAATACAATAAAATAAGAGAGTTGACAAAGTGTCAATTGAAATTATGACTCAGGATATCTGTGTTTTCTTTACCATTCATATGCCATAGTATATGTCCAAAAAATAGTAAGATAAGAAAAAGTCCCATTGCTCGAGTTAGTGTCTTGGGTTAAGGATTGTATCCTTAATGGCCATAAGATCAGCCCCATCTGACTTTGTTGACCTAGGAAGAGGTATTTTCTGAGTTTACTTAGAAAACAAAGAAGCTGTTAGATCCAGGTTCTTCTAGTTGATTAGTTCAGCCCACGGTCCTTATTGAGTTTATTGAATTGACATTAAGTGATGGTCAAAGGGTTTTTATATCTAGAACCTGAAAGAAGTCAAGGAAGACAAGATGAAGAACATTCTTGGTATGGTGACAGCCAGTAAAAAAGTAGTCAGGTGATGTCTTGTGTGAAAGAAAAAAGACATGATCCTTTTACTTCAGTGATATAACCTAGTACAAGGATAATATGGTAAAGCTTATTGGACTAAAAAATTCTCCCAGGTAGAAAACCCAGTGGATTTTTATTAGTACGCAATTAGGTATTAGGAAATTAGGAAAGATCTGTAGGGCCTTTGGTTTTCCACTGAGTTCAACTAAAATTTCATTTATGTACCTACAGTAGACTAAATTTGTTGTATGAAGCAATAGTAGTTTCTTCTACCTTCATATTGCTTTGCTTGCATATTATGTCATGTTGATGTTTTATGTACTTATTAATGATGCAAACATAATTGCATCAATTTAAATCAGAACCTCAAATGTAATGTTGATATCAGGGTGAAGTGAACCACTTGAATTCTTTCTGTAGTCACTGCTACCAGAGCAGAGAGTAATGCATGCAGATTCCTCCAGGAGGATTGGACACTTATGAAACTTGGCTGCTAATGACTGATTTTCTTACCATTGTACACATACACATACAGACACACACTCTAAAATGTTTTGGGATCAATGTATTCCTTTAAAATGTTATTGTTATTTCTCTTAATTTGGTTGTAGTAATATGTTTTATTTATGTAGAAACAAGGGATTCTGTGAATGAATCATAAATGCTTTTGTTTTCAGCTTGTTATGAATAATTTTTATTTATACTATTTATGGAGTGGTAATTTGATTTGGACTTCTCAAAGGGGTAATGCTATATATTTTCTCATTCTATCTGTTATAACTTTTTAAGAGAAGGTATTAATTTTTATTTGGAATTTGAAGAAAATCGAGATTATTTATACTTGTTTTGTATGACTTTTTTTTTTTGCAGAGGCTTTCTTTAAAAAATTGTGTTTAATAATTTTAAAAAGCTTTAAAATACAAATATCTTTATTCTTCCTCTTCAATTAATCTTCTTGTCATATGCAGTGTTTTGATTCATAATCTGGAGGGCAATAATGTTGCTTTGAATTATGGATTTTTTTTGCCTATACAGGTGGAAAGTGGGTATTCTTTCATTTAAGAATGAAACAAATAAATCAGGCCTGCACAACTTGCTGCCCCTGGGCTACTTTTAGTATGGCAAAGGATTTCAGGCATGAAAAAAATGTAGAGGAAAATTTCCTTTTTATGTAGAGGAAATCCTTTGGTGTGCTGTAAGTGGCTGCAGACTGCAAGTTGTGTGGGCCTAAGATAAATACATTAAAAATAAATTAGTAATATTAACTTAAAATGATAAAACAAATCAAATATTTTTTACCATGTTTTTTTTCGAGGTCTGATATTTTAGAGGAAAAATTTGAAATCAAATTCTAGATTGTCTTTTAAAATTTTTCTGATTTTAAATATTCACGTTTAAATGGCCTCTTTAATGGCTTAGTAAATGTCTTCCCTCAATAACTTTTGTACTCTCTTAGTAGATAGTTTCTTCAAAAAATGTCATCATCTTATGACCAACCTTTCTGTTACCAAACCCCCTAATTAAAGATTCTATAGGTAGATCAGATCAACTAGAGTTTCAAGTCCACAGGCATAGTCTTTGACTACTGCCATGTAATGATCAAGTATCTAAGTTGAACTGAAGTGGAAAGATTGAATAAGTTCTGATACTTTAACTTTTTTTTTTTTTTTTAACATATTGCTGCATTTGAACATGTTTGGTATCCCTATGTGGTCAATTCAGCTCTTTTTTAGGAATACCTTTTAAAGATTCTTTTAAATCATTAAATATGCTAATGCCCACTAAAATCTGTGTTTTGCTTTTCTGGCCTTTTAGCAGGTCTCATTTGAAATATAAAACCTTTATTTTATATTTGAGAACTTTAGTGATGATTTTCAATACAATGAATGCCTTGCCTCTCTTAATTCCTTACACTTTTCAGTCTTAATTGAATAGGGTGGAAAGATAACAACTTTTTGCCTAGTTCTTTTGTAGCGTGATATAGCAATAAGAATTCTGACCTAGAATCAGATGAGAGTAGGATTCAAATTTTGCCTCTGATACTGTTTGACCATGGTCAAGTCCCTTAACTTTTCTGTGCTTCAGGATCCTCACCTGTAGTACATAAGTGGTTGTTGCAGAGCTCAAATGAAATAATATATTTAAGTACTTTACAGAGCTTCAAGTGTTGTATAAATGCCTATTGATATTCTTGTTATTTTCTTGCCCATTATGTTTAACAACTGTTAGCTAAGCTTTCTCAATCTGGACTTTGTTTTGTTGACAAAATCATCCTAGCAATTTATGTTTCCTTCTATTGCACAAGTAAGATTGGGAAAGGCATCATTAAAATAAAGACTAGAAGAGTTATAACGAAAAACAAACCCTCCCAAAGTCCTAGTTATCAATCAAAACAAAAGAAAACTAGACACTTGTAAATGTGTGTAATGGGAATGGGGATTTGAAGAGCTTCCTTGCCCCTTAATAGACGTGGGGGGAGTTTGAAGACCTCCGCTGCTTTGAAAGTAAACTCTGCCTCCTTATGGGCCAAATGTAGTCACATGGAGAAGTGGGAGAAGTTTGCTGAAGGGGAAGCAGAGCCCACAGGAAACTGAGAGCCAGAGCCAGAGAGAGCATGGGAGAGAAGAGGCTCAGGCAAGGAGATAGAGAGATTTGGGGGTAAATATTGATCTTGTACTGGTTTGTGGGAAGGCTAAAGGATGCTGTGGCTCTCAGAGTTATTATAGCTTCTGAATATCTTTGGTACTGTGATATAATTGGTTTACTGATTTTGGGATTTGGTTTTCTGGTGTCTAAATAAATGTTTCAGTTCTATCTCCTGTATAGAGAGTTTGTTATATTTTGTGATCAAATGTCATGTGATATTTATAGTCACAGTCTTTATCATGATCATGGGCACTGTAAATATTGCACTGGCACTACGATGTGATAGGTAAAACCTTGGATAACATTTTAAATGGTTGCTATTTATTGTTGAGGACAGGCTGTCAATATAGCAACAGCCAAAATCAAAGACTAAAAGGAGGAAATAGTCACAATAACACTTTTAGAATAAATATAAATAGGTAACAGAAGCTGTTATTTGTTAATAAGGTTTCAAATAATTTTACTTTATCTCAGATGAAGATGGGTGACTATATGATTTTTTTAATTTTTGGTTTTTAATATAATAATAATCAATGTAATTTCTAAAACTTCCGTTTCATTCAGGTAGAAATCCATCTTCCTTTAAATTGCATAGTGTTTACTCTCCTCTTCCCTTCCTAACAGAAGAGGCATAGTTTTCTTCAGTGGTGTCATTTTCAAGTAAAAGAAATAACTTCTTTTCCAGGGGAGCCAAAACCTGGTAATGGCTATGGAGGAACGCATGATAGAAGTTGAACAAAAGTTGAAACTAGTGAAAAGGCTTCTTCAGGAAAAAGTCTATCAACTAAAACAACAAGTAAGTAAGTTATCCTACTTATTCTTCTCTCTGCTACCTTCAACATGGACCCCAAATTGTATGCTTATCTATTGGCTTTCACTAACTTTGATATTAACTTTCTCAAAACCCAGTGAAGCATTTAATCTTCAACATGCTCTGATATGTAATGACTATTTCTCTAACTTGACTAAAATCATTGTATTGTATCTGAAAAGAATTACACTACTTTTTTTAAAAATATGATTTTGGAAAGACTTTTTTCTCTGAGTCTCTCTTATGACATAAAAATCACTGTATATTTTTCTGTTACTGTTAACTTGTCAAAGGTTTTATATGTTGACATTGTTTACTAAAATGGTTAAATAATTAGTGACCTTAATGTAATCCAGTCTTGAATTATATAACCTGTATTCTAGAACCATGTCATTTGAAAAAAATTGGGGTGGAGGGGGGTGCTGTATGATCCTTGAAGGCAGAGACCCTGCCTTTTCTAAACCTTAAATCTTCCCCCAGTACCTAGTAGAGTTCTGTTCACAACAGGCATTTAATAAAATTCTTATTTGATTGAATCAATGTTATGTGAACAAGAAAATAGTACTGTTGTCAGAACAAAGCACCTTGTTATCAGAAAACAAGAAGCTATGCTTTTTCATATCTTCTTAGATTTATTCTCTGAAACATAATTCAGACTCTTTCTATTTTCAGTACCACTCAACAGTGTTCCCCCCACTGATATCTGTATCCTTAGGCACATCAGGTCCACTGACTGAAGGGACTACTGGGATAAACATTCATAGTCACAGTCATATTTAGAATAATGCCACAGATGCCCTAGAAACCAGTGCTGAAACACGTTTGTACAAAACTTGTATAAAAGCCATAGTATGACAGAGATAGTATGGTTTATTGGAGTTAGGAGAGACTTGGGTTCAGTTCTGGCCTCTGACATTTAATTATTTAATTATGATTATAGACAAGTCACTTAAATTTCATAGTCTCTGTTTCTTCCTTTGTCTAATGGGGATAACCTGTAATATTTATAATGTATGTTTACTGCTTTGAAAACCTTAATGTATGAGCAGCTATAATTATGATGTTTTTTTTTTTCTCGTAATGTATCCCTGGTTAACAGTGCTTAGGGGTAGGTGGTTTTTGGTTAACAATGAAAGTTAACTATCCCCACTTTTTTTTTTTAATTTTATTTTAGTTTGCATCATTCATTTCCACAAGATTTTGAGTTACATATTTTCTCCCCCTCTTTCCCCCACCCACCGCCCCAAAACAGCCATCCCAGTGTGTCTCCCCTCCCCCAGTCTATTCTCTCCTATGTCACTTTTCGGTAGGGCAGGATGGATCTCCCAACCACAGTGCCTGTGTATCTCAAGTTCCAGTTTATCCAGTTTATCCCCACTTTTTGGACACCCATGTTATCTGAGTTGCTATTTCTCAACACTTCCCTTCAGGTGTCTCCAAAGGTTAGACAATTCCATTAATATGTGTGGAGAGGGAGAAGAGAGAGATGGGGCTCTCTAACCTGCTGGGGGAGGGTTTGGTGACTGAGACAATAGGGGGAAACTTGTCTAGAACTACTGCCTTTCTCCTTGTGCTTTCCAACAAGCCTCCTCTCTTTTCCTGGGGAATCAAGGTGAGAATGGATTTAATCTTTTCCCTACTTTAGGAGAGCAGTGATAACATCTATCAGTAAAATTTCTCCTTAATGGGGAGCCAAGATGGCAGAGTGAAAGCTGAAGGGAAGCCTATCTGAACTCTCCCCCAAACACTTCCAAATACCTTTTTAAAATGACTTTAGGGGCAGCTAGGTGACACAGTGATTAGAGAACTGGCTCTGCAGTCAGGAAGACCTGAGTTCAAATTTGGCCTCAGACACTTGACACACCTTACTAGCTGTGTGACCTTGGGCAAGTCACTTAACTGTAATTGCTTTACCTTCCACTCTCCAAAAACAAAAACAAAAAATTACTAAAGAAATTTTAGAATAGCAGAACCCACAAAAAGACAGAGTGAAACAAATTTCTAACCCAGAACAACTTGGAAGGTCAGCAGAAAAGGTCTGTTGTACCAGAGTGAGAGATGTGAGATACAGCAGAGAGTTAAGTTTCCACAGAACTGCTAGAAATTGCTGAAGCAAGACTTAAAAGAAAGTTAGTAGACAGCAGATGGGCCTGACCAATCAGAAGGCAGACAGTGACCTTGAGAGACTCTGAGACTAGAATAAGAACTGATCCAGCTTAAACCAGTAGGGGTCAATAACCAAGTAGCCTAAAATTACTATTGTGCATGCTTAATAAACCTCTTGCATATTATGCAACACATCCTGCATAGAAATAGTCTCATTAATGGAACATGGAATGCATGATAATGTGTGATGAAGGGAAAGGTTACCTATCTAAGAGAAATAAGTAATGGGCGTATAGGAAGATGTAACTCTGAAGAGAATGGACCAATCTGTCTTCTGAAAGGAGGTACCCATGCCAGACTAATGGTATGGAAACTTTTCTTGCTTCTGGTCAGAGTCCACTTCTGGCCAGAAGCATTTAATTCCTTTGAACTTCTTCTCAATAAGCTTCTTTTGATACCCAAATATCAGTATCAACTGTGTTGTGTTTCTAACAACTGGTGCCCAGTGTGGAGCCTTGACTGTCAGAACTTGGGTGGGGTAAGATAAGATACCACAGGATAACTGCAGAGACCAACAGTCTCTGTAGGTTGAACCAGAACTCCTGATATCAGACCACAGGCAGTGAATCCCGAGGAATTAGGAAATCAGTCAGTAAAGAAACACCCTTTGTTTGATCAAGAAGTTCCTTTCTGGCAGAATCCTTGATGGGCAGGTTTGCCCTCTCACCATGCTTGCAGGACCCATCTGATGGGAGTCTGATTGAAGGTGCTCAGAGCTAGTAGACTTACAGATGGGGGGGAATGGGTTCTGGGCCTAGAAAGAGGAGGAATTCCAGGGAAAACATTCTTTTGGAAAGTCCCTTAGGGAGGATGTTGGAATATTGGGCAGATTCTCCTAGTACTAGGGGATTGATTGGATGAAAGAGCCTATCTTAAGACAATTGGTCTTTCCGCCCAGGTTTGGGGCAGACAAGAACTGGGTAGATCAGATTTTAAAATTTGTGTGTGAATGGCAAAGATTTCATTTTGAAATCGACTAGAAGTGAGTCAGAGTAAAATACAACTCTGAGTTCTTGAATGGTCTAAATTTGAATTCTAAATTGGGTTGCACTCTGTAATGCTGTTAAGTGTCTGATCTGTGTCTGTGTGTGTCAGTGCCACTAAGAAAAGAAAAACTTTAGGAGGTGTTTTTTTATGGCTGACTGGCTTCGAAAAGCTCATCCACAGGTTAGAGGTGGGGTTAATTAGCAGAACAAAGGATCTCCTATGGGCAGTTTAGAAAGGAAAGGGAGTCTTTGAATTGGGGTAGATTAGACCCTCAAAGTTAGAAAAAATCTGTATTTTAGGGTTGTTTTAAAATCAATGTATCTGATTTTAGGCAGTGCTTTTGGAAATGCAAAATTAAAGGGGTCTTCTGTCTGATAATGGAATTATTTTGGGGTTTCATTGTTCTTTTTGTATAAAGAGCTCTATGTGTGGGACATTGAGACAGAGAGAGAGAGAGAGAGAGAGAGAGAGAGAGAGAGAGAAATTCTGCTGTTTTAGTATGCTAATTGTCACACATTTGACTTAACCCTAGGTTGCTTTGGTGCTTATAGAGTAAGCAGGAAAATCTTTTATTTGAAGTTATCTGGGGCAGTTTGAGTGGAGATTGGTTAAGGGGAGAGGTAGAAGCAAAATTGAAAATCTGGAAGATAAGAGGTGTTTGAGTAATATGTGCCTTCGAGCCCATTCACTCCTTGGCCATTCCCTTCCCCCATCTCACTTCAAAGGGAATGGGGATGTTAAAAAGAGCACCAGGATCAGGGGCTGGAAAGTAAAATTTGTACTGGCAAAATTTCGGAAAGACAGAAGGAATATGTCCACGAGCTTTTCCGGACAAATCTGTAGCCTTATTGATTAATCTTATTAAATCTAACAATACACAAATATCAGCTATGGTAAAGATATTGGTGACTGTGAATTTTGATTCCTTAGGTCTTTTGTCTGAGCCAAACCCTTTGGCTAATCTGAATCGAATTTTTTACAAACCTTTCAGATGAGGGGCAGTGGGGAGATGAATAGTCTGAGTTCTAGGGAGGGAGACCAGACTTAAGCTGTATGAGGGGCTAAGCAGGTATTAGAACTTAGAAATGTATAGTTACATGATGAAAAAGTACATGTTGTTATTTGACATTAAAAGGTTGATTGACTGTGTGGCATCAAGAAAGATTTTGTTACTTAGTTTATGTGGCCAGCACTAAGCGATTCAGAATAACGTGGGCCATGTGAGATTGTCAAGGCAATCCGTTTATTGATACCACGAGCAAGGTTTTTATATAGTACAAAGACAAAGAAAGTAACTATAGGTCACTAGGCTTTCCAATACTGCTTTGTTCAGTTCCAAGATGCCAGATAGTGATGTCAAGTAGGCCTTAACGGTTATTATGTCCTTGATGTTCCCATATAATATGAATAGCATCTAAAATGCATAAATAATCTGGTAGTGAGCTAACACCTTCTCCCTAATATCCCAGAACAGGGCAGAGCACTGGATCTCAGGCTATCAGGCAAGCTTTGATTTACAGCTACATCACTGCGAAAACCTGGAGCTAGCTTCACAAAACGGCCTGATGCTGGATCATATGTTTTGGCTCCCTTCAAGTTTACTGTTCAGTAAAGGGATGGTGGTAGAATCCACTTCCTAGGGATTTTATGGGAATAACATGATTGTAAAGGAGATTGGCATAATGTTTGCCATAAAACAAATTCTATTTGAATGTAAACTTTTTTTAAATTTAAATTTATTTATTTATTTTCTTGTTTACATCATTCATTTCCATGAGATTTTGAGTTACAAATTTTCTCCCCATATTTCCCCTACTCAACACCTCAAAACAGCCATCCCACTGTATAACCCCTCCCCCAATCTGCTCTCTCCTGTGTCCTCCCCCTCGCCCCTCTGACTTTCTGGTAGGACAAGATGGATCTCCCTCCCACAGTGTCTGTGTATCTTAGTTCCCAGTTGGATGTAGTTAATAATAATAATAATAATAATAATAATAATAATTATTATTATTATTATATATTTTTTTAACATTTGATTCTAGAACTTTAAATTCTAGATTCTTTCCCTTCCTCCCTCATCAC
>CM053589.1:79477221-79497020 GCA_028646515.1 Pseudochirops corinnae
AGTGGAGGCCCCTGGTGGGGGCTCTCTGGCTGCACTCTCCTCCTCCCTCTCTCTCCCATGATCTTTCTTTTCCCCAAAGAACTAATCTAGGGTTTGGGTGGTGTTCTTACTTTGCTTTTTATGCTTATTCTTACTCATGGTTGGTCAGTCTGTGATTTTTTTTTTAAATCTCTTTGGGGCTCTGCTTCCAGAAGGGAAAGCTCTGTCCCAAATTGCTTGGGTCCTCCCGGCTGCTGTAGCTCTCAGGAAAGTGCTGGGACCCTTCCTACTTACTTCCAGCTCACTGGATAATGAAGACTCCAAGACCAAGGCCCAAGACGGTGATCCGGATCCAGGCCTCTCAACGCGAGAGCACTGGCCTCAGAACAATCAGTTAGTCCCCCTGCTGTCTGCAGGCCATGGGTGGGAAGCTGCAACACAGAGGCGGGTGCAAAACCTCTGCCTTTCGTTTTTCTGCTCTGGAGGCCTTTTGGCCAGACTGCTTCTCCCTCCAACTTCGCAAGCTCCACTGACCTAGTTCTGAATGCTGCTCACAGCTACCGCTAATCCACTCACCGCTCCTCTCGTCTGGCCGCCCCCAGGATTCAGCAGCGGCTTCAGGCTAGGCTGGTTTCGCAGTGCTGATATGGTTCCTCATAGCTGAGCTGACTTTAGTGGGAAGTCTTTTTGTGTGCATTTTGGAGTTGTAGAATTGGTTTAGAGTCATATTCCATGGGTATTTTGGGGTGGCTATGTGAGAGGTGCAATATGTTGCTGCTGCTACGCCGCCATTTTGGCTCTGCCCCCTCAGAGCAATAACTTATGATCTCAATGGGGGGATTTGATTTTTATGAACAAGAATGAGTATAGAAATGAAAGCAGGTTATTTAAGGCTCATTTTAAAGATATTCTTTGACCAACTTTGAGCTTTCTGTTTAAGGACTCCCTCTTCCTGAAGAAAGGTGGAATCCCCTTCTGGCCAGAAGTGTTCAATTCCTCTGACCTTCTTAATAAACTCCTTTTGATACCCAAATTTTGGTATCATTTGTGTTTGTGTTTCTAACAGAGAGGAGCATAGCCCAGTGCAGGCCATGCCTGCTCAGTCTAGGCCTCAGCAAACCCAGAAGAGATCTTGGGGTAACTGAATCACTCCCAGCAGTGGTCGTTTTCAGACCTCTCATTCCATAGATACCAAAAATATCATAGGTCAACAGGAAAGGTCCCTCCCACCTGAGTGAAAGTGGAGCACAGTCCAACATAGGAAGTTCCAGTGCAGCCTCAGCCCCAACAAACCAAGAGTAGGCCTTGGGAATGACTGAATTGACAGCATCAGTGATAGCTGGAGCTTTCAGTCCACAGATGGTAATGGGGTCAAACAATGAGTCAGAAGGCAATTACAGGAGTCCTTTTGCTAGCATTGAGACAGGACTCTTGTTGCTTTGCCTATATTTAGATCTTGGTCCTGAGTAGCAGTCCCAGAGTGAGGAGGAGCACTAGCATAGCAGAACTTGCAGTCATGGTGAAGAGGGCACCTTCCTTATAGTTGCAGGGCAGAAAAAAATGCTTATGGTTTCTCACAGATTAGAGCACAGACCAGGAGACTAGAAAACACCTCTCCTTAAATCATACCACCTTGAAAGAACTAAAACTTACAGATCTCTAAAAGTATCTCTGAAAACAGCTACACAACCCTCTGGAAACTTGGGACATTGTGCCCTCCACCCTGGAAGCAGAGCCCTACTTTAACAAAGACTTAAAAGTCAACTAATAACTGGTGAAAATGGGCAAACAAATGGAAAAAAACCTCTGACTTTTGAAAGTTACCATGGTGACAATGAAGGAGATCAAAACTCAGAAGAAGTCAGCAAAGTCAAAGCTCCTATATCTAAAGCCTTCAAGAAAAATATGAATTGCTTTCAGGCCATGGAAGAGCTCAAAAAGGATTTTGAAAATCAAGTAAGAGAGGTAGAGGAAAAGTTGGGAAGAGAAATAACAGGGATGCAAGAAATTGATGAAAAACAAGTAAAAGAGATACAGAAAAATACTGCAGAAAATAATATCTTCAAAAACAGACTAGGCCAAATGGTAAAAGAGGTCCAAAAAGGCAATGAGGAGAAGAATGGTTTAACAAGCAGAATAGACCAAAAGGAAAAGGAGGTTCAAAAGCTCACTGAAGAAAATAATTCCTTGAAAATTAGAATGGAGCAAATGGAAGCTAATGACTTTATGAGAAATCAAGAAATCACAAAAACAAAACCAAAAGAATGAAAAAATAGAAGAAAACGTGAAATTTCTCTCTGGAAAAACAACAGACCTAGAAAATAGATCCAGGAAAGATAATTTTAAAATTATTGGACTACAAGAAAGCGATGATCAAAAAAATAGCCTAGAGATCATCTTTCAAGAAATTATTAAGGAAAACTGCCTGATATTGTAAAACAAGAAAGTAAAGTAGAAATGAAGGAATCTACTGATCACCTCCTGAGAGAGATTCCAAAATGAAAACTCCCAGGATCCTTATACCCAAATTCCACAGTTCTCAGGTCAAGGAGAAAATATTGCAAGCAACCAGAAAGAAAGAATTCAGTTATCATGGGGCCACAGTCGGAAGAACACAAGATTTAGCAGTTTCTACATTGAAGGTTCAGAGTACTTAGGATATGATATTCTGGAGGGCAAAGGAACTAGGATTACAATCAAGAATCACCTCCCCAGCAAAACTGAGTATAATCCTGAAGGGAAAACGTAGATTTTCATTGAGGTAGAGGACTTTCAAGCATTCTCAAAAAGACCAGAGCAGAATAGAAATGTTAACTTTCAAATATAAGACTCAAGAGAAGCATTAAAAAAAGGTAAACAGGAAAGGGAAATCCTAAGGGACTTAATAAGGTTCAAATGTTTATATTCCCACATGGGAAGATGATATTAGTAACTTATAAGACCTTTCTCATTATTAGAGTAGTTAGAAGGAGGGCACAGGTGTGAGTTAAACATGAAGGGGTGATATCTAAAAAATAAAATTCAGAGGTGAGACCAGAATGTACTGGAAGAAAGGGAAATGGAGAAGTAGAATGGGTTAAAATATCTCACACAAAAGAGGCAAGAAAAAACTTTTTCAGTGGAAGAAAAGAGGAGGGCTGTAAGGGGGAATGATTGAACTTTATTCTCATCAGAATTGAGTCAAAGAAGGAATAACATACACCCTCAATTGGGTATAGAAATCTGTCTTACCCTACAGGAAAGTAGGAGGGGAAGCAGATAAGAGAAAGGAGTAAAGGGATGATACAAGGGAGGGCAGATTTGGGGAGTTATTAGTCAGAAGCAAAACACTTTTGAGGAAGGACAGGGTGAAAGAATAGAATAAATGGGACAGGGAAGAATAGGATGAAGGGAAACCAGCAATAGAAACTGAAAAAATGTGAAGCAAGTTTCTCTGATAAAAGGCCTCATTTCTCAAACATATAAAGAACTGAGCCAACTTTATAAAAATAAGAGACATTCCCCAATTAATAAATGATGAAAAGATATTATCAGTTTTTAGATGAAGTAATCAAAGCTATCTATAGCCATATGAAAAAATACCCTCACTCACTATTGAGTGGAGAAATACAGATTAAAACAATTCTAAGGTACTACCTCATACCTATTAGATCGGCTAATAGGACATAAAAGGTGACAAATATTGGAGGGAATGTGGGAAAAAATGAAACTTTAATGCACTGTTGGAGTTGTGAACTTATTCATCTATTCTCTAGAGCAGTGGTTCTCAACCTTCCTAATGCTGAGATCCTTTAATACTCGTATGTGGGCGTATCTGGGCATATCTGCATGTGGGCGGACCTGCCTGGAGATGGATAGAGGAGCAGTGTCTCAGTTCCTAAGACCATCAGAAATACATGTTTTCCTTTTTTTTTTTTCCAGAAATATTAAATTAAATTTACTGGCACCAAGTTTGCAAACTCCATTCTCTTCCCTTAAAAAAAAATAATCAGGACATTTACCCTGTGCAAATCCTGGCATTTTCAAGTTCTACCAAGTTTTCTTTTTTTAAATTTTATTTTATTTTATTTTTATTTTATTTTAGCTTACATCATTCATTTCCACGAAATTTTGAGTTACAAATTTTCTCCTCATCTTTCCCCTACCCCCACCCCAAAACAGCCATCCCAATGTATCTCCCCTCCCCCAATCTATTCTCTCCTATGTCTTCCCCTCTCACCCCTCTGACTTTCCAGTAGGGCAGGATGGATCTCCCAACCACAGTGCCTGTGAGAAATACATGTTTTCCAATGGTCTTAGGCAACCCCCAAAGGGTTCGTGACCCACAGGTTGAGAACTGCTGCTCTAGAGCAATTTGGAACTATGCCCAAAGGACTATAAAACCATGCATACCCTTTGACTTAGCAATACTACTATTATATATGTATCCCAAAAGAGATAAAAAGCAAAAAGGAAAGAGATCTATACGTACAAACATATTTATAGCAGCTCTTTTCTGGGGGTAAAGAATTAGAAGTTGAGGGGATGCCTATCAGTTGGGGAATGGCTGAAGAAGTTGTGGTATGTATGTGATTATGATTATATATGTTTTTTCTGGAAAGACTTGCATGAGCTAATGTAAAGTGAAATGTATTGTGTAATAAATGTTGGAGAAGATGTAGGAAAGTTGGAACACCAATTCATTGCTGGTGAAGTTGTGAGCTGATCCAAACAGTCTGGAGTCCAATTTGGAACTATGCCCAAAGGGCTATAAAAATGTACCTACCCTTTGACACAGCAATACCGCCTCTAGGGCTGTATCCCAAAGAGATCATTAAAATGGGGAAAGGACCTGTGTGTACAAAAATATTTATTTTTAGCTCTTTTTGTGGTGGACAAGAACTGGAGATAGAAGGGATGCCCATCAGCTGGAGAATGACTGAACAAGTTGTGCTATAAGAAATGAGGAGCAGGCTGACTTCAGAAAAACCTGGAGAGACTTATGTGCTGATGAGTAAAGTGAGCAGAACTAGCAGAATATTGTAGACAGTAATAACCACAGTGTGTGATGACTGACTTTGATAGACTTAGCCCTTCTCAGCAATGCAAGGTCCTAAAACAATTCTGAAAGACTCATGATGAAAAATGCCATCCGCATTCAGAGAAAGAACTATGGAGTCTGAATGCATAGCAAAGCGGACTATTTTCTTTTTCATCTGTTTGTTTTTTATTTCTCATGGTTCCTCCCATTCATTCTAATTCTTCTATACACCATGACTGACGTGAAAATATATTTAATAGGAATGCATATGTAGAACCTATATCAGATTGCATGCCATCTTGGAGAGGGGGAAGGAAAGGAGGGGGAGAAAATTGAAAACTTATGGAAGTGAATGTTGAAACCTGAAAATAAATAAATTAGCTTTAAAAAAAAGAAATGTACTTAGAAGGTACTATACTGATCATTCATGGATGACTTAGCTATTCTTAGTAATATAAGGCAAGTCTTAAGGACTTATCATGAAAAATACTATCCGTGCCTAGAGAAAGAACTGTTGGTGTCTGAATACAGGTTGAAGCATATTTTTTTTACTTTATTTTTCTTGAGTTTTTTTTGTCTTTGTTTTCTTTCACAACATGACCATTGTGAATATTTTTTCCATGACTACGCATGCATAGCCTATATGGCATTGCTTGCCTTCTCAAAGTTGGTGGAGTGGGAAGGGAGGAAGAGAGAGAATTTGGAATTTAAAGTTTTTTAAACAAATGTTAAAAATTGTTTTTACATGTGACTTGGGGAAAATAAAATACTAAATAAAAGCTTAAAAAATATTTCTCCAAATGGATGAAAAGCCCAGCAATTTAGAAAGACAATCTCAATCAATAATCAATCAATAAACATGTATTAAGTGCCTACATTCTTTGTGCCAGGCACTGTGCTAGATGTTGGAAATACACAAAGAATCAAAAGACAATCTCTGTCTTCAAGGAGCTTACAGTCTAATCAGGGAAAACAAACAGATATAAACAAAGCAAGCTATACACAGGAGAAATAAGAAATAATTAACAGAGGGAAGGCTCTGGAATTAAAAAGGTTTGGAAAAGCCTTCTTGTAGAAGGTGCAGTTTTAGTTGAGAAGTTAAAGAGACCAGGAAGGTCAGTAGTTGGAATAGAGGGGAGAGAGGATTCCAGGTATGGGAGACAGCCAGAGAAAATGCCCAGACTTGAGGGTGTCTTTTTTGTTGAATGGTTAGGATGCCAGTGTCACAAGATTGAAGCATATGCATCAGGGAGTAAGGTGTGAGAAGACTGGAAAGGTAGCTGGACGATAGGTTATGGAAGGCTTTGAATGCCAAAGAGAGCATTTTGTACTTGCTCTTGGAAGCAACAGGAAGCCTCTGGTGTTTGCTGAGTAGGACTTGTTTGGACCTGTACTTCACTTAAGTGGCTAAATGCAAGATGAATTGGAGTAGGGAAAGAGTTGAAGCAGGCATCTGCCTCAGATCTACCATCAGATTTTGCAATAATCCAGGAAGAGTTCCTGCAATAGACTGGTGGCTATGTAAAAGAAGATAAGGGGTGTGTTTGAGAGATATTGTGAAGAGGAAATTGAAAGCCTAAGCAACAGCATGGATATGGGGGCGGGAGGGAGGACAAGAGATATTGAGGAATCCAAGATGACTCCTAGGATGCAAGCCTGAGAGATTGGAAGGATAGTGTTACCCTTTACAATAATAGGGAAGGTAGGAACAGAGAAGGATTTGGGAAGAAAGATAAAGAGTTTGGTTTTGGACATGCTGAGTGTAAAATATCTGGTTCAAATTGTCTGAAAGACAGAGGTGCAAGATTGGAGAAATTAGGGCAGAATAGATTTATGAATCATAAGCACAGAGATGGTAATTAAATCCATGGAAGTTTATGAGGTCACCAAGTGAAGCAGTATAGAAGGAGAAGAAAAGAGGGCCCAGGACAGAACCATGAGAGACACCTACATTTCTTCTCCCATTATATCCTTGGGCTACCATAATCCCCAACCCCACTCCCAGGACACTGAAAACTTATCTTAGGAAAAAATTTTCTTCTGAAAATACATGGCAAATAAAGATAACAGACTTTTTTTAGAAATGAGGACTGACATAGAATATGCTCAGCACTAGAGCTAGAGTGAGATAAGTGATGGAGAAGTAAGGGACAACTTAAGACTTTTTTCACTATCTTGCTCTAGAGCAGTAGAATGTCTGTAGCACTAGCAGCAGCAGTGGCTCCTCTAAGACTCCAAGCACAGTTAGTTCCTGAAGTGCAGCCACTCCTGTCTTTGCCCAGAAGAATTGACAAGCAGTCCTCAGAGCTTGCATACTTTTGACTCTTTTGAGATTTCTCTTTTACCCTCTTCCCCAGGACTTGAGAAATAGTTCAATTCCCCTGCCCCCACTCAATAGTATTTTATTTTTTTCAATTACATGTAAAGATAGGTTTCAACATTCCTTTTTGTAAGATTTTGAGTTCCAAATTTTTCTCCTCCCTTCTCTTCCTTCCCTCCTCCTCAAGATAGCAATCTGATATAGATTGTAAACATATACAATCATGTTAAACATATTTCCATATTAGTCATGTTGTGAAAGAAGAATCAGAACAAAAGGAGAAACCCATGATAAAGAAAAAAAGTGAAAATAGTAACTTTGATCTGCTTTCAGGCTCCATAGTTCTTTCTCTGGATATCGATAGCATTTTCCATCACTAGTCTTTTGGAATTGTCTTGGATCATTGTATTGCTGAGAAGAGCTAAGTCTATCATAGTTGAATACTGCACGATGTTGCTGTTACCGGGTACAATATTCTCCTCGTTCTTCTCACTTCACTTATTATCAGTTCATATAAGTCCAGTTTTTTTTCTCAAATCTGCCTGCTCACCATTTCTTATAGCACAATAGTATTCAATTATATTCAGAAAGCACAACTTGTTCAGCCATTCCCAAACTGATAGGCATCCCATCAGTTTCTAATTCTCTGCCACCACAAAAAGAGCTACTATAAATATTTTTGTACATGTGGGTCCTTTTCCTTTTTTTATGATCTCTTTGGGATAGAGACCAAGTAGTGGGATTGCTGGCTCAAATTTGCTTTCCAGAATGGTTGGACCAGTTCACAACTCCACTAACAATGAGTCAGTGTTCCAATTTTCTCACATCTTTTCCAACATTTATCATTTTCCTTTTCTGTCATATTAGCCAATTGATAGGTATAAGGTGGGAGCTCAGAGTTGTTTTAATTTGTGTTTCTCTAATCAATAATGATTTAGAGCATTTTTTCATATGACTATAATTTTAATTTCTTTATCTGAAAACTGCCTATTCATATCCTTTGACCATTTATCAATTGGGGAATGACTTGTATTCATATGCACTGACTCAATTCTCAGAAACACTGGCTGTAAAAATTTCTCAACTTTCTGCTTTCCTACTAATCTTATTTGCTTTGGTTTTGTTTATGCAAAAACTCTTTAATTTAATATAATCAAAATTATCCCTTTTGCATTTCATAATCATGTTCTCTGTCTCTCGTTTGGTCATAAAATATTCCCTTCTCTGTAGATCTGATACATAAACAATTGTTTGCTCTCCTAATTTGCTTATGGTATAAACTTTTACGTCTAAATCATATACCCATTTTGACCTTATCATGGTATAGGATGTAAGCTGTTGTTCTATGCCTAGTTTCTGCCATACTATTTTCCAGTTTTCCCAGCAGTTATTTTCTCATATAGTGAGTTCTTATCTCAGAAGGTGAAATCTTTGGGTTTATCAAACAGTAGATTACTATAGTCATTTACAACTGTGTCTTATGTGCCTAAACCTATTCCACTGGTCTACCACTCTAATTCTTAGCCAGTACCAAATACTTTTGATGATTTGCTATTTTATAATATAGTTTTAGATGTGATACAACAAGGCCACCTTCCTTTGCATTTTTTTCATTCTTTCTCTTGACATTTTTGACCTTTTGTTCTTCCAGGTGAATTTTGTTATTTTTTCTGGCTCAATGAAATAAATTTTTTCATAGTTTGGTATGGCACTGAATAAGTAAATTAAGTTAGGTAGAATTATCATTTTATTATATTAGCTCTGCCTACCCATTATCCATTGATATTTTTCCAATTGTTTACATCTGACTTGATTTGTATATAAACTGTTTTGTAATTGTGTTCATATAGTTCTTGGGTTTGTCTTGGTAGGTCAACTCCAAAATATTTTATGCTGTGTACAGTTATTTTAAATGAAATTTCTTTATCTCTTGTTGCTGGGCTTTGTTGGTAATATGTAAAAATGCTGATGATTTGTGTAGCTTTATTTTATATTTTGCAAATTTGCTAAAGTTGTAAATTATTTCAAGTAGTTTTTTAAGTTGATTCTCTAGGATTCTTTAAGTATACCAGCTGCAAAGAGTAATAGTTTCGTTTCCTCATTGCCTATTCTAATTCCTTAATTTCTTTTTCTTGTTGCTAAAGCTAACATTTCTAATATAATATTGAGTAATGGTGGTGATAATGGGCATCTTTGTTTCACCTCTGATCTTAATGGGAAAGCTTCTAGGTTATCTCCATTACATAAAATGCTTGTTAATGATTTTAGATAGAGACTGCTTATCATTTTAAGGAAAACTCCATTTATTCCTATGCTCTCTAGTGCTTCTAATAGCAGAGTGCTATATTTTGTCAAAAGCTTTTTCTGAATCTATTGAGATAATCATATGATTTCTATTAGTTTTGTTATTGATATGGTCAGTGATGCTAATAGTTTTCCTATTTGAATTCCTGGTATAAATTTTGAAATCCTGGTATAAATTCCACCTGGTCATAGTGTATTATATTAGTGATAAATTGCTATAATCTCTTTGGTAATACTTTATTTAAATTTTTTTGTATCAATATTCATTAAAAATCTCTGATTTTATTTCCAGCTTTGCAAGAATATGAAATCTGATGCAGTGATGAAGGATCTGTATGTTGAAAATACTCACTTGCTAAAAACTTTAGAGATTACTGAACAACGGCAGAAAACAGCAGAAAAGAAAAACTGTCTTTTGGAAGAGAAGATTGAAAGCCTCAGTAATATCATCAGGAATTTAACACCAGCACCAGTGATTTCTTCACCTCTTCTCAGGTCATAGATGAACCATAAAATCTACAAGAATATATTCACTATACTGAAATATAACAATTCAGTAGGATATTGCTATCCCTTTCCTCTCCCTTTTCATGCTTAGGGTATGATTATTTTTATTTTCATTTGCAGTCAGGCAGTATAATTATTGCTACCATAATAAGAAATATGAAAGCCCTGAATACTTCTAAAATGTGACAAGTTAAGAGGAAGCAACCTAAACTGGAGTGTTTACTAAAATTAAAAGGGAAATTTCAGTATTCTGCTCGATTAACCCTCAGCTCTTAAAGACAAATTAGAAAATTCTGAGCAGTCTTCAGTGGGGAGAAATGATCAATTTCTTAAAGCTTCGATCATAATGTACCAAGGTACAATTGAGACTGAAGTTTTCAGATATAGCACAATGTGGCAAAAAAAATAAAATAAAATAAAAGCATACCTCAATTTTCATGTCTAAATTAAATTTTGCTGACTCAAATCATGGTTTAAATAAGACACTCAACAAGGAAAGGTCTCATAATAAAGCTTAATCTAAAACCACCAGCAACAGATATAGGTTTTTTATTTAAATATTCTAATGTTCCATCTTATATATGTGTATATATTCATAAGTACACATATATTCATGTATATCTACATGTGGATATATATATATACACACATGTGGAGATATATACACACACACATATACATACACACACACAATTTTTTTTCTAACTGAATCCTTTTAGGAGTCAAGAATATGTTTTACTCTGCGATTTGACATATTTCTAAACCTTGAATTAAATGTATTTTAAGAAAAAAATATTGTCTTTGTGGTCACCCATGATGGTGAAATCAAGCCAAATTAAAAACATAAAATCCATTTTAGCTATTTTTTTAAAGAAATGTAAATGTGTATAAAGAGTAATATGTATGTAAACTCTGATTATTTCAAGTTTGGGGTCTTGTGAAAATGGTTAAAAATAATAGTATTGTGTATATGTGTGTGTGTGTGTGTGTGTGTGTGTGTGTGTGTGTGTGTTTCCCCTGTATCTGTGTATTAAAATAGCATTCACTCTTCTGATGTATTGTTAGGCTTTATGTTAGCTGAAAAGCTTATTCATAGGACCCACAAAGGACAGAAAAACCTAATAGAGCTTTTCCTTCTAACTATTCATTAAACATATCATAGCTATTGAATTATATTATTTAATTATAATACAATATTGAGTATTTTTAAAACTTTAATTGCTTTAAATGTATTTTTCCACCATATTAGAATTTTTTTTAAAGTTATCTCCTAGAAACAGGATAAAGCTACTTCTTTATAGCGTTCGAATTATCAAGAAAGCTCTGAAATATTTTTAAAAAATTATTTGGGGTCAACTTCTACTCTTGAAAAATAAGCTACCCAGATAGCCTTAAAAAAAAAAAATCTCACCTGGCTTTCAGGTGATAAAGTTCTGAGATAAACTTAAGAACTTAAACTTTAGAGACGTTAAGCTTACTTCCTGAATAACTGTATATCCTCTTTATAATTTGAAATATATAAAACCTTATGACCTTGTTATTGAATATATGGTCTCTACTAAGTATTTTGATTTCATATTTTTAAGTGATTTTATAATTCTGAAAAATCCTTTGGAGTAAAAATCTCAACTTACCTTGGATTTTTTTTTTAAAAATAAGTCTCAAGTGTAACACATTTGATGTTGAAAAATCTGTTACTGGAAATAAGACGTGAACTACTTGATCTCTGAGATCATTATCGGAGTAGTAATATCAGCCCAGGGTATGGGCACAAAGAGGTAAATACACATACACACATATTATACATGCATGTATGTTTTATATATTATACATATTATTTATATATATTATATGCATATATATTTTTAATGAGAGTAAAAAGTTTAGTTTCAAGGCTAAAACTGTAGTACAACCTGTACTAATATTAGTGTCTGCTATGTACAGAGAGCTGGGAAGTTCTTCCAAGCCATCCAGGTATTTTAATATGTAGATTATAAAGTTTATGTACCAGGAAGTATATTCTCATCCATTATCCTAGATGTAGCAGCAAAGCCAAATTGCTTTGTGAAGGCATGAACCTAAAGTGTCTGAACAATACAGGTTAATGAATCCATACAATATGTAGGTTTTATATCTGTATACATATGGAGAGAGAAGGTGACAGACAGAGAATGACAGACGTAGAGAAACTTAAGGACCATAGAAGAAATATTTATTATAGAATCTTAAAGCTAGAAGAAAGCTTTTATAAGTATTTAGACTACCTTTCAATTCAATGAAGAAATTCTTTATCTTTTAGATATATATCCAGATTGTTTAAAAGTTTATGATAATCATAGTTCACTGGTCTGGCTTCCAACCTCACTATTCAACTGAAACTGCTCTCTCTGAAGTTACCAGTGAAATTATAATTGCCAAATTTAATGACTTTTTCTCAATCCTCAATCCTTCTCGACCTTTCTTTGTCCTTTGACGCTAAGAGTTTTTCTCTTCTTGATACTCTTTCCGTGTACGTTTTTGTGACACTGCTTTCTCCTTATTCTCTCTGACTGCAACTTCTCAGTATCTTTTACTAAACCTTCTTCTAAGCCATGCCACATTAAGCATGGGTGTCTCCCAAGGCTCTATTTTGGCCCCTCTTAATAATATCAGTTTCCATGGATTCTAATATTTTCACGCAGATGATTTTCAGATCTACTTATCCTGCCCCAACTCCTAACCTCTATTTGATACCTTGAAGTGGAAGTTCTGTGGACATCTTTAACCCAACACATCCAAAACTAAACTTATTTTTCCCCTCAAACCCTCCCCTCTTTTTAACTTCTCTATTACTCTGTAGAGTACCATCATTCTTCCAGTCACTCAGGGTCACAACATAGGTATCACCTAGTCCTGTCATTTCTACCTTTGGGGGATCTCCTATATGTGCCCCCTTCTCTCTTCTGATACCACAATTACTCATGCGGGTCCTCATCACCCCACCACTAGACTATTGCAATGACCTTACAGTTGGTCTCTCTGCCTCAGGTCTCTCCCCACTCTATTCCATCCTTCCTTCAGATGTCAAAGTGATCTTCCTAATTGCACCACTTCCACTTTTATTAAATAATTTCCAGTTGTTATCCATTATCTCCAAAAATCAATATAAAATCCTGTCTGACTTTTTAAATCCTCTATGACCCAGTCCCTTTTTGCCTTCCCTCCTTCTACATTATTTCCTTCCACATATTCTATAGAATACCTATATTGTAATACAGTGACAATGACCTCCTTGCTCTTCCTAACATAAGACACTCATTCTCTCAGTTCTGCACATTTTCATGGATTGTTCATCATGCCTGGAATTCTATCCCTCCAGCTCCTGGCTTTCTTTAAGTCTCAGCTAAAATCCTGCCATCTACCTTTTCCAGTCTTCATTAATCTTAAATGCCTTCTCTCTGAGATTATCACCATTTTAAACTTGTATGTCTTGTTTGTATATGGTTTATTATGTGTTGTCTCCCCTCCTTAGACTGTAAAGTCCTTAAGATCAAGGACTGGTATTTTGTTTGTCCATCCCTGGCACTGTCTCAGGCATACAATAGGTGCCTAATAAGTGCTTGTTGACTTGACCCCCTATTTATACTCTTTTGCATCAGAGGGAGTATTAACAATTGATTTTCTTCACGTATCATTCTTTTACATGTATTTGTGTGGATGCATATGTGCACACACATAAGTGTATACACATATATATATGCACACATATACATATGTACTTTAAAATTTATATAAATAGTACCTCCTAAAAATTTTAGAAAACTTCAAGAATCACTTTGTTAGCCATTAAAATACTGTTAATCTGAGGGTAATCAGTGTAAATTTAACTAGAATCTGACCATTTAATTCCTTGTTTTGTTTGCCTACAAGAATGTAACAAGGAGAGCCCAACATGAGAAATGTTATGCAGAAGCATTTGTCTTTGATTTTAAATATTTGCGTAGCAGCTTCTAGTTATGAAATTTCTTCCCATGAGTTGGTATACAAAAAATAATAAAATGTATTGAATGAATTAAAATTGGACTATTGAGTTTTAATGTCTAGTTTCTGTCTTAAGACTTCTGAAAGTAGATCTTAGCCAAGTCACAGGACTTATATGTATTTTTAAAATAATTTAGTAGCATGTTTATCAAAAAGATTTTGTTTACAAAATCTGGGTTCATCCCTCTGGGTTCAAAACATTAATTATTTAGAAAACCCAGAGATGCAGTCTTTATTGTTATAGTTTTCAATGATATTTACTTTTATAATAGTAAAGATCCAATTCAACTTTTAAATTTAACTTTTATAGTGTCAATTTCAAGGGAAAAAGCTAGGCTTGTACTTAGGATATCCATACGCTCTATTAAGATAAAAGAAATGAAAATATTCATCTGTTTTATTTCTAAGCAACCTTCAGCCTTCCCACAAACAAATACAAGACCAATATTTACTCGCAAACCTCTCTATGTCCTTGCCTGAGCACCTCTCTCTCCCACCATATTTCTGGCTCTGATTCCCAGCTTCCTGTGGACTCTGCTTCCCTTCAGGAAACTCCTCCCACCATAGGCTCCATGTGATTACATTCAGCCTATTAAGGGGCAGAGTTTACTTTCAAAGCAGGGAAGATTTTCAAATTACCATTCCTATTACAAGCCCAAAAAACATTCTTGGGCAGGGATGGAGTCAAGATGGTGGAGTAAAAGCAGGAACCTACTTACACTCCCATCCAACCACCTCCAATACCTGTAAAAATATGACTCTAAACAAATTTTAGAGCTACAGAACCCACAAAGTGACAGAGAAAAACAAATGTCCCACTGAAGGCAGCCTGACAGGCTAATAAGAAAGCTCTATCACACCCAGTTAGGAGCCAAGTGCAGCCCTGCATGAACCACATGGGCCCAGACCCAGGGCATCCCCTATTCACGGCCCAGACTAGCTGGAGCAGATTTCAGGAGAGTGAATCACCTGCAGCTGTGGCGGTTTCCAGACTTCTCAAACCATAAATGCCAAAGAGAAACTAAAAGGTCAGTGGGGAACTCTGTTGGAACTGGGTGATGGAAGAGCATGGTCTGGCCACTGCCTCCAGGGCAAAAAGTGGCTGCCACCAGAGCTCCTGGCCTACAGATCTTAGGGGGATGAAGTGACCTTTCAGAGGGTAATCTCTCCTGCTTTGAACTGCTTGAATCTGGGTTTAAGTCTTGAGTGGTGTTCCTGGGGTGTGTGGCCAGTGTGCCAGAGCTTGTGGTGGCTGTAGATAGGGTGACCTCCTCATAGCTCTGAGAACTATTGTGAAAACTCCAGTGATTTGGGACACAGCTCTCTCCACTCTGGAAGCAGAGTTCTATCATAGCAAAGTCAATTAATTGACTGGCAAGATAAGCAAGCAGAGGAAACACAATCAGATCATAGAATCCTTTTTTGGGGACAAAAAGGATCAAAACATAGAACCAGAAGAAGACAATGAAGTCAAAACTCCTGCATCAAAAGCTTCCAAGAAAAATACGAACTGGCCATAGGCCATGGAGGAGCTCAAGAAGGATTTTGAAATGCAAGTAATCTCTTACTGGAGGAGGAAAAATTGGGAAGAGAAATGAGAATAATGCAAGAAAATCTTAAAAAGTGAGTCAACAGCCTGCTAAAGGATCCCCCAAAACACTAAAGAAAATAACAACTTAAAAAATAGATTAACACAAAAGCCAATGAGAAGAATGTTTTAAGAAGCCAAGTTGGTCAGATGGAAAAGGAATTTCAAAAGCTCACTGAAGAAAATAATCCCTTCAAAATTAGATTGGAGCAAATGGAAGCTAATGACTTTATAAGAAATCAAGATGCTATAAAACAAATCCAGATGAATGAAAAAATAGAAGGCAACATGAAATATCTCATTGGAAAAATCACTGACCTGGAAAATAGATCCCAGAGAGAGAATTTAAAAGTTATTGGGCTACCTGAAATCCGTGATCAAAAAAAGAGCCTAGAAGTCATCCTTCAAGAAATTCTCCAGGAAAATTGTCCTGATATTCTAGAACCAGAGGGCAAAATAGAAATTGAAAGAATTCATCAATCACCTCTTTAAAAAGATCCCCAAAAGAAAACTCCTAGGAATAATACAGCCAAATTTCAGAGTTCCCAGATCAAGGTGAAAATGTTGCAAACATTCAGGAAAAAACAATTTGAGTATTGTGGAAACACTATCAGGATAACATAGGATCTAGTAGCTTCTACATTAAGGGATTGCAGGGCTTAGAATGTGATATTCTGGAGGTCAAAGGAGATAGGATTAAAACCAAGAATCACCTACCCAGCAAAACTGAGTATGATGCTTCAGGGGAAAATATGGTCATTCAATGAAATAGAGGATTTTCAAGCACTGTTGATGAAAAAAAGAGAGCTGAACAGAAACTTTTACTGTCAAATACAAAAAGCAAGGGAAGCAAGAGAAGGTAAACAGGAAAAAAAATCATAAGGAACTCATTAAAATTGAGTTATTTACATTCCTACATGGAAAAATGATAATTGAAACCCATAAGACTTTTCTCAGTATGAGGATAGCTGAAGAGAATATATATGTATATATGTATGTATATGTATATACACAGATACACACACACATATATGTATGTATAGGAGGTTGTATGTGTGTATAAATACATACATAAGTGTGTGTATGTGTGTACGTGTATAAATAGACAGAGGGCAAAGGATGAGTTGAATAGGAAGGGATGATATCTAAAAAGTAAAATTAAGAGGTGAGAGAGGACTATCTTGGGAGAAGGAGAAAGGGAGAGATAGAATAGGATAAATTGTCTCATATAAAAGAGGCAAGAGAAAACTGTTACAATGGAGGGGAAGAACAGGAAGGTTAAAGGGTCAACTTTACTCTCATTGAATTTGGCTTAAGGAGAGAATAACATACACACTCAATTGAGTATCTTACCCTACAGGAAATTAGGGGGTGAGTGGATAAGAGAGGGGATGATAGAAGGGAGGGAAGATGGGGGAGAGGTTAGTTAAAAGCAAACACTTTTGTAAATGGGACAGGGTCAAAGGAGAAAATAGAATAAGTAGGGGGGCAGGATAGGATGGAAATATAGTTAGTCTTTCACAATGTAACTACTATGGAAATGTTTTGCATAACTATACATGTACAACCTATATTGAATTACTGCCCAGTGAGGATGGGTGAGGAGGAAAGCAGGGAAAGAATCTGGAAATCAAAGTTTAAAAAAATTTTTTTAATTGTTTTTTTTTTATATATGCAGCTGGGAAATAAGATACACAGGTACTGGGTATAGCAATCCATCTTGTCCTATTAGCAAGTTGGGAGCTGGGAGGATATAAGAGAGAACAGATTGGGGGAAGCAATATTCAGTAGGCTTGCTATTTTGAGGTGGTATTAGGTAATTGGGGGAAAGACGGGAAGAAAAATTTATAACTCAAAACCTTGTGGAAATGTATGTTAAAAACTAAAAATAAATAAATTTTAAAAAAGAAAAAAGCATTCTTGGAATAGCTCAAGAAGGACTTTAAAAATCAAATTACACAGAAAGAAGATAAACCAACCAATTCTTTTAAAATTACAATTATCAAAGATAGAAAAAAATTTCACTCAAGAAAATAGCTTCTTAAAAAGTACAATGTGTGAAATAGAAAAAGAGATTCAAAATCTAACTGGAGAAAATAAATCCCTAAAAATTAAATCTGAATGTATGCTAAAAGAGCTTCAAAAATAAACTGAGGAAAATAATTCACTAAAAATTAGAATCACTGAAATCTAAGCTAATGACTCTATGGGGTATCAAGAATCAGTTAAACAAAACCTAAAGAATGAAAAATTAGAGGAAAATGTAAAATATCTCACTGGAAAAATAACTGTCCTGGAGAACATATCCAGGAGAGATAATCTAAGAATTGTCAGTCTATTGGAAATTCATGATGAAAAAAAAGGGCCTGGACAACATCTTCCAAGAAATCATCAAGGAAAACTGCCCTGAGGTCCTAGAATCAGATGATAAAATAGTTATAGAAAGAATCCACTGGACACCTCCTGAAAGAGACAGCAATTTGAAAACTTGAAGAAATATTGTAGCCAAATTCCAGAATTATCAGGTCAAGGAGAAAATACTGCAAGCAGCCAAAAAGAAACAATTCAAACATCATGGAACTACACTCAGGATCACACAGGACCTAGCAGCTTCTGCCCTGAAAGATGGGAGAGATTGGAATATGATATTTCATAAGGCAGAAGAGCTTGGGCTACAAACAAGGATCAGCTATCCAGGAAAACTGAGCATAATTTTTCAGGCAAGGAGATGATCATTCATTGGAAATAAGGGACCTCCAGACCTACCTGATAAAAAAGCCAGAGCTCAATGGAAAGAAAAGGGGGCTGTTAGAAGGAAGGGAAGAAGTAGTAATGGGGAAGGGTAGGAAAAGAGAGCAGGGGTTGTTAGGGAAGGAATACTGAGGGAGACAGTGGTCAAAAGGAAAACTCTTAAAGGGAGGAAGGGAGAAGGAAGAAATAAAAGCATAAACGGGGAGGGAACACGATGGAGGGAAAAGCGTATAGAGTGATCATAACTGTGAATGTGAATGGGATGAACTCTCCTATAAAACAGAGGAAGATAGCAGAATGGAGGAAAAACTATAATCCTGCAATATGCTGTTTACAAGGAACACATTTGAAACAGGGATACACACAGGGTAAAGATAAAAGGCTGGTGTAAAACAGATTGTGCTTCAGCTAAAGTAAAAAAAAGTCGGGGTAGCGATTCTTATCTCAGATAAAGCAAAAGCAAAATTAGATCTAATTAAAAGAAATAAGGAAGGAAACTATATCTTGTTAACAGCCACCATTGAAAATGAAGCAATATCATAACTACACATATATGCACCAGGTGGTATAGCATCCAAATTCCTAGAGGAGAAGTTAAGGGATTTAGAGCAGTGGTTCTCAACCTGTGGGTCATGACCCCTTTGGGGGTCGAATGACCCTTTCACAGGGGTCACAGGGGTGGCCTAAAACCATCGGAAAACACATATTTCCAATGATCTTAGGAACCGAGACACCATGCTCTTCTATCCGTCTCCAGGTGGGTCTGCCCACATGCAGACATGCCCACATACAAATATTAAAGGGTCGTGGCATTAGGAAAGTTGAGAAACACTGACTTAGAGGAAGAAATAGATAGCAAAACTATATTAATGGGGGACCTTAATCTCCTCCTCTCTGAACTTGATAAATTTAACCTCAAAATAAACAAAATAA
Organism: Pseudochirops corinnae; assembly: GCA_028646515.1. Taxonomy (NCBI): domain Eukaryota; kingdom Metazoa; phylum Chordata; class Mammalia; order Diprotodontia; family Pseudocheiridae; genus Pseudochirops; species Pseudochirops corinnae. The sequence goes on from CM053589.1 coordinate 79,496,644, forward strand.
ACAAAAATAAAATAGTGAATAGAATTTTAGAGAAGAATATGATAGACCTCTGGAGAAAATTGAATGGGGATAAAAAGGAATATACCTTGTTCTCAGTGGCACATGGCACATAAACATAAAAATTTGACCATGTTTTAGGGTATAAAAACCTCAAAATTCAGCAGAAAGACAGAAATATTAAATGCATCCTTCTCAGATCATGATGCAATAAAAATTATATGTAATAAAGGGCCATGGAAAGATAGACTAAAGATTAATTGAAAATTAAAAATTTAATCCTAAAGAATAAGTGGGTCAAACAAGAAATCATAGAAGAAATCAGTAACTTCCTTCAAGAGAGTGACAATAAAGAGACAACATACCAAAACTTGTGGGAT
>CM053589.1:79497520-79522300 GCA_028646515.1 Pseudochirops corinnae
CCTGCAACATTCTTATTTCTCTTCTGAATTTTTCTTCCACTTCCCTTATTTGGTTTTGAAAATCCTTCTTCAGCTCATCTCTAGCTTTAAGGCATTCTTCATGATTATTGGAGGCCCCTGGTGGGGGCGCTCTGGCTGTGCTCTCCTCCTCCCTCTCTCTCCCATGATCTTTCATTTCCCCAAAGAAGGAATCTAGGGTTTGGGAGCTGTTCTTACTTTGCTGCTTATGCTTATTCTTACTCATGGTTGTTCAAATCGTGATTTTTTAAAAATCTCTGTGGGGCTCTGCTTCCAGAAGGGAAAGCTCTGTCCCAAATTGCTGAGGTCCTCCCAGCTGCCCTAGCTCTCAGGAAGAGCCTGGGAACTCTTCCTATTTACTTCCAGCTTACTGGATAATAAAGACTCCAGAACCAAGGCCCAAGACGGCAATCCATATCCAGGCCGCTCTACACGAGGGCTCTTGGCCCAGAACAATTGCTCAGTCCCCCTGCTGTCTGCAGGCCGCGTGCGGGAAGCTACAACGTGGAGGCGGGTGCAAAACCTCTGCCTTTCGCTTTTCCTCTCTGGAGGCCTTTCGGCCGGACTGCTTATCTCCCCCTTTTACAATTCCCACTTGCAGCTGCCGCTAATCTGCTCACCTGAGAGCTCCCGTCCAGCCGCCATCGGGGCACAGCTGGGGCTTCAGGCCAGGCTGGTTTCGGTTCGCAGTGCTGATATGGTTCCTCATAGCCAAGCTGACTTTAGTGGGAAGTATCTTTGTGTGCCTTTTGGAGTTCTAGGATTGGTTTAGAGTCCTATTTTATGGGTATTTTGGGGTGGCTATGTGAGAGCTGCAATATGTTGCTGCTGCTACGCTGCCGTCTTGGCTCCGCCCCTGAGCATCCTATTGATTTCCTATTCTTTGTCCCCAGAAAAGAGCTGTTATAAATATTTTTGTACATGTAGGTCCTTTTCCTTTTAGCTTTTTATCACTTTTGGAATACAGACCCTGTAGTGGTATTGCTAGGTCAGAGGACATGCATGGTTTTATAGCTTTTTGAGCATATATACAAATTGCTCTACAAAATGGTTGAATCAGTTCACAGTTTCACCAACAGTGAATTAAAGTTTCATTTTTCCCACATCCCCTCCAACATTTGTCATTTACCTTTTCTGTACTGTTAGCTGAGGTAGTACCTCAGAATTGTATTAATTTGCATTTATCCAATCAATAGTGATTTAGAACTTTTTTTTTTTTAATATGGCTATAGATAGCTTTGATTATTTTGTTTAAAACTGATCATGTCTTTTGATCATTTGTCAGTTGGGGAATTGCTCTTATTTTTATAAATGTAACAGTTCTCTATATGTTTGAGAAATGAGACCTTTATCAGAGAAATTTCCTTTAAAATTTTTTTCGCAGTTACTACTGCTAACTGTATTTCCCTTCGCGTCATTATCCTGCCCTCCCCCCACTGTTTATTCTGTTCTCTCTCTCTTTTCACTCTGTCCCTCCTCAAAAGTGTTTTGCTTCTGACTATTGCCTTCCCTAATTCACCATCCCTTCTATCACATACACCCTCCTTTCCCCTCCTGCTTTCGTGTAGAGTAAGATAGATTTCTGTACCCAATTTCATATGTATATTATTCCCTCCTCGAGCCAATTCTGATGAGAATAAGGTTCACTCACCCCCCTAACCTTCACCTCTTCCCCCCCACTATAAAAATTTTTTCATCCTTCTTTTCTATGAGATAATTTACCCATTCTACCTCTCCCTTTCTCTTTCTCCCAGGATATTCTTCTTTAACTCCTTAATTTTATTTTTGAGATATCATCCATTCATATTCAACTCATACCTATGCCTTTTGTCTATATATACTCCTTTCTAATCACCCTAATGTTGGGAAATGTCTTATGAGTTATCAATATCATCTTCCTGTCCCTTTCCTATTTACTTTTTTATGCTTCTCTTGAGTCTTGTAGTCAAAAGTCAGAATTTCAATGTAGTTCTGATTTTTTTCATCAAGAATACCTGAAAATCTCTGTCTCATTGAATGTGCATTCTTTTCTCCTGAAGGGTTATACTCAGTTTTGCTGGATACATTTTTAAAAAATTTTTTTATTTATTTATTTACTTTTAGTTTACAACATTCAGTTCCACAATCCCTTGAGTTTCAAATTTTCTCTCCCTCCCCCTGCCCATGGTGGCATGTAATCAAATTTAGGATCTACAGATACCTTCACATTAAACATTAGTCAGGTTGTAGAGAAGGATTATAACCAATGGGGTGAACAGTGAGAAAGAGGAAACAAAACAAAACAAAAAGAGAGAGTGAATAGTGTGCTTCAATCTGCATTCAGACTCTAGTTCTTTCTGTGGATGTGGATATCTCTTTCCATAATTAGTCTTTTGGAGTTATCTTATAACTTTGCATCACTGAGAGAAGCCCAGTCTATCAAAGTTAGTCATCACACATATGTTGTGTCTATGATTGTGTACTAATTTCTCCTGGTTCTGCTCTTTTCATTCAACATCAGTTTATGTGTCTCTCCAGGTTATTATGAAGACTATCTGCTCTTCATTTCTTATAGCACAACAGTATTCCATTACATTCATATACCCCAACTTGTATAGCCATTCCCCAATTGATGGGCGTCCCCTTGATTTCCAATTCTTTGCCACCACAAAAAGAGCTGCTAGAAATATTTTTATACATACAGGTCCTTTTAGCATTTCTTTTCATTAATTCCCTTGATATTCTGGACCTTTTGTTCTTCTAAATGAATTTTGTTACCATTTTTTCTAGTTCTATAAAATAATTTTTTGGCAGATTGATTAGCATGGCACTAAATATGTAAATTAACTTAGGTAAAATTGTCATTTTTATTATATCAACTCAACCCAAACATGAGCAACTGATGTTTTTCCAATTAGTTAGGTCTGACTTTATTTGTGTGAAAAGTGTTTTGTAATTGTGTTCATATAGGTCCTGGGGTTGTTTTTTAAGGTAAATTCCCAAGTATTTTATAATGTCTACAGTAACCTTAAATGGAATTTATGGAATTTCTCTTTCTATCTCTTCCTGTTGGATTTCATTCGAAATATATAGGGATGCTGAGGATTTATGCGGGTTTATTTTATATCCTGCAACTTTGCCAAATTTATTTATTATCTCAAGTAGTTTTTTACTTGATTCTCCAGGATTCTCTAAGTATATCATCATATTATCTGCAAAGAGTGATAGGTTAGTCTCTTCTTGCCTAATTTGATTCCTTCAATTTCTTTTTCTTCTCATTGCTACTGCTAATATTTCTAGTACCAGATTGAATAAGAGAGGTGAGAATGGACATCCTTATTTCACTCGTGTCTTATTGGAAAGGCTTCTAGCTTATCCCTATTACGTATAATACTTGATGATGGTTTTAGATAGATGCTACTTATTATTTTAAGGAAGACTCCATTTATTCCTATGCTTTCTAGTATTTTTGATAGGAATGCGTGTTGTATTTTGTCAGAAGCCTTTTCTGCATCTATTGAGATAATCATATAGTTTCTGCTAGTTTTGTTGTTGATATAATCAATTTTACTGATAGTTTTCCTAATATTGAACCACCCAATAATCTCTGGGTTTTCAGGGTCAGGGAGGGGGATAAGAGCAGCTAAGGTTTACTCCACCATCTTGGCTCCTGGAAGTTCAGGTGGCAGGTGATTTTTAAACATACAGGCTGTGAGGTTGATAGCCCAGGAGAAGCTGCTGTCTGCTACCATGGGCCCTTCGCCTTTTCTTACCCAGCTCCGACAGATCCTCCATTCCATGGTGAGAGGTCTGTGAAGCCAGGGCTTGCTCTTGCTCTGCTGTGGTCTGGTCTCAGGTCTGGGATGGTGCGGCCTGCATGCTCTGCACTCCCCCTGCCCAGTCCTAGGTGGGTACTTTCCCGGACTGGGAATCTGTCACACTCCATATCCCACTCTAAAATCCATTCAGATTCACTTTTTAGAGGTTACTGATGGAATTCATGGAGGAGTTCTGATAAGTTCCTGCTTTCATTATGCCATCTTGGCTCTGCCCCTGGGTAGATGATTTTTGTTCATAATTTTAGCTCCTCTGCCCTCCAGAATAATTGTATTCCAAGCCTTTGGATTCATGAAAATAGAAGCTACTAAATCTTGTATGATCCTAACTGTGGCTTCATGATCCTTGCATTCTTTCTTTCTGGCTGCTTGCAATATTTTCTCCTTGACCCAGGAGCTCTAGAATTTTGCTACACTCTTCCTGGGAGTTTTCATTTTGGGATTTCTTTCAGGAGGTATCTCCAATCCATAGCTGGTGTTGCTATGATGTTCACTCTGAGGTGGTTGCCACCCAGATAATACCTTCCTTGTGGACCTCCTAAATTGTCTTGGACTGGAAAAATGTCTCACCTCGACCTTTTGTAAGCTGTATTGCCCCAGAATTTGATTTGATGCATTATTTTAAAGTTGTTCGGAGGGGAATGTTGAAAGAGTTGGACTGGGTTGCTGCCTTGACTCCTCTATTTTATCTCCCTCCTCCCCCTTCACTCTTTTAACAGGAATTAAAATGAAATATTTTTTAAAATAGAGGTCAGTGAAATGCATTATATGTACACAAAATGTTGTTATTGTTCAGTTGTGTCTGACTCTTCATGACTCTGTGGACAATATTGTCTATGGTTTTTTCTTGGCAAAAATACTGAAATGGTTTGCAATTTCCTTCTTTAGTGGATTAAGACAAACAGAGGTTAAGTCACTTGCCATGGGACACTTAACTCGTAAATGTGTGAGGCTGGATTTGAGCACAGTTCTTCCTGACTCTAGGCCAAGCACTATATCCACTGAGCTACCTAGCTGCCTCCTAGATATAAAAAAATCAAATAAGCAAAATAACAGTGTTCAGTAAATCTGAAGAGTCTAGATACTGGGGTAAGGACTTAATCATTTAGTCTAAACTTAAAACCAAAACTTAAAAAACTGAAAAAAAGCCTGGCAAAAACTACATACAGACCAACATTTCACACCATGTATCAGTTTGAGCTCCAGAGATTTGCTTGACATCCATATATGAGGTATTCTCACAAACAAATTAGAAGAGCAAGGAAGAAAATACGTTTCAAATCTATTAGGTGAAGAAAAGATCATGACCAAATAAAAAAATAGTGACTATAATAGAAATTAAAATGGGCACTCTGGGTCGGTGTAGCCATGGCGGCCCGTGTCCTCTCAGCTTGTGTCCGTCGCCTGCCCATGGCCTTGGCACCGCCGTCCTGGCCCTGGGGCCCCGCGCTCGCCCTGGCCCGTCAGCGCGGCTCGGTCCCATGCACAGCAGCGGGGTGGAGGAGGAGGACGGTAGCGGCGGTCCCTGCACCTGCACACATGCTGGTTTCAGGGATATTCCTACAGTTGAACCACCAATATAGTGACTTGCCCCCTCTGACACTGGAGAGCATTACGGACCATGTCCTCTATGTCTTGAAACTATATGATAAGATTGATCCAGAAAAGCTTTCAGTATCTTCTCACTTTATGAAAGACCTGGGCTTGGATAATTTGGACCAAGTAGAAATTATAATTGCCATGGAAGATGAATTTGGGTTTGAAATTCCTGACACAGATGCTGAAAAGTTAATGTGTCCACAAGAGATTGTAGATTACATTGCAGATAAGAAAGATGTGTACCATTGAAGTCTTTTTTTTTAAATCAAAGAACTCGGATGATCCCAGCGAGTGTCTGAATGTGAGAACACGTTACAAGACCATTGCTGCTTTTGTCAGAGTACTTCTGTTGGAACTATATTTAAATTGTCTAAATATGTGTTGACCTTTAAAAAATAAATATATAAAATCAATGTTAAAAAAAAAAGAAATTAAAATGGTTGTTTTTGAATATATAGAATTTAAATGTTTTTAGAGAATCAAAACCAGAAGCCAAAATTAGAAAGGAAGTAGGCAATTGAGAAAAAATTTCATCAAGCTTCTGATAAAGGTCTGTTCTCAAAATACATAATGGACTGATTCAAATATATAAAAACAAATGCCATTTTCTATTATGCAAGTGGTCAAAGGACATAAATGGTTTTTAAGGAAGAAATTAAAGCTAGCATTTAAATAGCACCTACTATGTGTCAGGCACCACATGCTATGTGAATTACAAATATCTCATTTTTATCCTTGCAACAACCATGGGAGATCAATGCTATTATTATCTTAATTTTATAGTTGAGGAAACTGAGGCAAATAAAGGTTAATTGACTCACCTAAGCTCACGGCTAGGAAGTGTCTGATGCCAGATTTGACCTTAGGTTTTTCTGATTCCAGACACATCACTATATCTACTGTACCCCCTTAATGTCTCATGTGCCTCAATAACCATATGAAAAATGCTCCATATCACTAATAATTAGACAAATGGCTATTAAAACAACTCTGTGGTTCTACCATATACCCGTTAGATTGGAGGGAAAATGACCCAAAAGGAAAATGACAAATGTTAGAGAGACTGCTGGAAAATACACCTTAGCGCCTTATTGGAGGAGCTCTGAATCGCGGGTCAAGCTAATCGGACCAAATGAGTTAGCAGCTCTCCTCCAAAAGTCGCCAAACCAAACCTTCTAACTCAGTGGTACTACTGATGGGCCTAAACCTCTGAAGAAACTGAAGAAAGTATCTTTTTGTACAAAAGTATTTATACCTACTTTTTTGTGTCAAGTGTAGAAATGGACCATTTCCAAGAATACTGGCAAGAAGACATATATGAAGTTTGATTTAGAGGATATTGTGAAGAATTAGGAGAATAATTTATATGATAGCTACATTGTAAAGAATCACTTTTTTGGAAAACTTGAGAACTTTCTCACTGCAGTGAGTAACTTATTCCAGGAGATTAGTAATGATGCTATTCACCTCCTAACTGTAAGGTGATAGACTTAAAGTAAAGAATGAGACATATATTTTTTGGAAATCATCTGTATGTGAATTTGTTTTCCTTGACTATGCATATTTGTTACAAGGTTTTTTTATTTTCCCTCTTTTCTTCATTATAAGGGAAGTGAAACTGGGAAGAAGAAAAAATAAAATTGAAAATAAATGTTCAAATTAGATTTTTTTAAAAAAATTGTTGGTTAATTTTCTTAACCTTTTATGATGTTTATTTCAAAATCACATCACAATATTCCATCTCCCTTTGGGAGCTTTTGTAATTGAGGAACAATTCTGCTTCTCAGTGTATGAATTTATTTATCCAAGTTCATTATTTTTCCATTGGAGTCAAGACCTCTAGACTCAGTAGAAGTAAAAATCTCTAAAAAACTTTTTTGGTGTGAATGTTTTATCGTTAGATGATTACTCTATCTTGCAAAGTTTCTTAGGTGTCTACTGACAGTAGTTTTGTAATAGGCTTGAATGTCTTTTATTGGTTAAAATTCCCTTTGTGCATTTGTCAGTACTCTAGTGCTTTATTTTCTTGACCAGAACAAGAATTTTTTTTCTTTATATCAGTGGTTATCAGCTGTTTTCTTTGTTCTTATTTCCATTTTAAATATTAGCAATGTTTTTTAAATAGAATTAAAATCAATCCTCAAACTTAAAGTGGGATACATATACTATACTAATCCTTTTCCCTCTCATTTTAAACCCTGTGACCTTTGGTTCACACAGCTATTGATTCTATTTTTTTTTCTTTTGGTGAAGCAGTTGAGGATACTTGACTTCCCCAGGTTCACACAGCTAGTATGTGTCAAGTATTCTGAGGTCAGATTTGAACTCAGGTCCTCCTGACTCAAGGGCTGGTGCTCTATCCACGGTGCCACCTAGTTCTCCTACATACTTATTTATTCTAAATCCATACCTCCTTTCTTCCTCACCCCTGCCCACCATACATAAAAGGATCAGAACCATCAACTCATGTAAATACCCCTCTCTTCTCGATAGTCTTCCAAGTGCAACTCCAACCTACTTGGGAATTTTCTTTTACTCTGACTACTCTTATCTCTGGAAATTCAGCTGCCAGGTTCCACCTGCCTGAAGGTAGAGAAGGAACTCAGTCATTAGTCCCCACTGATATTCCCATAGAAAGGGCATAAGATTTAGAATCAGTCTGAGTTTGGGTCTGTGCTCTAGAACCATTAGTGACAATTGAAAGCTTTTTTAAAAAATTGTTTTATTTTTTAAAAATTTATTTATTTAATATTTTTAGTTTACATCCTTCATTTCCACAAGATTTTGAGTTACAAATTTTCTCTCCATCTTTCCCCTACCCATCACCCTGTAATGTCATGCACAAGCAGATTCCCAAAAGAATGCTGCTGTGAACAGCCTTTAAGGTTCTGATTACACAATTTAGTGAACACTCTGTTTATTCCATTACAAATCAAGGCAAACATTCACAACATTATAATATTCACATTACATCTTATCACAGAAAATCACAATATAGTGTTCATAACAGCTTAACGTTAGAATGGCCACAGTTTTCACTACAGTGGCCACAATGTTTAGAATAAAGAACAAAAGAATAATCATCTGGTTTCCCTAAGGGGGAAACCCTCCTTACTTAATCATTCAATCAATTCACAATACAATAATCAATCTTCCACTCATGGGGCAACTATAAGTTAACTTAATTAGTCACTTAACCAGATTCACAATTACTAAGTATCATTAAAATAAATACAATCATTAGAAAATTACACAAACCCTGCACCCCTCGGTGTCTTCAATTTCATCATGCGTCCAAGGGGAGGCCTTTTCTTCATCTTGACTTGGGGTGGTCTCTCAGATTCCCTGGATCCCCTTCCATGGTCCCAGCTCCTACCTGAATCCACCAAACAGTCACCTGGATTCAGAGGCAGACAGCTCCCAGGTCCTTGTCCAGTCCTCTGGGCAGTCACACCAAAGTTCACAGGGTCCAGCACATCTCAAATCCTTCACCACTTCCGTTGCTGATAACTCAAGGATCAGCCAAGCCACGAACAAATAAAGGCCTATCCCGGTCATGCTTCTTCAGTCCTCCAGCAGTTCAGCTGGCCCTAGGACTCAGAAGGAATCTTAGCCTTCCAGGTGTCCTTTCCGGAGACCTTCCAGGCAGCCCTTCTACGCATCCCTCTCAGCCTTCCAGGCAGCCTTGACCAGATTCTGGTCTCAAGAAAATCTCCAGTTCAGTTCTCAGTCAGCTTCCAGATGCTGGGAGAGAAACACACAAACACACACACACACACACACTCTCTCTCTCTCTCTCTCTCTCTTTCTCTCTCTCTCTCTGTCTCTCTCTGCTCTCTTTTTCTCTTTCTCTTTCTCAAGAAAATTCCAGCTCCGTTCTTCAGTCCAGCAGCCCAGCTCGCAGATGCTGGGACAATCCTGCTTCCTCCAAAAGGCGCCACAAGGAGGAAGATTCCTGATTCTGTCTCTCTGTCTATAGACACATTGGCCTCCTGTCTCAGCCAACCCCCTCCTCCCATGTCAGGAGCAGGAAACAGAGCTCACACCTCTGTACTTAGCCCTAAGTTACTAAGGGCTAAGTATCTCCTAAATTGTTTACTGTTACACACTCCAAAACAGCGATCCCACTGTATGCCCCCTCCTCAATCTGCTTTCTCCTATATCTTCCCCCATCACCCCTCTGACTTTCCAGTAGGGCAAGAAGGATCTATCTACCCCAGTGCCTGTATATCTTATTTCACAGTTGCATGTAAATAATAATAATTTTATATATATATATATATTTTAACATTTGATTTTAAACTTTAAATTCTAGATTCTTTCCCTTCCTCCCTCGTCACCCACCCACACTGGAAAGACAAGCAATTCAATATAGGCCGTACATGTGTAGTTATGCAGAACATCTTCACGATGGACATATTCTAAAAGACTGACTATATTTCCCTCCTTCCTATCCTGCCCCCCACTTGTTCTTTTCCCTACTTTGTCTCTGTCCCTTTATAAAAGTGTGTCCTCCTAACTGCCCTCCCCTCCGTCCTCCCCCCTTCACTCCCTTCCCCCCTACTCTCCTGTAAGGCAACATACCTAATTTACAGCATATGTCATTCCTTCCCTAGGCAAAATTCAATGAGAGTTAAGGTTGACCCATTCCCTTTTGCTGTTCTTCCCCTCCATTGTAACAGTTATCACTTGCTTCTTCTATATGAGATAATTAACCCTATTCTGTCTCTCCCTGTCTCCTCTCATTCTGTTCCTCTCCCACCTCTCAGTTTCAGCTTTTAAATATCATTCCTTTCTATTCAGTTGATCCTGTGCCCTCTGTCTATGTATACCTGTACACATATATACACATGCTCGCATATGTATTCATACACACATATACCCTCCTTTATAGACATATGTGTATGTATACAACTATTGAAAACTTTAAGTTTTATTAGTAAAAGTAACCTTTTTCCAAACTTCAGTACTCCAGTACTTCTTTGTACTGAAGCATATTACTTAACCTATCTATGATTACCACCTATCTGTAATATGGGAAATATCTGTTTGCCAGGTTTGTTATGATCATGCACACACACACACACACACACACACACACACTCACTCACACGCATACACACACGCACGCACACACATGTGCACACACACGCACACACGCATGCACACATGCACGCACACACATGCAAGCATGCACACACATGCACACATACGTGCGCAAACACAGTGTGTGCACACACAGGCATGCACACACGCACACGCACACACGCGCATGCACACATGCATACACACACGCGCATACACACGCACGCACACGTACACACACGTGCACACACACACTCCCACACTCATACACACTATATATGTATGAATATATAAAACGTTTGCTTGTTTACGTACATGCGTATATGTGTAAGTATAAAACTTGTAAGGCATTTGACAAATATTTATTTACGGCTTCTTATGTTAGCGAAGAGATATTTTAAGATCTATATTCCTGTGGTATGGAGACAGATCAAAGCCTTGTGAGAATATTATTCTGTCATTTAGTTAATATCATAACTGTCTCAGTTTTGTCATAATTAGTTAATGTTAAAAGAAGAATGACTTGTGGTTTATTTTGTAAATGCTTTTGACAGTTAAAATTGTGCCAAGGTCAGTTTTGTGTGAGAATGAACATAAAGAAAGCGGATTTCTATGAGATACTGAGATACAGTGCTAAAGATGACTGGAACAAGCACCCCAAGGACCAGAGAACTAATGTCAGATGATGTCTCATCCCCCCTCCAACCTTACCAGACAGCTGTGTGAGAAGAAACTTTTGAACCTTGACAGAAACAATGGATTGTTCATTATTATTTTCTTTTGGATCTCCATATTTGTTTATAAAGGGGACTGCCCCTTTGTAATTTGTCAGTGCATTGAGATAGATGAGGAGAAGAATTCATATCAGAAAGAAATGTGGAAGCAAAACTCATTAAAAAGAAGAGGAGGGAATTGTAAGAGGGAATATAATGTTATCTTGTTTTGCTCCCACAAAGTCTATTGGAAGATAATCAATTGCTGTGGGCAAGCTCACTTATCTTATTTTACTAAAATTCTGGCCCTCCTGGAATTATGATAATGGCCAGAGGGAATTAGAAAGGTGAGGGTGTGGCACAAAGCTCTGATCTTAGAAGAGGTCAGGCCCAGTCAGGTTTCAAGCATCCCCACTACCATGACTATACAATCTGCATATATAGAGAGAATGTAGGGAAATAACATGAGGAATTTGACTAACCCTAAGTTTACCAAGAAGGACAAAACTTGTATTTTATTTATGCTTCTGCATCAGTGTGGGTGTGTCCCTAGTAAGCACCACACCTTCCTCTGCAAAAAAAAAGAAAAAAAAGATTTATATTTCTGCTTAACTTCTTTCCAGATGTTTGAAGATATGTTTCATGATCTTAAGCTTGATGGTACAATGAATATGAAAGATTTTTTCTATGGTTTGTTTAAAGATGGAAAATCGCTTACAACATCAGCCTCAACTCCTTATAGACAATTGAAAAGGCATCTCTCCATACAGGTAAGGATCACATAGAAAATTATTTCTCAGTGAGGTGGACTAAGAAAATTGTTTGACTATTTGCCAGCAATTAATAGGATCAAGAATAAGAGTCTCCAAAAAAAATTAAAGGGAAGGGATAGTAAAATTTATATACATACTTTGATCTGAGGCACAGGAATAATTTGTTATAAATTATGACAAGTACTGCTATTCATTGCTGTTAGTAGTCATTTTTCCAGCTTCAGATAATTTGACAGAGTTGAGAGATATTTCAAATTTTCCATACTTTCTGTTTCTTTATATATATGTGTATATATATATATATATATATATATATATGTATGTATGTATGTATGTATGTATGTATGTATGTATGTATATAACCACTGAGTTTCTATGAAGGTACCTGCAGTAAGTGATATTAGATTCTGAGAGGATCCCATAATCCTCACTACCAGAAACCACTCTTGGTTCTTTTGGTAGATAAGAAATTCAACTGTTATGTGGAACATTTTTTTAAATACTATGATGTCATTGGTATAGAAGGGCACACATCTTTCGGAGTGAGGTAAAAGTTAGGAAAGAGAAAAATTGGTTTTCAGATATTTCTGTGTTTTTAAGAATACTATTATTTAGCCTGTTAACATCACCTCTGAATTAAAAGGTCTAGGACAGGTTTCTTTACTCACTTTAGAAAACTTTTTGTTAGGAAGGTTTTTTTCAGGGTTTTTTTTCTGTTTTGTTTTTATTTTTGTAAACTTCACGCTCTTAGTATTTTGAAGAGAAGGAGATCAAAAGGGTAGAAGGACTTCTTTCTTGGCTGAAGTGTTTTCTAGAACAACATGTTTTTTGCTTGTTGTGGTCACCTAAATAGGACCAATAAATTCCAGTCTTTTAACCAATCTCTGCCTACTGTAGTGGTGAAATATATAGGACCAAGTTGAGCCTACTGAATTTCTCTACCTTTACTAGTCTTTTGATGAAAGTGGGAGACGTGCCATGACTTCTTCAGCAACTGCAAGTTCAATTACCTTCCGATTATTCTCCTGCCTTGATGATGGAATGGGGTATGGCTCTGTGGAGCAAATACTTGATACTTGGAATGAAGAGGGCATTGAGAATGGCCAGGAGATCTTAAAGGTAACTCAGCAAACTGAGAAAAAAATTAACATCATTAAAGAAACATCCTAAATAATAGTTTTCAAAGCTCTACTTTTTACTTAATAATTATTTAATAATTTAATTTATTTGACAATTATTTTGCAATTATTTATTAAGTCTCCTGTATGTACAAAGTATTGTACTAGACATTGGGAATGCAAATATGAAAAACAGTCATTGCTTTCAAGTAGTTGATAGTTTGATGTAGAAGCATAAAAAAAGTGTATAAATAAGTATATATAAACTAGAAGAGCTAAGAGCTCAGAAGAGACCTAAACCAAGTGTGATAAGAAATTTGAAGAAAGAGAAATCTCTTTCAGCTATGTAGAGGAACCAGGGAAGCTTTCATGGAACCAGTGGCACCCAAGGTGTACTTGAAAGTAGAGAAGGATTTCAACAGTGGATAATTTAGGATATTTCAGGTATTGGGTACAATTTATGCAAATGCATAGAGACAGGAAAGACTTTATGGAAAAATTAACATTAGTAGTCAAGCATGTCCTAAATATCAAACATGTGGAGGGGATAGTATACGCAGAGAGACTAAACCTATGTCTTCATTAGTATGAGAAACTCCCAGGGGAGGAAACTACCATGGCCAATCCTTTTCTGTAGTGCTTATATTCTTAGATGCCTTAGAGTACTGAGTGGTTATGTATTTGTGCATGGTCATGTATCCACTTTCTATCAGAAGAGAGACTTAAACTAAAATCTTCTTGGTTTTGAGATCAGTTTTCCATTACTCAACACTGCCTTTTCAAAATAAGGATGAAAAGGCATGTTGAAGCTACATTGTAATATGCTGGGGTCTAACATTTTATCCTGGAAACAAAAAGGAGTTAAGTCTTTTAAGTATTCAAGTAACATGATTAAGCTTGGACTTCAGGGAAATTATTTTGGAAATGATATGAAGAGTGAATTGTAGAAAACTAAAGATAGAGATCAAAATAGGGTATGTAAGACACTCTTCTTATGTTTAAGCATTATATAAATATCATTTGTTATAGTGAAGAGGGTATTACAGCAGTACAGATTAGCTATAAAGAAGAACTAAACTAGCACATTGGTGGCAGTATGAGTATAGAGGGAAAAGATGAAAGAGTTATTGCCAAGGTAAATACTATATCTAAAACTTGGCAAATAATTGGATATTAAGTATGAGAGACAGGGAGGAAGCAAAAGTTACTGGAATTTTTGAGGTGACATAATCAACAGAAATAGAGGAGTTTGGAAGAGGGTTAAGTTTTTAAGGAAATGTAAGGGGTTCATAACCATCCATGATTGATTATTTCCTTCAAAAGTTTAGAGGTGCGTGGTTTCTGTCTCTTCTTTCAAAGGGAGGTTGAGTTAATACACTGTGTTGCTGAATAATTCCAATATAACATACCTTCTGGGACAATAATGAGCTAATTATGCATAAAAATACATTTTTTGTTGTTGTTGAGTCTTCTAATTTCTGGTTAGTAAATTATAAGAGGTTTTGCATAGTGGTTATATATACTAGCAGACTTTCAGGTCGTGTGATCAACAAGATAGGGAATAAGACACTTTCTCTTATCCTTATAACCTCACAAACCTCTCCAAATTAGGAATTGATAAAGCAATTTCAGCTTTTTTCACATTCTGAGACACTGAGAATCCTGTCAAGACAAAAACTCAATGAATTGATTGCAGAGAATGCCAGTCCCTAACACTTAATTTCCTCATTCAGTGCCTCTTCCCTCACTGGCCACCATACTTGAGCAGCACTGCACAAGCTTACCCACAGGCTTACTCTAGAACAAATTTGCCTGCCCCCATCTTTCCTTTACCATGGAAAATGAAAAGTTTGCCCCGGCTGCAGTTGTAGCATGGCAGCATTCTGTGCTAGAACAATGAGGAAGAGAGGAACTAGAAGGAGGATACCATTAAATGTGTGGTACTCCACTAAGCCTGAGAGAAAGTGGACTGTCTTCTATCCAATGTCAGATCTGTCACCCTAGATATCACTTGGAGCAGGGTCTAAGGCCAGTGAATTGCCCAGCAGGGGCAATTCTTTTATTTAGGATCCAGTCCCTAAGAAGCCAACGTCAAAGGAGAAGTCAGAAAGTGAATAGGAGAAAGGGCTAAAGCTACCAAAGATTTCAAGAGGAATAAAACTCAATTTACCATAAGTAGATAAAATATCAGAGAAAATTATGAATTGTAATAGAAGAGAATATAGCCTCTAGATCAACAAAATGAGTTCAAATAAATTTTGAATAAATGTGAATAAATTTTGCAAGAAAAAGGAAAATGAATCAATACCAATAAAGAAGATAACACTGTGAGCTCCAAAGAGAGCTTGGAACTATAGCAGCATTTTCCTAAAGGATTTAAGAGAAAATATTAGTTGTTAAAACAGAATTTATGGCCTTCATAGTAGAAATAAATATCAAAATAGGAAAACTTCAGTCCACAGTGGGACATCTCACCAAAGGGAAAAAAAAGGGGCTTATTGATTGGAAATGCAAATACACAGAAGTGAAGGAAAATCTGGAAGAAGAGAAGCAAAAACCCCCTAATAATTTAAAAGAAAACATGATCTTTACACAAGCAAAACATTGTTCTCAAAGACAGGATGCATAGAGACAACCTAAGGATTATAGGTCTTCTGGAAGCACACCAAAAACCAAACAAAGTTGAATACCACAATGCAAGAAATAATATAAGAAAACTGCCCAGAGCTTTTAAACAAAGAAAACAAAATGCCAATCAAAAGAAGCCAATGAACTCTTCCAGAAAAGAAAAGTAAAAAAACAACAACCTATGCCTCAAATTCTAAGAAATGTGGTGGCTAAATTTTATAATTTCAATAACAGAAAACAAATCTTGTAAGGAACCTGGACAAATGTAATGGTAATGGAATTTGAAGATCCCTTTGTATTGGAAAGTTGACAGGTACTTAGCACCTAGTTTCAAATTAAGCTTCTGTAAAGAAACAGGAGGTATGAACCCCTGTTGCTGATGTAACAGAAAGGGGCTGAACAGGAAACTTCTTTTGCTGCCATGACAGAAGGGGCTGAAGAGGGAGGAGCTATACCATGTACAAGGAAGAGCACAAACTGGACAGTCATAACTTCTTGGGATAAGCATCGTGGAGGCAGGGAAGCTGCTGCTGGACTGAAGACTGAACTGAGAATTGAGAAGAATTGAGAAGAAGAATGAGAATTGAGAACTGAGACAGAATTTCTTGGAGCAAGCCATGTGGAGGCTGGATAAAGGCATTTTGATTTTGAGAATGGAACTTATGGTGCTGAGGATTTCTGAGGGTCAGCTGGAACTGCCAAAGACTTGAGGAAACATGAGTGGTTGGTCTGCTTTGATGTTACTTTGTCAGATTTGTTTGTTGATAGTGGCCTCCGACTTTATTGGGCCTAGGTGGATTTCACAGACAGAAAATGAATTGAAGATGATGTGGGTTATTGTGTCTTTGTTACGCTTTGTCTTCCCAGGAACAGAAACTGCTGAGAACCTGCCTTGGGTCAAGATGAAGAAAAGACCTCTCTTTGGATATTGAATGCTGTGAAGACATTGTAACCTAGTTGTGGCGTAGGGGTGGATGGCCTTTGTGGTTTATGACTGACCAAATCAATATACTTTGTTTATGATTGGAAACTAATCTACAATTGAGACTAACCAGGGATGGAATACTTTGACTTTTGTACTTTGTGTCCCTTGGATGATTGAATGACTAAGTTACGAAATGATGTACTTTGTTGAAAACTGTGTGACCACTTTGGTGAAAACTATGTGGCCATTTTAGTGAGAAGTAGTTGAGTTGTGACATGGTGAATGCTGTATTTTGATTTTCTGTGAATGTTTTGCTCTGCTTTGTTATTGAATAAATTTTGCTATACTATGTGATAAAAAGCTGTTCACAGCAGCAGTCCTCAGGAAAGCTGCTCATGTGTAGCTTTACATTATGGTAGATGTCCTCTCATATCTCTTCACTTATGTCCTACAGATCCCTCTAGGTGATAATTGTAATTGAAATATTGCTCCATGGTAAGAATTCTTCTCCATTCCTGACTATGAAACATCACTACCTTTTGCCCTCCTCTATGGCTATTTCCCCCCTCATTTGCCATGAAACCTCTTTTTGAGGTTAATGCCCTCCCCCTCTTTGGATTGTCAATTGCTTCCATGACCACTTATCCTTTTTCTTCTGCAGCCAGATGAGTACTCTCTCTCTCTCTCTCTGAACACCAAATCCCACTGTAATGTTCCCATTTCTATTTATGGAATTTTTTATTTCCCCATGGTAGCATTTTTTTTAGCGTGATCATCACCTGCCCATTTCCTTCCCCATTTCAGTCCCAATTTTTCCTCTACGTCTCTTACTTGATTTTCAAAATTCTTTTTGAGCTCCTCCATGGCCTGCAACAAATTCATATTTTTCTTGGAGGCTTTTAATGCAGGAGTTTCAACTTTGTTGTCTTCTTCTGGTTCTATGTTTTCTTCTTTTTTGTCACCAAAGAAAGTTTCTATAATCTGATTTTTCCCCTCTCTGTTTGCTCATTTTTCCAGGCAATTACTTGACTTCTTTCTTGTTTATTTTGAGGTTATATTTATCAAGTTCAGACAGGGGGAGATTGAAGTCTCCCACGAGTATAGTTTTGCTCTCTATTTCTTCCTCTTAACTCCCTTAACTTCTCCTTTAGGAATTTGTATGATGTACTGCTTGGTGCATAAATGTTTGGTAATGATATTGCTTCATTTTTGATAGTGTCTTTTAGCAGGATATAGTTTCCTTCCTTATCTCTTTTAATTAGATCTATTTTTGCTTTTGCTTTTTCTGAGATAAGGGTTGCTACCCCTGCTTTTTTTACTTTAGCTGAGGCATAACATATTTTACTCCAGCCTTATACCTTTACCCTGTGTGTATCCCCCTGTTTCAAATGTGTTTCTTTTTATTTTATTTTTATTTAATTGATTTGTTTATTTACTTTTAGTTTACAAGATTCAGTTCCACAATCCTTTGAGTTTCAAATTTTCTCCTCTCCCTCCCCCTGAACCCCCTATGGCGGCATGCAATCAAATGTGGGATCTGCAAATACTTTCACATTGGACATTAGTCTGGTTGTATAGAAAGGTTGTAACTGATGGAATGAACAGTGGGAAAGAGGAAGCAAAACCAAACATGGGAAAGAAAGAGAGCATGTAGTTTGCTCCAGTCTCCATTTAAACTCTGTTCTTTCTAGATCTTTCTCTGAATGTAGACATCTCCTTCCATCCTGAGTCTTTTAGAGTTGTCTTATAACCTTGAGTTGCTGAGAAGAGTCCAGTTTATCAAAAATGGTCATCACACATACATTGTGTCCGTCATTGTATACAAGTTTCTCCTAGTTCTGCTCTTCTCACTTAGTATCAGTTTGTATAAGCCTCTCCAGGTAAATATGAAGTCCATCTGTTTCTCATTTCTCATAGCACAGTAATATTCCATTACATTCATATACCACAACTTGTTTTCTTTCACAGTATGACTAACATCAAATGTGTTTTTCATAATTGCATATTCATAACCTATATCAAATTGCTTGCTGTCTTGGAAAGGGGGGAGTGTGGATTGTGGCCTGGATAGGGAGGGGTAGAATTTGGAACTCAAAGTTAAAAAGAAAAGAATGTTAAAAATTTTTTTACATGTAATTAGAAAAAAAAAAAGAATAAGTTCAGTTTTTAAAATTAAATAAAAATAAAAATTTTTTGGGGGTAAGCTAGAAAGAAGTCTGGGAGAAAATTAGGCTGATAACAACACTTTACACAATATTCTAACCAAGGTCATCCTTAAAAATAATTAGAAAATACAGTGATCATACTTTCCGAACTATCAGTAAGTGACGTATTCTTAACTAAACAAGGGAAAATACAGTATAATAGATAACTGATTACATAAAACTGAAAAGCTTCTGTAACAACAGAATTAATGTACTTCAATAAGAAGAGAAGTGATCATTTGGGGAACACACACAATTAACATACATACATTTCATATGTGTGTGTTTGTTTGTATAAACATATAGAACCAAAAGCCAACCCCTTGTAGATATATGGCCAAAGGGTAAAAAACAGTTCTTAAAAGAATGATTGAAAACTGTTAACAGCCCCATGGAACAGTGCTTTAAATCACAAAGAGAACTGTGAATTAAAATACTTCTTTAGTTTTAGCTCTTATCCTGTATAGCACCAATGCAATATTTACAGCACCCATAATCATGATAAAGACCGTGACTATAAATATCTCATGACACTCAATCCCAGAACATAACAAATTCTCCTGTTAGAAGACAGAACTGAAACATTTATTTCAACAGCAGAAAACTGAATCCCAAAACCAGTAAGCTGATTCCATCAATAGTACCAAAGATATTAAGAAGCCCTAATCACACTGAGAGCTACAGCATACTTTAGCCTTCCCACAAACCAATATTAGATCAATATTTACTCACAACCTCCTCTCTCTCCAACTGTCTCTCTGGCTCTGACTCCCAGCTTCCTGTGGGCTCTGCCGCCCTTCAGCAAACTCCTGCCACCACTGGCTCCATGTGACTACATTCAGCCTATTGGGGGCAGAGTTTATCTTCACATCAGGGAAGCTTCCTGTGGGTTCTAAGTAGGAAAGGTCTTCAAATTCCCCCCAAGCCTATTAAGGGGCTTGGAAGATCTTCAGATTCCCATTCCCATGACACCCTGTAGTTTGGGGAAAAAAATAAAAAAAGATTGGAATAATCAGTGATGAAGGGGTTGTTGTAAAATAGGCATACTGATACATTTTTGATGAAGCTATGAATCAGGACAAATATATTGGAAAGTAATTCAGAATTATGCAAATAAAGTGACTAAAATGTCTATGGTTTTTGACTGAGAAATTTCACTGGTAGGCTTTTACCTCAAGGAGGCCACTTATGAAAAAAAAAACATCCCTACATACTACTTAATATTTAGAGTAACACTTTTTTTTGACAGCAAAGAATTCCAAAAAAAAGGTAGGGGGTTGTTCATTGTGTGGTGACAAGCTAAATAAATTCTGGCACATGCGTGTAGTGGACTATTATAGAACTGTAAGAAATGATGCGTACGTGATGTCAGTGGTGGAATAAAGCAGGAACTCATCTCAACTCTCCCAAATTCCCTTCCAAACAACTATAAAATAAAGGTTCAAAATAAATTCTGGAGGAACGTAACCAACAAAAAGATGAGGTGAAACAAATTTCCAGCCTAAAAACAACTTATATGGTCAGCAGGAACAATTTATCTCGCTTGAGTAAAAAGGAAGCCTGGTTCCATACAGGCAACATCCAGGCAAACTAGCAGCAGGCTGTAACCCAGCAAGTCAATGGGAGGCCCTAAGTCCCATCATGGATTAGCAGGAAGGGCCCATGGCTCCAGCACAATAGGCCAGGGGCACAATAGACAACTGTGAGTCTTCCAGCTCCTGGCACAGCCAGCAAATCGCCAGGCACTGTATCTCTAGGACAAGAAGGCTGTGATAGTGTCCTTTCAACCCCAGAAGTAGAGCCCAACTTTAAATGTCATGAAATAAGCTAGAAGAATGAGTGAGAACAAAAAAAGAATCTGATGATCAAAAGTTAACTGGTGACATCTCAAAACACAAACCTAGAAGAGGACAATTATGTCAAAATGCCTACTGGCGCCCCGCCCCCCCAAAAAAGCAGATTGGTCTCAGGCCCAGAAAGAATTCCTTGGAAAAGCTCAAAAAGGAATTTAAACATCAAGAGAGGAAAAAGAAATATCAGGAATAGAAATGAGACTGATGAAAGATTTTAATGAAATCAAAGTCAATAGCATAAAAGGTAAGAACAGATATGCAAACATTCCACTGAAGAAAAAAACTCCTTAAAAAGTAGAATAGGCTAAATGGAAAAGGAGGTCAAAAAGCTAACTGAGAAAAATAATTTCTTAAAAATTCAAATTGAGACTATAGTTAGCCTTTCACAACATGACTGTTATGGAGGTATTTTCCATGACTACACCTGTATAACCTTTATTGAATTGCTTGTCTTCTCAATGAAGGTGGGTGGAGAAGGAGGAAGGGAGCTAGTGTGGGACTGAAAGTTTTAAAAACAAATGTTAAAACTTGCTTTTACATGCAACTGGGAAATAAGATATACCAGCAATAGTATATAGAAATCTATCTTGCCCTACCAGAAAATAGAAGGGAAGGGGATAAGAGATGAGGGGGAGGGGCTTGATAGAAGGAGGGGCAGATTTGGGTAAGGGATAATTAGAATACACACCTTTAGGTGGGGGGAGAGGAAGAGATGGGGAGAAAATTTGGATTTCAAGATCTTGTGGAAGTGAATGTTGAAAACTAAAAATGAATTGATTAATTAATAATTTTTAAAAATTAGAATTGAGAAATTGGAAGAGAAAGACTACCTGAGACACCAAGAATCAATCATATAAAATCAAAAGAATGAAAAAATAGAAGAAAATGTAAAATATCTTGGAAAAAGAACTAACATGGAAAAGAGCTCAAGGAGAGGTAATTCAAGAATTATTGGAGTACCTGAACATCATGATCAAAAAAAGATCCTGCATAGCATATTTTGAGAATAAATAGGATTTAGAAATATCTATATTAAAGAATTAGAGGATTTGGGGTATGATTCTTTGGAGAGTTAAATGAGCTAAGTTTATAACCAAAAATCATCTACCTAGTGAAACTCAGTATAATCCCCAGGGGGGAAAATAGAGATTTAATGAAATAAAAGACATTCCTAATGAAAAGATCAAAACTGAACAGAAAATTTGATTTTCAAATACAAGGCTCAAGAGAAGCATAAAAAGATAAAAAAAAAAAGAGAGAACATAAGTGATTCAGTAAGCTTAATTTGTTCATATCACTAACATGGAAAGATGATACTTGTAACTCTTAAGAATTTTATCACTATTAAGGCAGTTAAAAGGATTATACATAGCTCTCCTTGTTTCCTGCTTCTCCCTCCTCCTGGCGGAAGACTCTAGGCTCCAGCTGTGGTACAGCAACAGGTGCTCTATCCAGCTCTGGTGTCCACCAAGTGGCTGACTGAGTTGGTCCTCACCCAGAAGCTGGGCTCAGGCTTGTGGGTGCTCAACATGTCCTGGTACCCACCTTGGCAGCACAGTGTGCTCCAGGAATACCAGGAGCACCGCATTCCGGGAGATTTCTTCTTCAGCATCCAGGAGTTCTGGGACCAGGAGTCTCCCTACAAGATGATGCTATCTGGTGAGGCTGCCTTCACCAGCTACACGGGCTTCCTGGGCATCAGCAGCAGCACATACATATGGTGGTATAGGAGAGTGACTATTTGGGCAGTTTCTACGGCCCACATGCCTGGTGGATGTTTCAGGTCTTTGGCCACTGCACTGTGTTGGTGCTTAATGGGGGCTTCCAAAACTGGCTGCAGAAGGGGCTCCTGGGGACCTTGGAAACCACAAACCCCAACCTGATAATCTTCAAAACCACACTTGAAAAGTCTATACTTAAGACCTATAAGCAAATAGTGGAAAACCTTGAGTTCAAGTACTTCTAGATGGTGGACTTCTAGTCCCATGGGAAGTACCTGGGAACAGAGCCCGAGCCTGATATTAAAGACCTGGAACCTGGCCACATTCCCTGGCTGCCTGAACATGCCTTTCACTGGCTTCCAATTGGCAGAAAACTTTGAGAAGAGTCCTGAGGACATCTAGGTTATGTTCAAGGAGAAGAAAGTAGACTTCTCAAAGCTGCTCTTTGCCACTTGATGTAAGGGGTTCACTGCTTGCCACATTTCCTTGCTGTCTAGCTCTGTGGCAAGTGTGACATAGCTGTCTGTGATGGCTCTTGGTCTGAGTGGTTCTGCCAAGCACCACCCCTCCCAAGCTTTGGGTCTCCCAATGGAAGGGAGGGAAAGGCTGAGTAGGAATGCCCTCTTCCCTCTCCTAGATCAAGTAGTAGAGCCATCATGGGTCTAGGGCAGTGGTTCTCAACCTTCCTAATGCTGCGACCCTTTAGTACAGTTCCTCATGTTGTGGTGACCCCCAACCATAAAATCATTTTCATTGCTACTTCATAAGTGTAATTTTGTCATTGTTATGAGTCGTAATGTAAATGTCTGATATGCAGGATGTATTTTCATTGTTGCAAATTGAACATAACCCACAGGTTGAGAACTGCTGGTCTAGGGGCCCGTCTTTCCCTAACCTATCATCCTCTCTGAAATGATGTCTGGTTTATACTTTGTTTTTCTTCACCAGTTTTTGTAAAGGTATTGCAGAGTTTCTGGGGGTAGCTTTGTAAATATTTCCTTCATCTTTCTTTATCAGCTCTGGAATAACATCCCCTTTCTGAGGAAAAAATAAATAAAAATTAAAAGGAATATACATAGACAGAAAATGTAGGTGTAAATTGACTTTGATGGGATGATAGCCCCAAAAAACAAAATTAAGGGGTAGGAAAGAGAATTGCATTGGGAGAAGAGGGAAGGGAGACCTAGAATGGGATAAATTATTTCACATGAAAAGGAATGAAAGACCTATTATAGTGGAAGGAAAGTTGGGGGTGAGGGACAGATAGATAGTCACAAAAATGAATTACTAATATATTTGCTAAAGTTTCCTTCATATTTGTGGTGCTTATATTAAAATTCTAGTTATGAAATAAGTGTAGTCGTTAATGTGCATACCAAAATACGGCTCTTAAAATCTGTGTGAACTTCTTTTACTCTTTAGAGAAAGGATCATGAGCTGCCTTCAGCTGATGATATTTTACTTATCTCTAGGCCTTGGGTTTCAGCCTTCATGGAAGCATCAACTTAATGGAGTTGACCTTGGCACTAGAAAATGAGCTTTTAATCACTAAAAATGGCACGCACCAGGCAGCCCTGGCCAGCTTCAAGACTGAGATCAGGCACTTGTTGTGAGTTGATCAAAAATCTGTCCTATTACTTTGTTCTTCAATTCTTATCTAGTAATTTGTTCAGGTAACTATCATATAACATATATTCTGTGTACAAATATAGCAGCTCTTTGGTTGGGTACCCCTTCTGTATTAACAGGCTTTTAAGTATATGCAGATAGAGACTTCTTTGCATTGTAAATAAAATTCTGAAATATTCTTAATAATGACTTTTTGTTACCAAAACAAGCAAGTATATGAGGTCATTGAGATAAGGGCTTTGGGGTTGAGAAATATTTATATAAATGCTATTGGGTTAGGGAATTTGCCAAGGAATGGTCTAACTTTAACTCAGTTTGCTTTGCTCCAGGGAGCAAATTGATCAAGTGGCCAGACAAAAAGAGAAGTTGCAGTCTGATCTTGAAAAAGCTGAAAAACTAAAGTCTTTAATGGCCTTTGAAGTAGATGACCATCATGCTGCCATAGAACGCCAATATGAATATAACCTCAGGTAAGACCATTAGTAGCCTCAAACCTGATTCACCTACCCCTTCATCAGAAGACATTGGTTGTGTTGGTAAATAAACCTTAGAGAACTGCTTCCTAATTATCTGAATAAAGTAGGGTATATTGGTTGCCATTGTTTTTTTTTTTAATTTTATTATAGTTTGCATCATTCATTTCCACAAGATTTTGAGTCACATATTTTCCCCCCCTCTTTCCCCCACCCACCGCCCCAA
>CM053589.1:79522800-79538347 GCA_028646515.1 Pseudochirops corinnae
AGTTCTAGGTTGGTCCAGAGTCCTATTCCATGGGTATTTGGGGGTGGCTATGTGAGAGCTGCGATATATTGCTGCTGCTACGCCGCCATCTTGGCTCCGCCCCCCCCACAGTGCCTTTTTTAATGTGCATGCACAATGCACGGAAGTCCTATGCAATATCTCCCATGTCATGCAATACATTCAAAAGGTCTTCGGAGAAACCTTGAGAGTGTCCTTGTATTGCTTCTTCTGACCACCTGTGAGCACCTTCCTTGAATGAGTTCTCCATAAAATTGTCTTTTAGGCAAACATACATTCAGCATTCAGACAATGTGGTCAGTCCATCAGAGTTGTACTCTGTGCAGTAGATTTGGAATGCTTGGCAGTTTAGCTCTAGAAAGGGCCTCAAGTGTCTGGTACCTTATCTTGCCAAATGTTCTTTGGAATTTTCCTATGGTAATTCAAATGGAAGGGATTCAGTTTCTTGGCATGGGGGTAGTAATACCTCTTCTCTCCAACACTTCTCTTCTGAGACCCACAGTCACTGAGCTAGCTCCAGCAACTTGTGCATCAACCTCATCATCTATGTGTACATCTCTGGAAAGCATACTGCCAAGATGGACTTATCCATAGTATTAAAAATCTTTCCCGTTACTGTAATCAATGCTGTCACATATGAATGGTACAGTGCTGGCTGGTGGAGAACCTGTGTTTTCTTGTTGGGCCAAAATTAGCACAAGTAGCAGAGAATTTGACCATATTTTGTTGCATCTCGGCTTCAGAGGTTGCATTTAGTGCACAATCATCTATGAACAAAATGCCATGCATCAACCTTCCCTCCTTTACTTGTCTTTCCCTGTAACATTTTCAAGTTAAATAATTTATCATTAGTGCAATAGCTTACCTCGATACTGTTTTCATTCTCATTGAAGGCCTCTGACAACATTGCGGAAAAGCATGCTGAAAAGCATGCAAGCAAGCACACAGCTTTGTCTCACTCCATTGATGAGGGGGAAAATGCAAGAGCATCATTCATTATTCAGCACCTGGGCAAGCATGCCATCATGAAATTGACATGCAATACTGATGACCTTCTCTAGGCAACCAAATTTTGTCATGATCTTCCACAAGTCCTCATGACTGACAGTATCAAAGGCCTTGGTCAGATAGACAAATGTGTACAGACCTATGTTCTGCTTGTTACATTATAAGCTTGTCCTTTCAGGCACACTGATGATGAGGGTTTCCAGGTCTTCATAAAATTTTTCTTTTACTTCATCAGGGTTTGTCATGGTGGGAGCACAGGCACTGATGATGGTGACACGAAGCTTTCCTGCACATGGCAATCACATCATCATGTCATTCTTTCCTTTTGGTAGGCATACAAGCTTGTTGACTGGATTAGTTTTGATTGTGAAACCTACACCAGCTTCATGTCACTGTGTATCATTGCAACCACTCCAGAAAAACATGTATTCATGTCAGACTTCAGTAAGTTGGTCATTATTTACCAGCCTTGTTTCACTCAGGACTCCTCTTTGGGTGTGATACCTGCTGAGCTCTCTCACAACAAGAACTGTTTATCTTTTAGGTTTATTGGATTTCATGTTGTCCATAAGCATGAACACATTTCACACACTGATTATGAGTGGAATCATCTTTGCAGAAGTTTTTGTACATTTTTGTGTGTGTTTCAATCACAGAGTAGAATTCCTACTCGCCACAGTGAGCTGTCCAGGGTTAGGTAAAGTGTAAAATGTTTAGGGCACCTTTTCTAGTCCCTTACTTAATAGCAAGAGGTGAGCAGTGCAATCCATAAAAGGCTGCTCACTCAGCGGCTTCCAAATCTCCCTGCTGCTTCCAGTTAGAAAATAACCTTATGGCCTGGGACCCCTGTATGCAGAGCTGTGATTATAGCTCCCAGTGTATCTGTAACTGCTGCTTCATCATTTGCCTGTTGTTACAGGGCTTTGAGATAGGTTAAAATGGTAAAATGGTATGGGTGATGCCTTTTGATTTGCACATTAGTTGGATTTAAGTGAAGCAGAGTTGTATAAAGTCTTGCACACACTCTCTTCCAGGGTAATCAAAGATAAATGGCAAGACGATATCAAGATGACTGGTGATAGCTCAGGATGACCTTGGTACCTTAGACATCTAACCAAGCTCTAAGTGCTCCACAGTGCCTTCTTCATAAGCCTTCATGGCTATTTAAGCAAACTGTTCTCTTTCACCCATTTTACCAAAGAAAGTCTTCATATGCTTGGGGTAGACACCCTGTATCTGACTGAAAGTTTTGCAAGTTCTTGGTTACTCTCAACCTGGTTTAACCCATCTGTCAAAACAGTTTACCTGAGTGTGACCACTGCACATGCTACAGCTTCATGGAGCTACATGTGAGAACTGGGTGACACTAAAAGGTATAAAACAGCCATGAAAGGCCACAGCATCCCTCACACCAGAGGTACTAGTTTTCCCTGAACACAACTTACACCTGTACAGAAATTAGATATAAACCAATACTTAACATTATATAACAAAATAAACTCAAATAGATATGTAATTTATATTTATATATATAATATACATTAGGTTAGATCATAAACAAAAGATCAAGGAAAAAATTAATTTTCAGATCTATAGAAATGAATAAATTTTTAAACAAAGGATAGAGATTACAGCAGATTTTGATTACATAATTTTTGTGCACAAAAGATCTCATTTCCAAGATAGATAAGGAACTGATTTATAATTTTAAGAGTAAGAGCCATTTCCTAATTGATAAGGAAGGAAACAAGCATTTATTAAGCACCTAATATATGCCAGGAACTATGCTAAGCATTTTACAAATACTACTTCACTTGATCCTCACAACATCCCTGGGAAGAAGACATTACTAGTATCCCTGTTTTATAGCTGAGGAAACTAAAGCAGAGAGAGGATAAATGACTTGCTCAGGGTCAAAAAGTAGTAAGTTTGAGGGTGGCCAGATTTGAATGTAGGTTCTCTTGATTCCAGGCCCAATGCTCTATCCACCGCACTTAACTGCATCTAATAAATGGTCAAAATATATGAGCAGTCATTTTTCAATGAAGAAATCCAATACATGGAAAAAATATGAAAAAGCCGTATGAAAAAAAACGCTCTAAGTCACTAATGAACAGAGAAAGCAAATTAAAGCAACTCTGCGGTTTCACTCATACTGCTCAGATTTACAAAGATGAAAATCAAGGAAAATGCTAGTGGTGTTGTGAATTGGTGCTGTCATTCAGGAAAGTAATTTGGAACTCTTCCTTAGTAGTCTCACTACATAGTCCATATCCTAGTTATCTAAGAAAAAAAGACACATGTATAAAACATTTATAGGAGCTCTCTATGTGTGTGTAGCTTACTGTTGTCTGAATTTGGGATTTCTTATTTGCTTTATATCCGTTAATTCTTGTTCTGTCTTGTTAAATGGGAGCATAAAGTGGGGTTAAGATTTTCCGCCTTATTTTGTATTTTTGATTACTTTTTTATGTCTATTAAGTTTTTGTATTTTTTTAAAATGTCATGCTTGAAGACAATACCACTTGTTTGCCTTTTAGAATTAATATAAAAGGAAAAAAAATCTTAAAAAAAATCTTAAAGTTCCTTAATTAATTTAATCATATTTCTTTTTTTGGTCTTATTTCAGTCCTTAATATTCCTTGTCCGAGACTGGAGTTTCCCATATGAATTTTCCTATGGAGCTGATGGTGGAGCAAAATTTTTGGAAAAACGACTTAAGGTTTGTTACTTGCCTATTTTCATCAAGTTTTGTCAATGATTGTTAAGCTAGCATTATAACTTTGATATAGTCCTTTATTTAATATTAATGTAATACAATAAAACCTCATCTATATGCATATGTGTGTGTGTGTATATATATATAGATATACACACACAGTTCGTGTTATTTTTCAAAATACTTTCATATTCTTGTGTACTTGCTTTCAGGGCTCATTTACAATCAGTGTTGAGTCATTTTTGCTTTTGTTGCAAATATTCCATTTAGCCTCTTCCATTTCCTTAGACATAGAACCCACATATACTTTACTTTGAGTATGCTTAAATACTCAGATGAGTCTGTGATTTCATTCATGTCCCCTCCAGCAATGCAGATCAACACCCATCCGTGATCATGCTTTACAGCTCTTTTTCATGTCTTTCCATAAATTTGCTGCAGGGGAGTATACTCAATGTGCTGTAGGCCTTTCTCACTTTCTCTTGATATTCTGAGGATACTAGGAGAGCAAGTAGACTGTCCACTTGTCAATCATTTCTACATAACCAGACCATCTTCCTTTTTTATTATAAATTTCCCTGATGGAATCTTTTACTCTGTTTTCTTTGAAGTTCCTCATTTATTTTATGTTTCAGACTGCTCATATTTATTATCCATCGCTCTCTACATAATATTCAATTTCAGTTCTTAATAACAACAATAGTTAGCATGTATATAACAAGTACTCCGTTCCAGGAACTGTGCTAAGCACTTTACAAGTATTACCTCATTTGATCTTCACAAGAGGAGTGGTGTGGGGGGAGTAGTAGGTGCTATTGTTGTCCTCACTTTGCAATGGAAGAAAATGAGGCAAACAGATTAAGTGACTTGCCCAACACCACAAAACTGGAAAATGCTTTGAGGTCAGATTTGAACTTAGGTCTTCCTAATTCCACATCCACTGCTCTATCCATTGTGCCACCTAGCTGCCTAATTTCTTAATTGAAACAATGATAGAATGGTAGAATAAAGATGTTTTTAAAATGGGAATGCTGCATAAAAGACTCTCTTCTTTAAAAAATGCAAAACAATTTTTAAATGCTTTTCATGCTTCCTTTTTTTATATATCTATCACTACCCACCAACCTATCTCCCCTCTCTGTCCAAGCAGAAACTCTCTTGTGAAACAAGTATTTATAGTAAAGAAAAACAAATCAAGAGACTGGGCATATCTAAGAATGCACGTGTGGTTCTAGACCACCTTGCCTCCAAGAGGTAACAGAAAACATTTCATCATTGATTTTTTGAAGTCAAAGTTCTGAGGTCTTTAAATGTTTTTTACCTCATATCATTTGGTCACCACATAAATTGTTCTCTTGGTTGTGCTAACTTCATTCTGTATCACTTCATTTAAGTCCTTCTATATTTCTCTCAATCTGTCATTCTTCATTTCTTATTGAGCAATATATCATAATTTGTTCAGCCATTCCTCAACTAATGGGCATCTGTTTTGTTTCAGTTCCTTGTCACAACAAAAAGTGATGCTTTAGATATTCTTGTATTTCTTCTACCCCATCTCTGACTTCCTTAGGATATATGACTACTAGTAGTAGGGTTTTAGCTGGGAAAGGAAGGAAGCCAGGAAAGCCAGGAGACCAAGATGAGGAAGGATAGAATTGAAAATGTAGTCAGGGAATACAGAGGCTTGAGTGAGGAAGAGCAAAAGAAGCCAGTATTTCTGGATCACAGAATGCATGGACATTAATAAGAAGTGCAGAAAAGTAAAAAGAGACAAATTTATGAAGAGATTTAAAAGCCAAACAAAGAAAATAGGTAATATGGAGCTGCTGAAGTTTATTGAATAGGGGAAAGACATAGTCATACCTAAGATTTAGGAAGATGAATTTGACAGTTGAGTGGAGAATGGAGAAGAGACTTAAAATTTAATTACTTTGGATTGCCAAATTCCTAGTTTAGTGGATCTTATAGTTACAAATTGTTTTCCAGAATAGCTGAACCAAGTCACAGTTCCATCAACAGTGTACCCATACTCATCCTCCTATAATGAATCAATCAACAAACGTTTGTTGCCTACTATATATATAAGGTACTGTGCTAAGTGCTAGGGATACAAATGGAGGCAAAAGACACCCTCTTCCCTTAAGAAGCTTAAAGCCTAATGGGGGGTACAGCATGCAAACAAATATATATAAAACAAGCTATATACAGGATAAATAGGACATGATTAACAGAGAAGGCGTTAGAATTAAGAAGTACTGGAGAAGGCTGTAGAAGGTGAGATTTTAGTTGAGACTTGAAGGAGGCCAAGGGGTACGTAGTTGGAGCAAAGGAGGAAGAGCATTCCAGGACAGGACCTTGCACCTCCTTATTTTGTGCTTTTTCACAAATTGTCCCCTTTCCTGGGCTGCTCTCCCTTCTCACCTCCATTTCCTGGCTTCCTGGATTTCCTTCTAGATGCAGTTTATATTCTACCTTCTTAAGGAGACCTTTCTCCTTCCCTCTCCGTCATCTTCCCCTAATGACTTCCATTTACAATGGATATATGCCGTATGTACAATGTTTAGCATGTTGTCTCCCCCATTAGAATGAAAGTCTCTTGAGGCCTGGGACCATGTTTTCAAATTTCTTTATATCCTTAGCACTTAGCAAGGTGCTGGCACATATATAATAAGCACTTAATAAATGCTTGTTCTTGACAAACTGACTATCTATTGAAGTAAACCTTTTTCTTAACAATTTATATTGATTCTTTATATATCTCAGGTATTAGATTTTCATCAGAGAAATCTGATGTGTAGAAATTTTCCAAATTAATTGTTCTCTCTCCCACTTTTCATCTTCCTTCATATGTTCTCCATTAGAATGCAAGCTCCTTATGGGCTCCTTTGGTTTGCTTAGATTTGTATCCTCCAGGGTTTGCACAGTGTCAGGCACAGAGTAACTGCTTCATAAATGTACTCCAGAGGCCTGATTCTAACTGTACTGGTTTTGATTGTGCAGAAACTTTTTAGTTTTATGTAATCAAAATTTTTCTTTTTACCTTTTGTGAACACGTCTATAACTTTAGTTAAGAATTCTATCCCTTGCCATAATTATGAAAAAATCTTCTTCTTTTGTCCTATGAATTTTCATTGATATGACCTTTTACATTGGGTTATATATTGACTTAAGAACCTTTTGGAGCTTATTGTAGAATATGGCTTAACGTTTTGGTTTAAACCCTTTTCTTTTTTTGTATCATGAATTAATGAAGCCTATGGACAGCTTCTCAGAATAATTTTTTAATGTATAAAAGTGCATAGTACTAGAAAGGAAATTAATTATATTAAAATTCAGTTTTATAATAATCTTGTGGGAAAGCAGTCTTTAAAGTTTCTTAAACTGTAACCCATGAAATTGTTTTAAAGTATATTTTGACAAATATATTTCAATATAATTGGTCTCCTTTGTGATTTTTTTTTTGAAAAATTAGCAATTAACTATTGGGAAGAGCAGTCTAGCAGAAATTAAGTTTAGATCTTAAAACCACATTCAGCAATAAATTCAAAATGGATACATTACCTGAATGTTAACTATCGTGCCATAAAAAAAAGGAGAAGAAAAGCAAACAATAAACCCTTCACAACTATGGATAAGGAATGAATTCTTAAGCAAACAGTGGATAAAAGTAATTACAAAATATAGGTAATTTTGATTATGTGAAACTGAAAAACTTTTCCTTAAACAAAATTAATGCATACAAGATAAGAAGGAAAGTAGTCACTAGGGGAAAGACTTATATCGAGTATCTCTGTTAAGGGTTATTCAAAGGTGAGGAACCTTCAGTCTCAAGACCTCTAGTCCTCAAGTGCTGCTCTTTGACTGAATCCAAACTATTTGTTCTATGAAGTTTGGATTCAGTCAAAGGGCAGTACTTGAGGACCTGGAAGGCTACCTGTGGCCTCAAGGCCATAGGTTCCCCACCCCTGGGTTAGGTATTCAAGATATATTCATAACTAACAGAAATATCTAAGACCAAAAGCCATCTTCCAGTGGAGAAGTTGTTAAAGGATATGAACAAACAATTCTCAATAGAATTGCAAATTATTAACCACCATGTGAAAGAATGCAAGTCATTAAAAATACAAATGCAAGTCAAAACAACTCTGAGGTTTCACTTTACATTCAGCAAATTGGCAAAGATGACAAAAAATGAAATATTTAATGTTGGAGTTGTTTTGTAAATACAGGCATATTAATCCATTGTTGGTGGAATTTTAAATTAATCCAACAATTGTGGAAAGCAATTTGGAATTATGCCAACAAAGCAAAAAAAAAAAAATCACACTTTTGAACTCAAAGATTCTGTGTCTGGGCTTGTAACCCAAGGAAGTCTTGGACCAAAAGAAATTCTCCGTATACCTAAAAATATTTATAGAAGTATTTTTGTGTATTGGCCAAGAACTGAAAGCAAAGTAAATAGATGTTTAGGAGGAGTAGGTAAACTGTGATACATAAATGTAATGGAATATTTTTGTGCTATAAGAAACAAAGAGCATGGAAAACTCACATGAATTGATGCAAAGTAAACAAAGGCAGGAAAACGAGATGCACAATGACAACAACAATGTAAATTCAAGGCTCTTAAATGGGATCCAAGTACTTCTTTAAAGGTGTTTTTGTTTGCCTATGATTCAGTTCAGTACTGTGGTGGCTTAGGTTTGATATTGAAACAAAATGAAATACTCATATGTCATTTTGTAGTTAACCAAAGGAGATTTACTTAGCAATGTCAGAAGAAGAATATTCAATAAGGACAGATATTGATAAATTAAGGTCCCTAGTGAGTGGAGCCAGGATGGCAGAGAAAAGGTAAGGATTTTCCTAGGCTCTCCCAAATTCTCCTCCAGATAGCTTTAAATAATACCTCAAAACAAATTCTGGAGTGGTAAAATCTACAAAAGGATGAGATGAAACAATTTTGCAGCCCAAGACTGAAGTTTGACAGGAAAGTTCTATTGTATAGAAGTGAGAGTGTAGGGCAGGTTGCACCAGCACAGGTTGCACACCAGCAAACCAGGAGCAGGCCTTAGGAGCAACTGAATCATCAGTGGCAGCAACTACTTCTAGAGCTCTCAGTCCACAGATGGTAAGGCGGTAAGAAAAAGATTAAAGGGGTCTCTTTGCTGGCACTGGGCACAGGATTCTATTGCATTTCCCATAGTCAAATCTGGGACACAGTCCCAGGGCAAGGAGCAGCACTAGTATACCAGAGCTTATAGCTGCAAAAGAGTGAAAATCCTGGTCACAGTTCCAGGGCACAAGACTTGTGTGGCTACTCACAGACCAGAGCACAGGCCAGAAAAGAAATAAATACACCTCTCCTTAGATCATACCACCTTAAAAGAATTAAAAGCTTACAGGCCCCAAAATGGTTACACATAAAACCTGTAACTTGGGACAGTGCCACACCCACCCAAGAAGGAGAGTCCAACTTTAATATACAGTTGAAAGGTCAAGAAATAGGGAAGAAAAATCAGCAAACAACAAAAAAAGATCCTGACCGTAGAAAGTTTACTATAGTGACAGGGAAGATCAAAACACTAACTCCGAAGAAGACAACAAAGTCAAAACTGTTACATCCAAAGCCTTCAAGAAAAAATGTGAATTGATCTCAGGCCCAAAAAGAATTCCTGGAAGAGCTCGAAAAGAATTTTAAAAATCAAGAGAGATAGAGAGGAAAAATGGGAAAAGAAACAAGAGTGATTCAAGAAAAATCATGAAAAAAGAGTCAACAAAAAAAAAATACTGAAGAAAATAAGACCTGGGAATCTGAACAAATTTTAGAGTGGCAGAATCCACTAAGAAATGTAGTATGTCAGATTTTCAGTCCAGAACAACTTGGAAGGTCAACTGGAAGAATCTGTTGCACTGGGCTGGGAGAGGAGTATAGTCTAGCATGCAGGCTGCATCAGCATTGACTCTACCATAATGATGGGAGCATGCCCCAGAGAATTGAATGGTGGCAGTGGCAATTCCCAGACATCTCAGTACAAGATAGGGAGGGGTCTGTCAAAGCTAGGTGAGAGAGGAACACAATCCTGAACATAGCCTGAGGCAGCGGCATCAGGTGTTCCTTGGCTATCAGTTCACCAACTAAACATTTGAAAGTCACCTATTTGAACTTCTGGGAGCCAACATGGTGGAGTAAACATTAAGTGCTCTCACTATCCCTTGCTGACCTTGAAAAGCACAGAGAATATTGCCCCAAGAAAAATTCTGGAATAGTGGAGCCAGCAGCAGAAAGGCAGTCTTTTAGCTCAGAAGGCTACAGGAATTAATGGAAAAGGTCCCTTTTGCTGTGGCAGAATGGAACCAGTACAGGATGGGAGGCATCCCAGCAAGCCAGCAGCAAGCCCTACCTCAGCAGACCAGCAGGAGATACTGAGCCCCAGGGAGGTGGAGCCAGGAAATGCCAACACCAGGACCAAAGGCATGCCTTTGCACAGTCAGGGGAATTGACAGGCATCCATCAGTGGCTGAGTCAACCTGTGCTCTAGGGCAGCTCTAGGGGAGGAGAAGAATTCCAGTGTCCAGAAGACCCCTCCACACCTCATGCCACGAGTTTCAGTGTAACCCTGGGGAAAGGCAGAAAGACTTCACCTGGCCTCGGCACACCAGCCAATTCCATCTCAGCACCAGGTAAGCTAAAGCATTATATAGCTTCCAGCAGCTAGAACCAGAGTCCACAGAACACAAAGGCCCTTAGCTCCCAGCACAAGAAGCATGGGGCAGAGGCCCCATGCCCACTAGCGGGGATACACTTTAAAAGCCAGGGGAAAGGCAATGACAATGAGCAAGAAGCAAATTAGTAAAGCAAGGACCATAGATTCTTACTATGGAGACAAGGAAGATCAAAATGCAAATTCAGAAGAGGACAGCATTGACACTATACCCACATCTGAAATCTCACAAGGGAATATGAACAGGTCTCAAGTCCAAAAAGCATTCTTGGAAGAGTTCAAGAAGGATTTTAAAAGTCAAATTAGAAAGATAGAAGAAAAATGGACCAGTTCTTTTAAAAATACAATTGACAAAATGGAAAAAATTCACTGAAGAAAACAACTCCTTATAAAGTAAAATTGGCCAGCTGCATAAGGAGGTACAAAACCTAACTGGAAAAAATAACTCCTTAAAAAGTAAAATTGGCCAAATGGGAAAGGAATCACAAAAGCTAACTGAAGAAAACAATTTCTTTTTTTCAATTAATTTTTGTTTATTTTTAGTTTACATCACTGATTTCTATGAGATTTTGAGTTACAAATTTCCTACGGATCCAAACAAATGAAAAAATAGAAGGCAATGTGAAATATCTCATTGAAAAAACCACTGACCTGGAAAATAAATCCAGGAGAGACAATTTAAAAATTATTGGACTACCTGAAAGCTGTGATCAAAAAAAGAACCTAGAAAGCATCCTTCAAGAAATTCTCAAAGAAAATTGCCCAAATATTTTAGAACTAGAGGGCAAAATAGAACTTGAAAGAATTCACCAATCACCTCTTGAAAAAGATCACAAAAAGAAAAGTCCTAGGAATGTTATAGCCAGGTTCTGGAGTTCCCAGATCAAGGAACAAATATTACAAGCTGCCAAGAAGAAACAATTTGAATACTGTGGAAACACAATCAGGATAGCACAGGAACTAGTAGCTTCTACATTAAGGGACCGAAGGGGCTGAAATATGATATTCTGGAGATCAAGGGAGCTAGCATTAAAATCAAGAATCACCTACCCAGCAAAACTCAGTATAATGTTTCAAGGAAAACTATGGTCATTCAATGAGGTGGAGGACTTTCAAACATTCTTGAGGAAAACCAGAACTGAATAGAAAATTTGACATTCAAACACAAGAAGCACGAGAAGGTAAACATGGAAAAGAAAATAATTTCTTTACAAAAAAATTTGAATTGGGCAGGTTGAAGCTAATGACTCTATGAGACATCAAGAATCAGTCAAACAAAATCCAAAGAATGAAAAAAATAGAATAAAACTTAAAATATCTCATTGGAAAAAACAACTGATCTGGAAAACAGATCCAGAAGAGAAAATCTTGGAATTATTGGTCCACCTGAAAGCCATGATCAAAAAAAAGAGCCTGGACAGTATCTTCCAAGAAATCATCAAGGAAAACTGCCCCAAGGTCCTAGAATAAGATGGCAAAATAGTCATCATAAGAAGCCACCATTCACGTTCTGAAAGAAATCCCAAATGAAAAATTCCAAGGAATACTGTAGCCAAATTCCAGAATTATCAGGTCAAGGAGAAAATACTGGAAGTAGCCAGAAATAAACAATTCAAATATTGTGGAACTAGGACCTTGAAGCTTCTAAATGAAAAGATCTGAGGGATTAGATCATGATATTCCATAAGGCAAAGGAGCTTGAACTACAACCAAGAACCAACTACCCAGCTAAATTGAGCATAATCTTTGAGGCAAGGAGATGGACATTCAATGAACTAAGGGATTTCCAGACCTTCCTGATGAAAAGGCTAGTACTCAATGGAAAATATGATCTTCAAATACAAAACACAAAAGAGGCATAAAAAGTTAAATGGGAAAAAAATTTGAAAAAAAAAACCCAAGTTATTCACCAAGGGAAAACTGTTTACATCCCTACATGGGAGGATGATACCTGTAAATCTTGAGAAGTGTATCTTTGCTATGACATACAAAAGGGATATATATAGACAGAGGCTATGGTTATAAATTAACTGATGTGATAATAAAAAAAACCAAAGTAAGGAATTCTAAGGGGAGAAGAGGAAAGGAAGACAGAAAAAGGTAAATAACATCACATGAAGAGGCACAAAAATATATTGTAGTAGAGGGAAAGAAGAGAGGGAGAAGAGCATTGTTTGAAGTTTATTCTCATCAGATTTGGTTCAAGGAGGAAATAACATACTCAGTTAAGTATAGAAATCTAACTTACCCTACAGGCACTGGAAGGGGAAAAGGGAAAGAAAAGGGAGAGGGATAGATAGAAGGAAGAGAAGATTGAGGGAGGTGGTGGACAAAAGCAAAACTCTTGAGGAGGGTAAGGAAGAAGAGAGAAATGGATTCATAAACAGGACTGGGGAGGAAATAGGATGGAGAGAAAGACAGATTGTATTCACTACTATGAATATGAAACGGGATGAACTCTACCATAAAAAGGAAGCAGATAGCAGAATGGATCAAAAAACATAATTCTACAATATGTTGTTTACAAGAAACACATATTAAACGGGGAAGCACAGGGTAAAGGTAAAAGGCTGGAGCAGAACATTTTATGCTTCAGTTGAAGTAATTGTAATCTCAAGACAACGTGAAAACAAAAACAGATCTAATCTAAAGAGATAAGGAAGGAAACTATATCCTACTAAAAAGCACCACAGACAATGAAGTAATAATATTACTAAACATATATGCACCAAGTGGTATATCATCCAGATTCTTAAAGGAGAAGTTAAGGGAGTTATAGGAAGAAACAGATAGCAAAACTATAATACTGGGGGACCTCAACCTCCTGCTCTCTGAACTCCATAAATCTAACCTCCAAATAAAACAAGAAAGAAGATAAAGAGGTGAATAGAATTTTAGAAAAGATAGATATGGTAGACTTTCAGAGAAAACTGAATGTGGATAGAAAGGAATATACCTTTTTCTCAGCAGTATATGGGACATTCACAAAAATTGACCATGCACTAGCACATAAAAACCTCACAATCCAGTGCAGAAAGGCAGAAATATTAATTACATCTTTTCCAGATCATGATGCAATAAAAATTATAAGGAATAAGGGGCCATGTAAAGATACACTAAAAATTAATTGGAAACTAAATAATCTAATTCTAAAGAATGACTGAGTCAAACAACAAATCATAGAAACAGTTGATAATCTCATTCAAGACAACAACAATAATGAGACAACATACCAAAACTTATGCATATCTCTGAATGCTTATATTAATAAAATAAAGAGGAGATCTTTATTGGTCATACAACCGAAAAAGCTAGAAAAAAACAAATTGAAAATCCCCAAATAAATACTAAATTATAAATACTGAAAATCAAAGGAGAAATTAATAAAATTGAAATTAAGAAAACTGTTGAACTAATAAATAAAACTAAGAGCTGGTTTTATGAAAAAATCAGTAAAATTGATAAATCTTTAATCAATATTATTAAAAGAGAGAAAGAAGAAAACCAAATCACCAGTATCAAAAAAGAAAAGGGTGAATGATGATGAGGATGAAGATGTTAATGATGAGGAAATTAAAACAATAATTAGGAATTATTTTGTCCAATTACATGTGCATAAATTTGACACTCTCAGTGAAATGGATGAATATTTACAAAAATATAAATTGCCCAAATATTAATTACATCTTTTCCAGATCATGATGCAATAAAAATTATAAGGAATAAGGGGCCATGGAAAGATACACTAAAAATTAATTGGAAACTAAATAATCTAATTCTAAAGAATGACTGAGTCAAACAACAAATCAGAAGAGGAAGTAAAATACTTAACCCCATCTCAGAAAAAGAAATTGAACAAGCCATCAATGAACTTCCTAGGAAAAAATCTCCAGGGCCAGACAGATTTACTAGTGAATTCTATCGAACATTTAAAGAACAATTAGTTCCAATACTATATAGACTATTTGGAAAAATTGGCAAAGGAGGAGTCCTACCAAGTTCTTTTTATGATACAAATATGGTACTGATACCTACACCTGGAGAAGCCAAAACAGAGAAGGAAAATTATAGACCAATTTCCCTGATGAATATGGTTGCAAAAATTTTAAATGTCATTAGCAAAAAGATTACAGCAACTTATCATGAGAATAATACACTTTGGGGCGGAGCCAAGATGGCGGCGTAGCAGCAGCAACATATCGCAGCTCTCACATAGCCACCCCAAAATACCCATAAAATAGGACTCTAAACCAATCCTAGAACTCCAAAACGCACACAAAGATACTTCCCACTAAAGTCAGCTCCACTACGAGGAATCATATCAGCACTGCGAAACCAGCCTGGCCTGAAGCCTCTGCTGAGCCCCGGGGGCGGCCAGGTGAGAGGAGCGGTGAGCAGATTAGCGGCAGCTGCGAGCAGCGTTCAGAACTAGGTCAGTAGGACTTGCGAAGTTGGGACGGAGGAGCAGTCCGGCCAAAAGGCCTCCAGAGCGGAAAAGCAAAAGGCAGAGGTTTTGCACTCGCCTCCACATTGCAGCTTCCTGCCCGCGGCCCGCAGACAGCAGGGGGACTAAGCGATTGTTCTGAGGCCAGTGCTCTTGCGTTGAGCGGCCTGGATCCGGATCGCCATCTTGGGCCTCGGTCTTGAAGTCTTCATTATCCAGCGAGCCGGAAGTAAGTAGGAGGGGTCCCAGCACTTGCCTGAGAGCCACAGCAGCCAGGAGGACCCCAGCGATTTGGGACAGAGCTTTCCCTTCTGCAAGCAGAGTGCCATAGAGATTAAAAAAAAATCACAGACTGACCAACCATGAGTAAGAATAAGCATAAGAAGCAAAGTAAGAACACCACCCAAACCCTAGATTCCTTCTTTGGGGAAAAGAAAGATCATGGGAGAGAGAGGGAGGAGGAGAGCGCAGCCAGAGTGCTCCCACCAGGGGCCTCCAATAAACATGAAGAATGCCTTAAAGCTAGAGATGAGCTGAAGAAGGATTTTCAAAACCAAATAAGGGAAGTGGAAGAAAAATTGGGAAGAGAAATAAGAAAGTTGCAGGAAAATCATGAAAAGAGAGTCAGCAGTATGA
>CM053589.1:79538847-79569470 GCA_028646515.1 Pseudochirops corinnae
AATTGCTGATTAATCTAAGTCCAACTCCTTCTATTGCTTTCCTGACTCTCCCTATTTGTTTTTCCATTTCTAGGAGGTGCTCCAAGAATGGAAAGATTGAAAGCAGTTTGTTTAGTGTAGCTCTGTCCCCTGCACTCTGTGCTGGGAAAATGCATCCATTTGGAAAAGAGGAAGCTGCCTCAGTAGAACACCTCTTTGAATTTTTTTGTGAGTGCCTGAAAC
This sequence comes from Pseudochirops corinnae, assembly GCA_028646515.1. Lineage (NCBI taxonomy): Eukaryota > Metazoa > Chordata > Mammalia > Diprotodontia > Pseudocheiridae > Pseudochirops > Pseudochirops corinnae. Next base: position 79,539,070 of record CM053589.1, read on the forward strand.
ATGGAGACTGGGAACTGGCACGGGCATGTGTCCCTCAGCTACACAAAGGACATGGGGATATTCCCAAGAGGGTGGAAAAGATCCTGCAGGCTTTGGTGGCTTGTCCAGGCCTGATGAGGTAAATACCCTTAAGTGTTCCATCACCAACACTGCCCATTCACAATTTAATTAGTGTATAAATCTTTACATATAGGTGCCACTTAAACTTTATATTAAGATAATTAGTAGAGTGAAATTTCAGGTTTTCTTTAGGCATTTTCTCACATTGAGTAACTAGAAGATAAATTTCTTTTAATAGTGAATAGAGAGCTAACCTTGAAGCCAGAAACACCTGACTTCTAGTTCTGCCTCATACATACTAGCTGTGTGTCACTGGGCAAGTCACTTAACTTGGACATCTCAAAGCATATGTTACATAGACATACCCAAAACTGAACTTACTGTCTGTCTCCCAAAACTCTCCCCTCTTCTAGTTAAGAATTTTATTATTGCTGTCAAGGCCACCACCATCCTCCTAGTCATCTAAGCTCAAAACCTTAGTATCATATTCAGCTTCTCACTCTCACCAATTCTCCCCCCTCCTCCCCCATATCCAATCAATAATCAAGTGCTGTCATTTCTGTCCTCATAACATCTCTCATATACAACTCTTTTTTTCTCCTCTGACAGTGCCTCCACCTTAGTGCAGGTTTTCATGTCAGGACTATTAAAAAGCCTGCCAGTTGGTCTCTCTACTCTAAGTCTTTCTTCAGTCCTTCCTTTTCAACTGTCAAAGTGATCTTCTTAAAGGGCAGGTCTGACCATATCAAACGCCTATACAGATTCACTCCTATCACCTCTAGGATCAAATATAGAATCCCATTTGACTTTTAAAGATCTTTTAAAGCCTCTTCCTAGCTTTCCAGTTTTCTTATACCTTGTTCCCTTCCAAGTACTTTTAGATATGTGAAACTGACCTCTTATCTATTCTTTACATAAGACACTCCATCTCTTGGCTCTGTGCATTTTGTTAAATGGTACATGTATGGAATTCCTTCCTTTCTCATTTTTACCTTCTGACTTCTTTCAGATTCTCAGCTCAAATCCCACCTTGTGCAAGAAACTTTTCATGGTCTTCCTTCATGCTAGCACTAGTGCCTTCTCTCTGAGATTATCTCCAGTTTATCTGGCATAAATCTTGTTTGTTTATAGTTAGTTGTATGTTTTCTTTTTCGTTATGTTGTGAGCTCCTTGAAGACAGAAACTATTTTTGCTTTTCTTTGTATCTGTAGTACTTATCACAGTGCCTGGCATATAGTAGAAATCTAATAAATGCATAATTTGACATGACTTAATTTCTCAGTGCTCTAGGCAAGGTCTCTCAGATTCATAAGTTGCAGAGAAGGTGCTGACCTTCATTGATAGAGGGAATTCCTATTAATGGGTCTCAGAAGTATGGTCCAGGGACCACTTGGAGTCTTCTAGACCTTTTTATATCAATCAGTATATATTTATTAAGTGCCTAGTGCTAGAGAAACATCTAAAGGTTAAAGATGATCCTGTCCTTAAAGAGCTTACAGTCAAATGGTGGTGATAGCACACAAGCACTTAATGTGCAATCAAGCTATATTATATGCAATCAAGCTATATTATATGTAGGATATAATATATCCTATTATATATTAGGATAAATTTGAAATAATCAAGAGGGAGAAGGTATGAGAATTGAGCGGGATAGGAAAGAGCTTCCTGTAGAACTTGAGATTTTTAGCTGGGACTTGAAGGAAGTCAGAGGAACCAGTAGGCAAAGATGAGGAGGGAGAGTATTCAGGCACAGGGGACAGCCAGTGAAAATGCCCAGAGTTGGAAGGTGGAAAGGAACAGCAAAGAGGCCAGTGTCACTAGATGACAGTATGTAGAGGGAGGAAGAAGAGTGTAAGGTGTAAGAAGATGGGAAACATAAGAGTGGGCCAACTTATGAAGAGCTTTGGATGCCAGACAGGATTTTATATTTGATCCTGGAAGGATAATATGGTCAGACCTGTGCTTTAGGAAGGCCACTGTGACAGTATAGTAGAAGATTTACTAGATTTGGGAGAGACTTGTGTCAAAAAGACCAAGCAGAGGACTATTATAGAAGTTTAAGAGTGAGGCAGTAAGCACCTGCAGAGCAAGATGGTGGCAGTGACAGTGGAGGAAAACAAGAGATATTTCCAAAGTGAAATGAACAGTCCTTGGCATCAGGGAGTCCATAAAGTTAAAAATTATTTTCATAGTATTACTGAAACATAGATATGACCTACATAAACAAAAGCTTTTTAGGGAATCCTCAGTAAATTTTTAAGAATATAAAGAAGTATTGAGAACAAAAAGTTTGAGATCTGCTGCCTTATATCAATGAAAAATCACAAGTCCTGATTCTTTCCGAGCCTCTATTTTTATCAGGCATTTATTAATTTATAAGCAGTAACTTATGACCATTATATAAAACTTTGTACAGAGTCTGTCCAGGAAAGTACCCCTGAGACACTTTTTCTTCTTTACAACTAGTCTCTCCCAGCCACTGGGAAATAGTGGCGGGCTTCCCTGTGACCTGCCACTGGGGAAGAATTTGGCACTGAGACTTAAGTCTGCCTTTCAGCCATCGAGAGAGGAGACAGTTGGAGAAGGGGCTTTGACTGTGTTAGGGTATAAATTCTCGTTCAGTCTTTTGTAACATGCCTTTTCTTCATGATGAGTCATGGGGAAGACCACCCTCTTCTCCCCAGAAAGAGAATAAACTCCTGTTTTTATCCTAAGACATCTTCAAGTTTTTAATTAAGTTTTTGGATGGGGTTTTTCATCCCAAATGCTAGGAATACAAAGTTCCTTTACTTAAGAAATTTACAAAAATAAAAAAATATTAAAAAATAAAAAGAAATTTGCATCTTATTTTAAACTAGGCTTGGTGGATTTCCAGATGAAGGGAAGATTAAAAGGCCTTTAGTTCAGTACTCCTGTACAAATAGAATAACAGTAGCAGCATGAAATTAATAGGTGGTCTGAGTTCTACAATGCACTTTTTAGCAAAGCTCTATTTAACAAAGTTTTTTTCTTCTCCTAGAGATTTCTGTAGCAAACCATCACTAATTGTTCCTTCTTAAGTACCTACAAATATATTCAAGGCTTCCTAATCCTAAATTCTTCCATTGTCTCATCTATCCATTTTACTAATTTGCTCATCTTAATTTCTTAACCTCCTGTTCAACCATTGCTTAGACCTCACCATTCTCAAATTCCCCTACTTCCTCAAAATTTTAAAATAACACTTCTTCCCCCTTCCTTTAATTCAGCCTGTATTGTCCCTAAAATTGTTGTATTCATTGAAACCATATCCTTTGGAGGCCACTCTTTTTCTTACTGTTATCAAAACTCAGGGCTAAGAGGAAGGAGTGGTACATTCTTTGTTCCCCATTGCCTTCCGGGTATTTTCTCTGAGTTTGTTCCTCCCCTTTTTCCCTTTAGAAGCCTATGCAGTCCATTTATACCATCCCATCCTTATTCTTATTACTGTTCTTTACTGATCTCTTGATCTTTTGCTAGGTGGCACAGTAGATAGAGTGCCAGGCCTAGAGTCATCTTCCTGAGTTCAAATATGGCTTCAGATACTAGCTGAGTGACCCTGGGCAACTCACTTAACCCTGTTTACTTCAGTTTCTTCATCCATGAAATACTTGGAAGTGGAAATGGCAAACAACTCTAGTGTCTTAGTATCTTTGCCAAAAAAAACTCCAAACAGGTTCACAAAGAGTTGGATATAACTGAAAAACAACTAGTTCATTGCCAGCTTCTTCAGTGATTTTAATAAATTTGATGGTTCATCATCTTTTATGTGCCATCCTTTGTCATCATCCCTGAAGACTTTCATATACATGTTGAAAGACCTGTCTAATAATCTATTCACACAATTCATCACCACTTTCAATTCCTTCTGTTCTATTGACTTCCAAACTCATTCTACACGATGACTATTAACAAAAATTTTCATCTTTCTTCAAGGACAGAATCATACACTGTCCTCTCACAACAGATGGATTTAACCTAATAACAATAAGGAGACAACATATTAGAACTTGTGGGATGCAGCTGAATGCTTTCATCAACAAAAGAGAGAATGATTTAGCCTTTGCCATCTTCTTGTCACTCATCTCTCCTTCATTCCCCAGAACTTCTCAGCATCATCACTTACCATCTCTTCCTTTCCTTTGATCTCAGAAGAGATTTTGTTAATCCTCCTTACTTGCATCCTTGATCTTTTGCCTTCTGCCTGTTCTAGGACCTTGCTTCAGCAGTCATTCCCTCTTTTTAACATATCTTCAATTTTCTCCTTACTGGTTCCTTCCTATCTGCCAACAAACATGACTTTAGTCTCTTCAATTCTGAAGAATTGTTCTTGTGACCACTCTGCCCCATCTCGGTCGCATTACATCACTCTCCTCTCATTTGCTGCCAAACTTCTTTAAACAAGTTGTTTATGCTGGGTGCCTTCGCTTTGTTACCACATATTCTATTTCCAGCCTCTTGTCATTTGAACTTTTATCTCCAGAACACTTCTGAAACTGCTGTTCCAAGATCAGTACTGACTTCCCAAGAGCCAAATTCACCAGGTTGTTGTTTTTTCAATCATAGGATAAATGAAAGAATGAAAAAAACGTTAAGTGGTTGCTATGTTCTAAGAGTTGTGCTTAGCAGTGAGGATTGTTAATAACCTGAAAAGTTTAGTTAAAGGAGACAAATAGTGATGTACAGTTATTTCTTTTTATTCCCTTAAAACTAGTGAACTTGTATGTACAAGGAGTTAGAAGCTAAGTTCTAATTGCCTCAACAGAAGAATGAAAAAACTTAAATACATTTTAGAACCATCCCAGTTCAGGGTGCTGAATTTATGTTCTCCATAAATGTTTAATCATTGTATGAGAAAGGAATTTTCTTAATTGAATAGATGGTAAATACAATAAAATAAGAGAGTTGACAAAGTGTCAATTGAAATTATGACTCAGGATGTCTGTGTTTTCTTTACCATTAACTTTCTATAACATAGTATATGTCCAAAAATAAGATAAGAAAAAGTCCCATTATTCAAGTTAATGCCTTGAGTTAAGGGTCTTATCCTTAAGGGCCATAAAGTAAGCCTTGAATGGCTTTGTTGACATAGGAAGAGGTATTCGCCGAGCTCATTCAGAGAGCAAAAGCAAAGCAGGATCTGTTTGGAATGTATGATCTCAGGATGTCTCTGTTTTCCTCCCGTATGGAGTATGTCCCAAGAAAAGGGGAAATCCCACTTCAAGTCTTATGTGGTCTCTGGAGTTGCTGACACAGGAAAAGACATTTTTAAAGCAAAGCAGTCTATTTGATTAATTCATACTTTGGATAAATTTTATATTTAATGATTATCAGGATATAGAAAGAAAACCAAAGTTGTCCCCTGCTCACAAAATTCACATATCTTCTTGGAGAATATTACATTTATAGGAATAAATTTAGTTATTTGGCAGATGGCTGAGCCCACAGGTTCTTAGGGCTTAGCAGCAGGGCAGATTGTAAGGTTTGATGACGCTCCATCTTACTAGAATCATTTTACTTAGTGACTCCCTGCTTATTGGTGCTGCATGAGTGGCCATCTCATCCCAATGGTACACCATCCATCCAGCAAAACCTTCTATTATCTTTGTTACTTCTTCATCACTTCTCATTTCGAATCATTTACTAAGTTCTAGTAGTTTTACCTCAGATTATCTTTTGCATGTATCCTTTCTTCTAGTATAGGACCTCATCATTACCTCCCATGGACCGTCACATTAACTTAACAGGTATTTCTGCCTCTTCCCACTTCCCTTTCCAACCCATCCTTCCTTACCAAACCTAAGTCTAGTTAAGTCACTTGTCTGCTCAGAAATCTTTAGCATCTTCTTACTGCCAATCAACCAGAGTTCATACCCCCTTGGTTGGCATTCAAGGCCTTCCAGAATAAGGTGAGTGCTAAACTGTATCCCAGATTGTCTCATTATGACCTTCCATATACTCTAGGTCTCAGAAAAACTTTCCTTCTCCAAAATACATCCAGTTCTCTCCCACTTTCATGTTGTTCATTATTCATTTTGTTCCTGGAATGTCCTCCCTAGCCTTCTTCATCTATTGAATTTCTACCCCTTCTTTAAAAGCCTAACTCATATTCTTCCACCTGCATGAAGCATTTCTTGATCCCCATTCCTCTTCCTGTCACATAGTACTTTGAACCACTTTGATGCACTTACCATGTAATATTTTGTATTACAGTTACCTATGTATGTCCTATCCCTAGACTCTGTAAAATCTACAGTATGAACACAGGGATGGTGTCTTATCTACATGTTTTATCCACCCTCCTGCCTTATACAGTGTACTGTACACAGGAAGTACTTAATAAATTTTTGTTGAACTTACTTAACTTGAACTTAACTTACTTAAGAACCATGTAAAGTAGGTTGTTTCAGCTTTTAAAATGAGGAAACTTAGATTCACAGAATTGTCAAAGATTTGACTAGTATGTCAGTGCCAACACTTAAATTGAAATCTTCTGACTCCCAAGACCAGTTGCCAGGAGTTTAGATCCCAAGGTTGCACTGAAAAAAAAAATAGGATAAATCTTGGGTATTGCATGTATAGGGGGATTTTCCTAAGTAAAAGTTTCTAGGCTTTTGGCTGCTTGTTACCTGTTGAAATCATCTTACTTTTTTCATGTTTGACAGAAATTGGGGAACCTGTTTCTGAAATCATGGAGAAGAAATCAAAATACACTGCTGTTGGACCCTGAACAACTCTATTTCTTCTTGCTCTTTCAGGTGTGGGCAGCACAACAGTCCCCAAAGACTGGCCTGGATTTGGCTTTTGATGCTGGAAAAATGGCTAAAATGGGACCAGGTAATGGTCTTCTTTTACAACTCAAATTAGCCCCTGAGGTGGAGATTGAGGATGAAGTGTTAGTAGTGGAATCCTCAGGTTTTCTATTTCTTTTCATCTGAGATTTGCCAAAGTTTACATAACAGTGCTTCATTGAATAGAGCTTTTTACAGACTGAGTGAGTATGGACCACTATTGAATACACTGACAAAAGTCGAAGCATTTTTTCCCCCCCCATGTGGCTTAGAATCAGTTTGGGAGATACCACTTATACATACATGGGTAGATAGAAGATAATTTTGTGGGGTAACCACCAGTTTCCAGGGACATTCAGGAAAGCCTTCATATAGACAGTAGCACTTCACTTAATCCCTGAAGGAAACTAGAGACTCTCTGAGATGAAGGTAAAGAGGAAGGAAGACCATTCTAGACATGGGAGATGGCCAGTGCTAAGATGAGAGATGCAGGGTTATATAGAAAGAAAGTGTTCCTAGAAGGTTGGGAAATGTAGGTTGGGGCAGATTTTAAAGGACTTTAAATTCCAAACAAAGGAGTTTATGTTTGAGCCTAGAAGCAACACAAAGCTGCTGGAGTTTGAGTAGTAGAATAACATGGTCAGCACTTAAGGAAGACCATTTTGACAGCTGTGTGGAGGATGAACTGAAGAGGGGAGATACTCAAGGCAGGGAGACCAAATAGGAAACTACTGCAGGAGTTCAGGAAATCAATAACCATTTATTAATGACCTACTATGTGCCAGGCACTGTGCTATTGGTTAGATACTAAAAGGGGCAAAAGAAGGTCCTTATCCTCAGTAAGCTCAGACTCTAATAAGGGAGACAAGAAGCAAACAAATACATACAAAGAGGCTATGCACAGGAAAAATAAAAGAGGGAATTCATTAGAATTAAGAAGGGCTTGAAAAGGCTTCCTGTGGAAAGTGAAATTTTAGTTGGGACTTTGAGGAATCCAGGAGGTAGAGATGAGAAAGGATAAAGATGGGCTGTTTGAAAGGTGTTTGATAGGTATGTTTGAGAGGCAGCAGGGAAGGAATCAGTAGCACATAGAGAAGGAATGATAGCAAAATACGATGGAGGGGACATTAGGGGATGAGATCAGTTAATCAGCAGATATTTGTTAAGTATCTACTCCATGCTAGGCACTATGCTAGGTACTTGGGATATAAAGACAAAACAAGCCCTGCTTTCTATCAAGAGTACACATAAGTGTGAGAGCCTTGACAAGGACAAGAAGAGACTCGGATAAAGGAGGGGAGAATAGAGGAGATAAAGACGGGGTAGTGTAATGTTCTTCCAGACAGGAATTCAGTATTTCTGGGACTGAGAGATTAAGAAGGAAGTGAAGATTTATTAACCATAGGGGAAAGTCCAGGCAGAGAATTCACAGCTTGTATTGGGTCTCACCTTTGTGGTTTGGGGATGGTCTAACTTTACTAGACCTCTGCTGAGTTACCATGAGATCTGGCCATGCCCATCTGCCCTGCCACAACTTGTTTAGCTGTTCTTCAGGTGATGGGTGTCGCTTTATTTTCCAGTTTTTTGCTCCAGCTATAGTATCATGAAAAGTTAGGATATTAATACTTTTTTACAACATGGGTCCTTTCCCTTTGTCTTTGATATTTTCAGGGTATATGCCTAGGAATAGTGTTATTGGATTACATGGAATGTAGAGTTTGGTTGACTTCTGGAATATACAGAACCTAAATAATTAGCAAATAAGCGCATGAGTTGCTTTTGTTATTTGTCTCCTTCCAGGCCTATCCATGGTTCTGTCACTTTTAGCCTAGTTTTCCTTTCTTTTCCATTTTTCCTTAATATTGTTGTAATTGGTACGCATACACTTCTGATCCTGTTCATTTCACTGCATTAAGTGTACTTTATTGCAGTTAACCTCAACTCATGGTCTGGTCCGGTGAAATATTTGCCTATGATTTGTTTGCCTTCAACTTTGACTTTAGCCTCTGTGGTCCTTCTTTTTAATTCTTCCAGAAATGTCCCCTATCTTCTTTCCGGAGAAGGACAGAGTTTCTTTTGCTATCAGAAGATCTACAGAATAACTTTCCAGAAGACATCCTTAAGGTGAGCTTCTCTGGGGAACAGACTAGAAAGAAAGCTTGTATTACATGTTTCTTTCCCCAGGCCATTCCAAGTTATTAAAGTTGTTCCCTTTGCTAATGTGCTGATTTTCAAGATAGTGACTGCACAGTGTTCTTTCCTCTCCCATGCCAGTCTAGATTTGATTTAATTTAGCAAACGTTTATTAATCATCTGTTGCATTCAGGGCACCTTGCTGGGCTCTGGGGCCGCTAAAACAGGAAGAAAACACTCTCTGCCCTTCAAGGACCTCAAGTTCCATTGGAGGTTGAGACGTATCTGTCAGAGTATTTTAGACATCCTTCCAGAGGGTATAGCTCCTTATTTCACTTACTTTCTCTACTGCTCATAAATGGGTTAGATCAGTTGTCAGAAGACAAAGGGAAATAGGTGGTCACATTATATGAGTAGGGGCACCACAGTCCCATGAGCCATTCCTGAGTCTATAAAAACGATTATTGACCTACTATGTATCTTGCACTGTACTAAATTATGCAACATAAAAGAAAAATAGAAAACATGGTCACTATCCCTGAGGAACTAAGTCTGGTTGGAGAGACAAGGCAATATACCTTGAGCACATAGGTGCTAAACCATATGATACTTGCTTTATGTGCTGTTCTTTATAGAAAGGAGGTGCCCTATATGAATGAAATCACGGGGCCAGTCCTTATCTCAAACAATACAGGGTATGTTGGGTTGGGGAAAGACTGGAAGCAGGAAAGGCAGCTAGGAGGTTGTTAGAGTAATGAGGTGATAAGGCCCTTTTGACTGTGAGTGCAGAGGAATAGATGACTCCAGAGTCATTTTGAAACAGGAAACAGGTTTTGGTAACAAATTCTATGTTGGTGATGAAGGAAAGAGAAGAAAGCACAAAAGTGATATTTTTAGGCATTTCTGACCAACTACTCTTCCTACAGGAGCTGTATGAGGCCATACCACAAGATGATATAGGGCCTTTGACTGACAGCATTGGGAAGGGGGAGAATTGGGCACCCCAGCTCAGCACAAAAGCTGTTTCCACCCTCTGGGACCTCCTGTGGCAGGCACCTCCACAGGCACAGGCCCTGCTGGATCTCTTGCTTGTAGAGGACAATGGCATAGGAACCTGTGGCTGGCCTTTGCAGAAGCTACTGATCTCCTTTGTTCAGAAAGCACTGAAGTCTCTAACGGGTTCCAGTCCTGTTGTCCCTGGGGTAGCTAATGCCATCTATGGGACTCTGCGTATACTACGCTGCCCTGCAGAACCACTTGGGGTTGAATGGCATCTCCTGTGTGAGGAGCTGCTTAGAGCTTGTGAAACTGAAGGTGGTCCCCTTCAAGAGGAGCAAGTATTGGGGTGCCTGACAAGGAGAGCTAGCTGGAGCTTGGTTGCCATATATGGCAATATCTACACAGAACAGGTGAAGGAAAAGCCATTGAGTTCTAAAACATTGGGAAAGGGTAAGTTTTTTCTCTTCTCCACCCTATCTGTATCCAAAGAGCAAAGCCTTTCCTATGCTAAATTTTGACATGCTAACTTCTTTTGGGTTCATATCCTCTAGATTATGGAATCTGGCAAGAAAAACTAGGTAGTAATGGGGATTAGGAGTGTTAGGTATTATTTAATAAACTAAGGTGGTGGTAGTAGGAGACAGATAAGTTATTAACAATAAGAAGGATTTTTTCAGAACAAATAGAAAAATGGGAAAGTTATTGAAGGTTGTGAAGTGACAAACTCTCCTATCAGTTATTTAAAAATGGGGTTGATTATAGGAATTGAGATCATGGTTTTTCCTCAGTAACTCCTGCTGTATTATTGATTTCTAGTTCCATCTGAACATCTGGATCCTGATAAGTCAATGCTGATTCTGTTCTCCAATCCTAATACAACCCAGACTTGGAAGATGGCTTATTTTTACTGCTTGAGCAGCCACAAACACCTTCTGGAACAGATCCTGGTATGAGCAAGTCGGATTACTCTATAATTCATAGAGAGTCACAGAATTTAGCATTGTTGTTCTAATCCACGCTCAAGGAATCTCCCTTTATATCATCTCTGGTATTCAGACTCTGTCTGAAGACTTTGAGTAAGGAAAAAACTCATCAACTCCCAGTTCAGCCATTCTACTTATAGACAGCTCTAGTCATAAGAAAGTCTGCCAAATCATCCAGCCTGGATTTGTTTCTTCCTGTCCACTACTTGTTTCTGCCCTTGAGAGCTGAACAGAACAATTCTCATCCTTCCTCTATTTATAGCCTTTCAAATACCTGAAGACAGTCATCAAGAGTCATCAACAGTGACCCAAGAGTCTTTTCTTCTCTAGGCCAGACATGCCCATTTCTTTTAACAGGAGTCTGTATGACATAGGCAGGAGACCCTTTGGTTGTTCTCTGCATGTTCCCTGGATACCAGCCTAACATTCCAAAACTGAACTCAGCAGTCCAGATAGGGTCTGACTAGGAGAGAGTACAGAAGGACTCTTCACTTCCTTATTCCTAGAAGCAGATGCCTCTCTTGAGGTAGCCCCAGGTTGTCTGAGTACCAGCGTACCCCACACTGCTGACTGGTATTATTGAGTTTGCAGTCAACTAAAGCCCCCAGACCTTTTTCAGACAAATTACTCTCTAACCATATTCCCCCATCATGTACTTTTAAATTTCATTTTTTGAACCCAAGTATAAGTCCCCTGCCCCTATCAAATTTTATCTAATTAGATTCAATCCAATGTTCTTGCTCTAGGGCTACTATCACATAGAAGCTGCTTCAAGTAGTACCTGAGCAACAATCTGGGATGACTGTCCTTGGGTATCCACCAGAGCTTGGTTATGACCCACTGAGTCCTAAGAAAGATGCCATGTTTTTGTTTACTAATTCTGTCATCCAGCATATTAGCTACAAGATTTCCTAGCTTTGTGTCATTAAATTTGATGAGTGTACCCTCTGTGCCTTTACCTAAGTCATTGTTAAAAATGTTAAACATAGGGCACTCTGGCCCTAGAGATGTCCTGCCTAGTGAAATTGAACTATTAATGGAATGACTACTATGAATTTGTCCATTTAAGCAGTTATGTCCACCTTTCTCCATCTTCTGCACAAGAATAGTTTGAACTACTTTATCAAATGTTTTGTTAAAAAATCTAGGCAACCTTTCTTTACACATTCTTCTTACCTAGAAGTTTAGTAATCCTGTGGGGGAGAAAAATAAGGTTAGTCTAGCATAGAGGTGGGGAATCTGTGGCCCTCTAGGTCCTCAAGGGTGACCCTTTGACTGAATCCAAACTTCACAGAACAACAAAAGGATTTGTTCTATAAAACTTGGACTCAGTCAGAAGGCCTAGGTCTTAGAAGACCACATATGGCCTTATTGAGGCCTCAGGTTCCCCACCCCTGGTCTAGCATGACTTATTGCTTGATGAAGTCACGTTTTCTCTTTGTAATCTCCACTTTGCTATATGTTCACTGACTAGTTTTTAAAATGATCCTTTCTAGAATTTTCCCAAGGATACAGACTTATTGGCCTCTACTTTTTAGACTTTATTCTCTTCCCTTTTTTGTCCACATCTGAATTACCTCTCCTAATTTTCACAGCTTTTCAGCTATTACTGACAGTGGCTTGCTAGCCTCTCACATTTAGCTATTCTCTCTCTTTATTTTTTGCTTTTTGGATGGGGGAGGGCAGGGCAATTGGGGTTAAGTGACTTGCTCAAGTTCACACAGCTAGTAAGTGTCTGAGGCTGTATTTGAACTCGAGTCTTCCTGACTCCAGGGCTGATGCTCTATTCACTGGCCAACCTAGCCGCCCCATTTAGCCATTCTTTAAGCATTGGAGGATGCAGTTTATCTGAGCTATGTGACTTAAATCCATCAAAGATGACCAAGTGCTCTCTTACTGTCCTCTTGCTTACTTACTTTGGATATCAGCTCCCTATATCAGTTCTCTGTCAGCTATTGTTCTGTCATTTCCAGTCCACAGATCATTCTTCTGGACAGAGAAAATAAAAGCAAAGTAAGAGTTGAGTCACTCTAAGTTCTCTCTTTGGTCATTTATGCTGCCTCCACTCCAATCTCTTTTTGGTGTGCTCCCTTTATCAGCCTCTGCTCGTTCTGGACTTTAGTATTTCTGACACTAATTTTGTAGGACTGTGCCACTCTTTTATTCATCTTCTTTTACATGCCTGTGTTTCCATCTTCTGTTTATGTCTTTAAAAAATATAAGTTGGTTGGTCAGTTCCTAGTGCGGCTGCAGCTTACTCCTCAGATAATTCCATTTTTCTTCTTTATTGGGATTGTTTCCCTTGGTCTTCAGAATTTTTCATTCTTCTTGGCTACCTTTCCCTGTAGAATGGAGTCCTGGTCATCCTTTCTCTGAAGTTTTCCTGAGAGCTAGGTTACATTTCTTCCCTTCAGTCACAACCTCTGGGAAGAAGTGGTTACTTCCTGCAAGGATCCCGCCATTTCCACCCCAGCAACTAGCTTTTTCCAGTTAGTGAGAATTGATCCAATATAGAATTTTCTCGTTAGTTCCACCACCTTTTGAAGGATAAAATTATTATTAATGCAAATCAGGATGTTATTAGCTGTTCTCCTTTTGGCAGAGAGAGAGTTCCAAAAAGTATATAGATCACTTTTCAATGCCAGGTCTATGATCTGTTTCCTCAATGCTTTCTGTTCAGGTGGGTATGTGGCATACAAAATCATTTATATTTCTTTTTCCATTGTCCAGATGTTCTCCACTATTCTTACCCACTCACATTCCTCAATTTCTTCACATGAGAATAACTTATTACTATACAGTGCTTCTCTACCTCATTCTTCTTCCCCTTTACCTGTCCTATATCTTTTAAATAAGGTACTCCCCTCTAGAGCCATATTCAAATAATGGACTTTATCCCATCAGTCTCAATGATGCCTATAATGGTAGTTAGTTTAAATTTGAAGATCCCTTTTTGTTATGTTAAGTAAGCAGGTGTACTTAGCCCTTAGTAACTAATCAGACCTCTGTGAAAGAAACAGAAGGTGTGAACTCTGTCTTCTGTTGCTGACATAACATGCAGAATTTTCTTCAGACCACAATCTGGCGAAGGCTGCCTTGAAGGCTGAGGTTGCTGCCACCTGGAAGGCTAAAGAGGAAAGCCCCACCTATCCTGGAGAAAAGGATTTTGATTTTGAAAACCTGGGAGGAGGGATTTTGATTCCAGGAGCCAGCTGAGATTTCTTCTGGGTCCTAGGGCCAGCTGAACTGCCAGAGGACTGAAGAAGCATGGCTGTGGTGCCAGTATTCTTCCTGTCTGTTTTGGTGTTGGTTTTGCTTCACCACTCATCTGGTGGTGAAGGACAGTATTGTTGTTGCAGGGGTCCTGGAACCTTGCTGTTGGCTCAGAAGCCCTGAAGAAGGATTTTCTTGTTGTACATTTACAGAAATCCTAGAAGAGGATCTTGCTGATGTTTTCAGTGGTCTTGAGACTGTTCTGCAGGCAGAGAGCGAATTGAGGACACTGGCAGTGAATATTGTGGCTTTGTTAAACTTTGTCTCCCCAGGAACAGAGATTGCTGAGAACTTGCCTCGGTCCAGATGAAGAAAAGATCTCTCCTTGAGTATTGAATGCTGTGATGAAATTGAAGTTTACTAGAGACCTAAGGGTGGAGGGTTTGTGTATTTTCTAATGATTGTATTTAGTGATTAATGATAATTAGTAACTGATTGCTGGATAAGTGACTGATTAAGTTAACCTAGTTGCCCCATGAGTGGAAGACTGACTATTGTGTTTTGAGATGACTGAATGACTGAGTAAGGAGGCAAACCTCCTTAGGGATACGAGATGATTGTTCTTTTGTTCTTTGTTCTAAATATTGTGACCACTTTAGTGAAAACTATGTGGCCATTTTAATGATAAGCTGTTGTGAAAACAATATTGTGATTTTCTGAGAATGTTTTGCTTTGATTTGTTATGGAATAGAGTGTTCACTATACTGTGTAATCAGAACCTTAAAAGCTGTTCACAGTAGCATTCTTCTGAAAAGCTGCTCATGCATGGCATTACAAAGCCTCAGGCTAGATTTGCTACCTTATGTTAGAAAAAGTAGTTCCTCTTGCTTCTTGCTTAAACTTTGAATATTTAGAGGTAGTTGAGGCCATTGAGTTCACTACTGGATCCTTTCTTGGATTTTATCTCCTACAATTTCTTAGTGTCTCATCTCCTATTCTTTCCATGGTATCTAACTTTGAAAATTGCCTAAAGCTAGGCAATTTTCTCCCTTTCCAATCCTTTTTTAGTTTAAAGTTCTTTTGATTAAGTTTGCATATGCCCAACCAAGTATTCATTCTTTTCTTTTATTAAATTTAGTCCAGGTATCTCTAATCACTGGATTTAAGTCATGGTATAGAAATTCAAATCCCATTCTCAGACACCACTATTTTAGCAAACTGTTTACTTCCCAAATTACTTTTTTCTTTGGTACCATTTGCTATTAGTAAACTTCATTGAGAAAAAAACAACCTGTGCCTATATTATCTTTAATCTCTTGTTCAAAATCTCATAATCTTTGGCAATACTTTTTAGACTCTTTCTGGCAATATTATTTGTGCCTATGTGAATCACTAGAATTGTGTTGCAGACTTCCATTTTGATAAATATTAGATACACATGCCACTGGAAGACAATAGACTTCTCTGTTATTGTTAACATGTCAGCAAATATTTGCCCCAGTGTCCCTAAGCAGGGCATCATCAGTTCCACTCTTCATTTCTTTCTCTGACTCTTCTTGGAGGATTTCTCCTCTGATAGCTTCAGTGGTTCTGCTGTGATTCCTTGGAGGATAAGCAGCTGCCTCTCCTCTTCAGAACTTCCTTCTCTTCAGGACAAACCATAAGTCTGTTATTTAACTGTAAGTGTACAGCTGCCTTTTCCCTTCTCTTCCTATAATGTATAATATTCTTTCATCCTCCATCTTCCTGATTAGGGTTTAGTTTCCCCTCGTCTACCTCAAATCCCCCCCCACCCCTTTTTTTCCCTACTGAAACTCTGCTTTTATTTCTTTTTTTCTAGAAACACTTAAATGACACTAATGGCCTGGAATATAGAGAGGAGTTCCTCAGGTCCCTTCAGCTTGGTCTTCAAGGGGGAAGACCAGTCTATACTTGGAACATATCAGTTGCTTGGCTATGACCGAAATGCAAACATTTGCATAATTAGTGCAAGTCACTACAGAATACTCTCTTACTCCCCATCTCAGTTGTGATTTTTTTAGCCTTGTGGGGTTCTTTGACTACTTCAGGGTATTTATACTGTACCCCTAAAGGACTTGACTTCACAGCTATTTATCAACCATTAATAACCTTCTTTTTTTAGTATCAACTATTCCACAGCTACACACTCTTCCCCTCCTTCTTTGTACTAATTTCCTATTTCACCTACTTACCTATCCCACCAACCAATCCACTCTACTAATTTGTTTTATCCTCTAGTTTCTTTCACCTATCTTTCTTATTTTACCTTCTCTTGCCCTTTCTCCTGAGTCTCTCTTCCAATCTCATTTTATCCTCATTAGTCCTCCTTGGCCTTGTTCCTTGTGTTTCATCATTCTCTCATAGAAGCTGGGACCAAGATTATGCTCCTCTTCAAATTTTCCTTAATTTATCCCAAATTTCTACTCAAGTACAAACCTCTCCTTATTCTGCTCACTGTCTTGCTCCTTATTCAACTCAAATGCTTCTCTCTTCTCCCAGGGATAAGAAGGAAACTGGAGAGCTTGTATCATTGATCATCAGATTTTCTTCATTCAGCAAAAACTAGGCATTATAAATATGATTGACTGTGATAGATAATCCCATCCAATAACTGTGTATTAAATGTTTGCCTTGTTCAAGGCCCTGGTCTATGGGTTGAGACTATAAAGACAAGAAGCTTTGATTCTATTGAAATTACATCATTAGAACACCAAATTTTGTTTTGCTTTTGCTTTTTGTTTTTTTTTGCTTTTTGGAGGGAGTAGGGCAATTGGGGTTAAGTGACTTGCCCAAGTTCACATGGCTAGTTTTTTTGTGTTAAATATCTGAAGCCGTATTTGAACTCAGGTCCTCCTGACTCCAGGGCTGGTCTTCTATTCCCTGTGCCATCTATTCGTCCCTGAGCACCAGATTTTCAAAGCCTTAATTTGAATCCCCTAATTTCTATGTGATCTTGGGCAAGTTAACTTAATCTCATATATAAGATGAAGGGGTGGGACCATAACCATTAAGATCTCTTCTTGCATTGGTTTTATGATCCTCTGTATTCAAATGAAAAGTGCAAAGTTGAGAGATTGTGTTTTATAATGGAAAGTGTACTAGATTTGGAGTCAAAGGACTTCTGTCACTTCATCTTTCTGCGACTTACTTAACTCATTTTTCAGATGAGAAGGTTGAACTAATTGCCCCTGTGGTCTCAGCTCGAAATCTGTGATCTTAATATGAAGTATTTGCAAGAGGAAAATAGCATTAATAACAGGGAGAAGGGAGAAGTGTGAGGAATAGCCTCATGGAAGAGGCAGCGCCTGATTGGTGCTTTGAGGGAAGCTAGGGATTCTCTGAGGTAGAAGACTGAAGAGGGCATGCATTCCTGACATGCAGGACCACTTATATAAAGATCCCACAGCATAACATATGATTACATTGCACACATTTCTTGAAGTAAGCAGAATGTTAGCAAAATCTAGGGATTACTCCAGAAAGAGGATCCCAGTAGGCCAATAGTCCAATAGGTCTGATACCATTTTTTTTCCCTGTTCTTTAGATGAGTTCATGAGATTCAGGACATGCATGGAGAAGTAAAACTTTTCCCCCTAGGCTACAGTTCCCTTTGGCAGAACCTGCTCTCCAACTTTGTAATTGCCAAGAAGCCCTGTACTAGAAAACTCACCTTTATAGTTCAAGCCTAATTCATTTAGATTTTTTTATGGGTTTGTCATTCTCTCATAACCCTCTTCTTGGCCTGCAGATGACAGCACTAACACTGTTAAAGGAAGAAGACTTTTCAGGTCTGAGTTGCTTGCTGGATAGAGAGTTCAGGCCTCTCAGTCAACTACTTGTGCTTCTGGGATGGACCTATTGTCAGAGCTTGGAGTCGGCTAAATTGTTGCTCCAGACCCTCCACAGAACAGAGGTAAATCTTCCATTCTGAAGCCTTGGATTTCTCTTGTGATGAGAGATGTCCAGAGCTATAGGCTTAAGATGGGCTGTCCTAGTCCCTGGCCCCAGGTGTCTGAGTCAACATCTCTCCTTTCTCTCATTTGAAAGCAGAATCAAGAGTGTGACCAGCTCCTCAGAGATGCCTGTGATGGTTTGTCAGCACATGTCGAGGTCCTAGAGTGGTGTCTGCAGCAAAACAGGTGAGGATTCGTGATGCCTTCTCTTGGTCACTTCTCTGTCCTCTAATAGGAATAGTATATCTTTTTTGATGCTGCTGCCCATCAGCTCTTCTAGCTTTCTTCAACCTGAACATATAGTTGCTAGTTTTTCTCTGTCCATAGGAGATTGACTTAAGGAGCAGGTTTCCCTGACCTCAGCTCACCTGTGATTCTAGGATCACCTCCTTTCCACCTTATCAGGTTTTCCAAGAGTAGAGGGACAGTAGAAGAGAATGGTAGCCTCTGTTTGGTCACTGGCCCTAGGATATTTGCCAAAAGTGCTACATTCCAGGGAAGTTTCTGTCAGCAGATATTAGAAGGCTTAGTACTAAGGGGCTTAACCTTAAAGGTTTCCTGGAGTCACATTGATGATGGGTACTAGCAATTTCCATCCTACAGGGAAATCCTCTTTTTCAGTGCTAAGAGAGGTACGATTTGTAGTCTGAAGAGCGAAGCAGAAAGATAAACGAGGAAATGAAATCAGGCTCTCTCGTGACAATACTTTGAAACCAGCCCCCACTTCCTCAATCTTCTCTTCGCAGCCTTCCCATACCAGAGAGAGAGATCTTGCATCACTTGTATGGTGGAGACAGCCATTCAGTGCTCTACTCCCTTCATCACCTCACAAACCTTCCTGCTCTGAGGGAGGAAGATGTTCTCGAGCTATTGCAGAAAGTTTTCATCAAGGACCCGAAGCAGGATCGGTGTAAGTTGAAGTGGAGGTGATCCAGGTCATGTCCATCCCATGCAAACTAAAGGTCTGGCCAGTCTTATTGCCATCACTTCTCAAAATGGGCAGCTGGCAGTGGTCCCCTATAATATCCTGAACTTGAAGGAACAACAGTGAGTCACTCACACCAGGGAGGTGGGGTTTTCTCACCTTTTGTAGGAACTCTAAGATGTTGGGAATCCCTGGAACCAAATCACAAATATGAGACCTCTGGCCTTTCTGAGGCAATTTAGATTACAGTTGAGCAACCTGTAACTTGAAACTCTCAATAGATATACTCCCCAATTGAACAAAATGAATTCCATACATTGTCAAAGAGGATAAGGACTCAGAAAAGGACATAGGGAAGTCAATTTAGTGATCCTGAGCAATTGCAAATAAATGCAAGGCTGCTTTACCACCACTACCCCAAATCCTCAAAGAAATTAGAATTATCTAGTTTTCCTATATAAAAACATTAAACCTTTTCAGTTGATTTCATTCTGAGTACTATTGATGTGTTAGGACATAGGCATGTACTTTGGAAAAGATGGGTGATGTTACCATGCCCATGTCAGAGCTATAAGACAATGTGGATTCTATTCTACTCATCTTCAGGAGTTGTTATGGGTCAGGGTGGATGTCTTAGAATAAGTAAGTATGGGAAAGTACTTTTAAGAACTGTCAGTTTTGGGAGTTAGACAGAACATAAGATTATATGGCTTATGAATTCCCTTCCAAAACTCAGGGTTTATTCTGTGGTTAGGGTATAAATGAAAGAAAGAAATAAAAGAATCTAAGTGAAAGAAAGAAATAAAAAATCATAATGTTTAACTCAAATGACATAAAAGAAAAAGACAAGAAGAACCAGTAGAAATAAGAAATGGTATGGAGAGGAGACACATCCAAATGATTCACAATCTCACATCGCTTCATTTTGTGCTCACAGCCAGTGGGAATGTGAAAGAATTGACCCTCAAGAGTTTTACCTCTTTCTTTTCTCTTCCTTATATTCAGCTGATATCTCAATCCCCAACCATCTGAACCAATGTCAGAACCTGACGCTCTTCCAAGGGTTCTGTGCCATGAAGTACGCCATCTATGCCCTCTGTGTGAATTCTCACCAACGCTCTCAATGCCAGGTCTGCAGAGAAGGACCCTGTGAGAACCTGACCACTAACCAGGAGCCAATAAAGGACTCTTCTTCCCCAGGTACAGAAATTGGGCCCCATCTTCTGCATGAACTTAGTAGTAAAAATCCAGCATACAGTCTTTGTACTGATAATCATTTCCACTATAGTTTTCAGTTTAAAGGTTTTATTACTCACAAGAATTATTTCAGTGTTATCAAATACTACCTTCAGTGTTGTAAAGCAAAAAACCAAAACATGAAGGGGAAAAAAAAGAAATGGAGGCAGCTACGTGACTCAGTGAATAGAGCACCAGCCCAGAAGTCAGAAACACCTGAGTTCAAATCTGACCTTAGACACTTGACACTTAACTAGTTGTGTGACCTTCGGCAAGTCACTTAATCCCAATTACCTTGTCTTCCCCGCCTCCAAAAAAAACCAAACTTGTCCAGTTTGTCAGAACTTCTGACTTCCTTTTCTTTGCTTTTATCGTTACACTTTAAAGTCTCTGTGTCTTCAGTGTACCTTGTCTATAAAGTACACAACTTAGTCAAATGTCATTATTTCCAATATTATACTGCCACTACCGCACTAAACTATGTGTGAGCAAGGTTATTTTTGAGCAAAATGCTCTTGCCTAGTAAATAGTTCTCTTGGTACTCAGGACCAAAGATAAATTGTGGGTTTACTCTTCTGGGGGGGAAATATAGAAGAGGATTAATTAAGAAAGACAGATGCTGCCTTCATTCTAGTAAATCAGTAATAGAGCATTTATATAAGAAAGAAGGGATAATAAGGTAGTACAAGACCCACCTTATTGAGATTTCAGTGCTTTAGCTGAAAGCGCATACTGAACATGAGTATGAGAGGTTTTTCTGTGTCCAAACACACACACACACACACACACACACACACACACACTGTCTCTCTCTCACACTCTAGAATATGTTAGGCATTGTATTAAGCACTGGGAAGAGACAGTCCTTGTCCCCAAGTATTTAATGGGGGGGGGGGGGTGTGGGCAGGATAACACATATATAAGAGTAGTTGCTGAGGAAGGGAGTTTTGGTCTGGGAAGTAACTGGAATAGTAGGTTGAGGCATTAGAGTGACTTACAATGACATAGCTTTTCCAGAAAGCAATGGTAGTATTGACTTAATTATTTTACTCAGAGCAAGAGAGTGGAAGGGAGGGAAGGAGAATTGTGTGGGACAGCAGGGCAGATGGACACCTGAGTGGTATATCTGTTGAGGACTAGAGAAGTTTGTGCTCCTCACTCAGAAACTATGAAGACTGTGGAACTGGCCAGTTCCAGGCTTAAACACAATAAGTTGATCCTAAAAACAATAGTGACTAGTATCTCCGATTTCTGCTAAGGTCCTGAAACCCTCTCAAGGTACACTGCAGTGTTATTGTAGAGTGTATCATGCAGTATGTCTTACTAGTCTTCTGACCATTGCCATAGTCTCCTGGCTTAGAAGATAGTGCCCCCAGATAAGAACATGTTTGTGAAGATAACAGATGATTTATATTTTTGCTTTTGCCTTGGAGGCCTCTATGAATATATATATGAATTTATTTTTTTCTTTCTATTCTCTGAAACCCCTCCCCTCCTTAGGTGCCTCGAATCTCTTCTCAACATACCTGGCCAAATGTCAGCATTACCTATGCAGTATTCCCAATTCCCTGCGACTAGAACTTCTGGAAAATATTTTCTCTTTGCTCCTCATCACCTCTAGTGACCTTCACCCAGAACCTGCCCTGCCTGAGGACTATGCTGAAGATGATGACCTTGATGGGAAAAGTCCTACAGATCTAGGATGGTCTCCCTCTGAAAACCCCCAGCATATACCCCAGCTGGAGAGGAAGTCAGAAGGGATTGCCCTTGAGGTCTTCAGTGGTCTTCTTCACACCTCTCCAAGCTATCTGATTGCAGAGGCAAGAGGCAAGAATCAAAACCAAGGGTTTCTGAATCTCAGACATTTTACTAGTGGTAGCAATGGGTTTTTAGCTGATGAATTAGCAATGGAGGCTTTTCTCAAGCTTCTTCAGGAGCAACTAGAGGATATCAACAACCATGAGCCCTCTGAGGACCCAAAGTTGGTAGAGAGCCAGAGCTGCTCAGGAAGCCGGGATGGGCTACAGAGTCGACTGTACCAGTTCTCTAAAGTCCTCTCTGAGGCACAGTGGAGATACAAGGTGGTAGTCAGCAACCAGAAAACAGGTAAGAGAAGGGATTTTGCTGGAAGGGTGGGAGGAAAAGGGAGGAAACTTAGAAAGGTTTTCAGAATCCCATATCACTTTGGCACAGATAATTTTCAGATGGCCAGATGCCATCATAACCTGTATTGTAAAACTTGAACATTGTTCCACTTCTTAGTAGGCTTTCTCTACCTGCTATCGCAAGGGAGAGAGTAGAACAAAGCCTGCATCCTTCTCTGTATGACCTGTGGTGGTTCCATTTCAGAGGAGCAGTTGACAGCCTCCCAGAAATGGCGCGACTTTGCCCCATGCCACTCCAGTGTCCGCCGGGCTCACTGGGCAAAAAGGAATAAGTCAGGTGAGCTCAGAAACTCCTTCCCATACATTGAGTAACATGTGTGCTGCTCTCTGTGTCTGAAGTCAATCACGTGTTTATGTCTAGCATCACAGTGGAAACTTTGAGAGATACAGGAAAGGGAGAAGGACAGTGCATAGTCTCGACCCTCAAAAAGCTTATAGTCTAGTTAGGGAGACATGAGTAACATACCTGAAACTATTGGAAAAGAAGTAAGTGCTAAATTCGGTGGTGTAGTGGGTAGAGCACCAGGTCTAGAGTAAGGAAGTCCTGAGTTCGAATCCAACCCCTGATATTTATTAGCGGTGTGACCCCAGGCAAGTCACTTAACTTGTGCCTCGGTTTCCTTATCTATAAAATCACACCTGCCTCCCAGAGTTGTGGGGATCAAAAGAAGTAACATACAAAGCACTCTGCAAATCTTGGAGTGACATATATAAAAGAGTGCTATCTGTAAAACTAGCCACTGTAATTACTACTGTGAGTGTGTGAGGGATTAAAATAATAATAATTACTTGTGTTTATGTCACATTTTCCTCACAACGGCCATTAGAGATAAAAAAAAATTTTACTTTTTGCATAGACTAACATGATAGGGGAAGGCTTCTGGGGCAAGATAGGACTTGAACTGGGACTTGAAACATGTATTAGATGAGTGGATGAGAAAGAAGAGACTATTCTGTTTGGGGCAAATTGCATGAAATAATATCTGAGAAATCTGTGGCTCAGAGATTAGGGAAGGAGACCTTGTGGGACTATAAGATTCATGGATTCCATGGCTTCCCCACAAGGGAACTGGATTACATTCATTCCAAATAAATGGAAGGCAGATAGGAACAAGTGTGCCATGGTTGGCAGTGGATCAAAGTAGAGCTGGAGAGCACTGTGGGCACCCTGTCTAGAACGGGTAAGCACTGACCAAGCCAGTCAGAGAATGACCCAGAAGCCACAGGGCCTCTTACCTGTAGAAAGAAACAGGTCACAGAAAGTAATGCAAAGAAACTTGTTTCACATAGCCTGATGGATGGAGTCTTGTTGTTTTCTCTCAAACAGTGACATAGCTACTAACTGAGAGAGGAAGTAAGGCTCCTGTTGGATAAGGGATTAGTTCGACCTGCCTCTGAGGTCCTTTCTGCCTGCTGCTTACTAAAGCTAGTATTGCTGTATGGATGCTTGCGCGTGCGCGTGTGTGTGTGTCTGTGTGTGTATGTGTGTGGCAGCAGTTCCCTGCTGTATGTATGCATGCCACTCTCAGACTACACAAGTTCTTATTGATGAGAGGACTTGATGTTTTCTAGGCTATGAAAAATTGATGGTAGGTTTTTCTTTCTCTTCTTTCTAATACCTTTAGGTGGCCAGGACAGAGTCTCCAACCTATCACCAGAAAGTACAAGTAGTGAACTAAGCGCAAGCACCTCAGGTATTGATTGGGCGGGTACTGCTTCTCAACTTTGTTCTGGGAGAGGGTATTACTTCACTGTGTTGTAACAACTGAGGTCCCACAGCCTGGCTCTGTGTGAATACTGTCTTGAGAACTATGAGATAATGCTTCTTGTGTTTCATGCAGGCATAAGAGGGAAAGGTAAGGACTGGCTTTGTAGAAAGTCTTTCAGAGGCTTCCCTGTCAGGCTTGCTTACTTTCAGTCAAGATAAAAAGGTTTCTCAGTACCTGTCAGTTGCTAAATTAATCTAGATGTGGAGATAGGCTTTCCTCCCGAGGACAGGTCAGGTCCTATCTCCAGGTTTCTCAATGGGGTACTCCGATGAAAGTGATTTGAAGAATTTCAGTGCAAGCCATGTGCTCCCCTGATTTTCCCCTTATCCTATATTTCTTACAGAGGGAAGTCTGAGTACTATGTTTGGGCACAGTGAGCTAGAGGTCCAGCTACAACCCCAACTGCAGAACCTACTTATTCCTATGATGCTGTCTCAGCCTGAGTCACTTCTTGCTTCTTGTATTCTCCGAGGAAACTTTGTGGAAGCACATCAGGTAAGAGCGAGGAACTCATTGCTCCCATCCCCCAAGTGGCAGCAGCTTTGATCTAGGCTGTATCTCTGAGCAAACAAGAAGGCCTAAATGGCTGCTTCAGCCTCATACTCACCAGGTGACTGCTCCTTTGAAAGCTGGCATGCCACAGTTTAAATTCCAGCCTTTTCAGCCTTCTTAAACTATTCCAAGGGGTGATCAGCCCCCTCAAAATGGATTCAGCTCACAAAAAACTGTTCTACCAACACACCCATTTTGTTTTATTTGTTTCTGAAGCAAAGAGGTCTATAATTTTCAGGTGACCAGAATATCTCTGTAGGCATGTGATGAAGCACTAGACCAAGAATGAGATCTCAGTTTGCTCTTAACGAGTCTTGTGATCTTTGAAAAGTCATTTTAGTGCCTCCTCTCTACAGAGGTGACACGGCTCTTACCCTGCCTACCTCATGAATCTTCATGAGGATCACATGATCATATATGTGGGAAGGCCAGAACTTGACCAGAACTGTGGAAGGTAGGCAGCCTTCTAGGCCACAGTACACAGAGAATGCAATGAGGGGTATATTTCTAATACTATGCAGGTCTTTTGTGATGTCAGATTGCATGCAAAGGCTGAAGTTTTCAGGACACAAAGGATGTGATGGAAGATGCACAGAATTTGGAGTCTGAGGAAACTGTTTTAAATCTAGCTTCTATTACTTATTACCACTACCACATTGATCTACTCTTTTTATTTTTCTGGGCCTAAAATGAGACAACATCAGGAGTCAGCAAACTACTACCCAGGGGTAGCCCCTATTTATTGTAAGGCTCTGAGTTAAGAATAGTTTTTACATTAAGTTTTTTACATTTATTAAAATAAAACTTTATTTTAAAATGGAAAAATTAATTTAAATATAATAAAATTTTATTTGAAAATGTAAAAACCATTTGGCTCACAGGCTGTTGGCTAGAGAGTTTTCTGACCTCTGGACTAAATAATTCCCTTAGGTCCTCAGTTCTATGATCCAAGGTTGACACAAATCGCTTATGCTGGTCCTATTGAAAACACTATCAGAACTATAAAGAAATTTACAAATGCAAGATTATTTTGTCAACCAAAGGGCACATCTATTACCTAGTAGGGGAGCCTGTTTGAAAAAACAAATTAAGGTGAAAAGATCACTTATTGAGTGTGGAGTCAGAGGAAGAGGATTATTTAGATAGCATTTTGGAGAATCTTAGTATTAATTTGGAATCCAGCTTGGACTTTGCTGTATAAGATGTATTTCCCTGATTTTTACTCCTCTTTGTGTCAGTGTTCAGAGAATCATTGAACAAGGTTATCTCTGGAGTCATGTTTGTGGAGTTTTTAACATGTATCAGAGATACTTTATTTGAGGAGTGCTTTTAAGGATGAATTTTGTTTTCCTGATTCAAATCATTTCTTTAAATCAACAATCTTTATATTCTTTGTTAACTGTATTACTTTTAAGATGTGTTCCGTAGAAAATCATCTGTGCAATGCTTATCTTGTCTCTTCCTTTCTCCTGTTCTAGTACTAGGCAAAAATCAAAATGATCTATCAGTAACAATTATTAAGAGTGTACTATCTGCCAAGGACTACATTAAGTACAAAGACAGGTCCAGCCACTGATGCTGACTTCATTTTCCTAAGTCCTGCACCTTAACAACATTAGGTCACCACCGAATACATAGATACAGATATAAATATACCACCTAGTATACAAATGTTGTAGTTCTTCTCTTATCATTACTATGAATAGATCCTGACAGGAATGTTGGGAGATCTGTTCCAGTTGGGTTGGTTTGTTTTTGTCCTTCAGTTTTCATCAACAGATGCTCACAGGATAATAGGACTTTGTTGGCTCTTACATCAAGCCCTTGGCAGACTCATGTTTTCCCCTACTCTGTTGGTTTTGGGGGTGATACTACTATAGATGAGCTTACACTCTAAATTGGTATTATGGGCTGCCATCTATCTATTTTGAAAGGAAATTAAGTTTTCTGGTTGATGCAGTTTTAAGGTTCTTTTTGTTTTGAAAGTGCTTAGAAGCTAAACTCGCTTCCACTGTTCCTGACTCTGAGGTTGGTCCTCTGTTCGGTGTTCTATGCCAGCTAAACTGATATTGTCAGAATCAGTCTTTTTACTTATTTTCCAAAGTCAGCCTCTTATTTAAACAGGTTGAGTTGTAGCTTCTATAATGACACACAGTGTTGTTTTCTTATCTTTAGCATGTGGGTGAGCATTTTACTTCCTTCAATTTGGAAAGCAGTTTAGTTGTTCAGAGACTATAAACCACTGCTAACTAACTATCCATCTAATTGTTATACCACTGGGAAAAATCCCAGATGGTAGAAGCCATCCTTACACTTCTTCGTCTTCTTGCTTTTATATTCCATCTCTAGTAATAATAACAATGATCCTAATCCAGGCAGCCTCCCCACTACTCACTGGAAGTCCCATATTCCTTTCCCCTTGAATATGTTTCAGCTACCCTTCCTTCCCTTTATATGCTGATCTTAAGAGTTTCCTTTTGCACTTGATAGCTTACAATGCATTTTCCTTAAGGAAAAGGCATCCATGTGAGTTAGTGCAAATATTGTTATCCCCATTTTGCAGATAAAGAAACTGAAGCTCATTCAGACATAAGTGACTTGCCTATGGTCACAAAGTTATTGTCAACCAGCTGGTAAGGATCAGAGCCAGGACTCAAACCTGTTTCTTCTGAGTCCTCTGTGATGCTGAGCTGCATCAGCACCCTCGGATCTGTTCTTACATTCAGGGCTGCCCAGACCTGGAGGACCTGATCTGTCAGCCTCTTGTCATGATTATTGCAAGATCTAAGTTGCATAGATATTTATGAATTTCTTGACTGAAGCCATAGAAATAATCCATCTCCCCATCTCCCCATGACAGGTGGTGTTCATGTTTGACCTGAAGTCCTCTCCTAGCTGTAGTGAGCTCATGTTTATGGAGCACTACCAAGAAGTGATCCAAGAGCTGGCCCAAGTAGAGCACAAGATTGAAAACACAATCTCAGATGGGGGCAGTACCATGGCCCGACGAACCAGCAGTGGCCGCTCAACCCTGCAGGCCATTGGCAGTGCTGCTGCAGCAGGTGAGGATATACCTTTCCAGAATAGGGGAGTTGAAGTAAGACATGTTGCATGCTACTGGAAGTGAGAAAAAAACCCCAAGAACATGAACCACTTTGGCGGTCTGATGAAGCTTATGGACCTCTTCTCAGAAGAATGTTGGGGTTTTTAAAAAATAGTATTTTATTTTATCCAATTACATATAAAGACAGTTTTCATCATTCATTTTTATAAAATTTTGAGTTGCAGATTTTTTTCTCCTTCTCTCTCTCTCTTCCATCCCCCCTTCCTAAGATGACAAGCAGTCTGATATAGGTTATACATGTACAGTCATGTAAACATTTCCACATTAGTCATGTTGTGAAAGAGAAAAATGTTTTAATTGCATGAATAAGATACATAGAATTATAAAAGAAACCAGTTATGTTGAAATATAGTTATCAAAATATTGAACAAATTCATGATCCCCTAGGTTAAGAACTCCTGCCCAAGAATAATATCTTTCTTGGGGACGAGGAAAGCTATGGAATTCAGATCTTTTCCATCTCCCCTACAATATATTTCAGATACCTGCCATTTTAGACTCTCCCTTAAGATTATTTACTGTGTCTAGACTTAAAAGAGAAACCTTTTTACACTGCTTCTTCATTTTCTTGGCATAAATCCCAGTGCTTCTGTATATGCCTGTGCATTTTGTTTCTTTCCCAGTGTATTTGTTCAGGCTTTATAAAGAATGTCACTGAGAGTCAGCTATCTACTCCAGCCTGGCCCCAGTGTGAAAAAGACCCTCTTTTAATTACTTCTTGAAAGTTGGTCCCTTGTTCCCCTATCTCATCACAGCCCTCTTTTTTTTTTATACCTAGTCACAGCTACCAGGGTTCAGTTTAACAGAAGTGCCATGAAGTTAAGTTCACAGTTACAAGAGCATCCTTATTTGACTTGACAAGAAGGGATTGCCCTTCTCCTTTCATCAGCCAGCCCCTGTACACACATCTCTCCCACCTTCTACAGCAGAGGATGTCAGTATCCTCTGCACTCTCACTAATCTTCAGTCTTATCCTGTCTGCTGGTTCTTTCCCTGTTGCCTACAAACACGGCCATTACCTCTAAAGCTACCTTCCTCCTGCTCTGTGTATCATGTGTGTAGCTATTTATTTATATGCATCCTCCCCTGTTGGCATGGAAACTCTGTGAGGGCAGGGACTGTTTTAGTAGTTTGTGCTTTCCTTTGTATCCCCCAGAGCTTAGCACAATTTCTGGCACATAGTAAACTACTGATATGTTGGTAGGTTGGTTGATTGATTTCTTTTTTAGGGCTCCTCTTGACCCCTTTTAAGGGTTTCTCTTGGTCTCACTTAACTATAACCATGCTGCCTTACTTTCTTTTGACACTGATGGGCAGGATTTGTTTATCTACTAACCTGCAAAGAATTCCCTATCAATTTCATAATAACTTTGTTATGTTTTTTATTTTTTTTCCCAATTAACTTTTGTTTATTTTTAGTTTACATCATTCATTTCCATGAGATTTTGAGTTACAAATTTTCTTCCCATCTTTCCCCTGCCCACCACCCCAAAACAGCAATCCTACTGTATACCCCCTCCCCCAATCTGCTCTCTCCTATATCTTCTCCCATCACCCCTCTGACTTTCTGGTAGAGCAGGATGGATCTCCCTACCCCAATGCCTGTATATCTTATTTCTCAGTTGCATGTAAATAATAATAATGATAATTTTACATATACACACACACACACACATGCACACACACATATACATATACATATTTAGCATTTGATTTTAGAACTTGAAATTCTAGATTCTTTCCTTTTCTCCCTCATCACCCACCCGCACTGGAAAGACAAGCAATTCAGTACAGGCTGTACATGTGTACTTACGCAGAATATCTCCACAGTGGACATATTGTGAATGACTGATTATATTTCCGTCCTTCCTAATCCTCCTCCCTCTTGTTCTGTTCTCTACTTTGTCCCTGTCCCTTTACAGAAGTGTGCTTCTAACAACCCTTCCCTGCAATCTGCTCTCCCCTCCATCCTCCCCCCTTTCATCCCTTTCCTCCCTACTCTCCTGTAGGCCAAGACACCCAATTTAGAGTGTATATCATTCCTTCCCTAAGACAAATTCAATGGGAGTAAAGTTAACCCATTCACTTTTGCCTTCCTGCTCTTCCCCTCCATTGTTAGTTATCCCTTGCCTTTTCTATATGAGAGGATTAACCCCATTCTGTCTCACCCTGTCTCCTCTCATTCTGTTCCTCTCCCCCCTCTCAGTTTCATCTTTTAAAATATCATCTCTTCCTATTCAATTGATCCTGTGCCCTCTGTCTATGTACACATATATACACACACTCACATATGTATTCATATGCATATATACCCTCCTATATAGACATATGTGTATGTATACATATATATATATATATATATATATATATATATTATATACACATTTATATTCCCATCACCCATCCTCATACTGAGAAAAGTTTCATAAGTTACAATTATCACTTTTACATATTGG
>CM053589.1:79569970-79592249 GCA_028646515.1 Pseudochirops corinnae
AAAGTGACATAGGAGAGAATAGACTGGGGGAGGGGGGACACACTTGGATGGCTGTTTTGCGGTGGTGGGTGGGGGAAAGAGGGGGAGAAAATATGTAACTCAAAATCTTGTGGAAATGAATGATGCAAACTAAAATAAACTTTAGAAAAAAATAAAAAATAAAAAAAAAGAAATGAATGATGTAAACAGAAAAATAAATAAATTAATTTAGAAAAAAAATTAAGATGATAATCTGTTGGTTGTCACAAGGGTGGAGATGGCAAAGAATGCTCCTAATAGTCCTTTTGATTGTATATCCCAGAAGCAGTCCTCTGTAGAGAATGGAAGACCTTTGAGAGCTTGCCACTTGCATTATATAAATCCTATGATTGGGTCCACAGTATTCCCACTTGGATATCAGATAAATGTGTGTCCTTGAATGATGGTTGGAGGGAGGGGTCGGAGAGGAAGAAGGTTGTTATTATCATAAGTGACAAAACTAAATTTCAAGCAGATAGCTTATGAATCCTCTGACTTGCTGTTTCATGACACTAAGTTAACTTTCTTCAGCACTCTGCTCACTGACTGCAGGGATTCCTGTTTTCCTCCTAGCTAAAGATGGCTGGCAGTACCTGTTTTCTGTAAAGGAAGCAACTCTGAGAAGCCAAATGGCCCTCTGGTTGGTGGAGAGGTGGCCCCTGGAGCCTGGCCTAGAAATCTTGGCCTTTTGCGTTTCAGAACCAGCTGTCCCAGAAGGATTACTATCAGAGCTGCATACAAAGCTGAAGGAGCTCCAAGTTTTCCAGAAGGTAAAACCACCATCAGTCAAAAAGTAAATAGACTGTTTTAGTCTCTCTATGTCTGGACTATTTACATGATGATTGTCAGGATTTTGGGGCAGATTTGCCTTTGCTATCTGTTCAGCTCTTCATACTCTTTGTTTTATTTTTATAAGGATCACTTATAACTACAATTTCATGCTCAAGTATGCATCAAACAAACATAAAAAACATTTAGGTTTCATTTATATTATGTACAGAGAAGATTATATACTTGTTAAAATTGTTTTAGCCAAAGCTACAGCTTAATTTCAAAGTCCAGTTTGAAAGGATTATGACATTTTTAAGAACATGTGACTCTTGGATTTATGTTGTGTTCAGGCACCTGAAAGCTGATTTTTAAAGAATGCATATAAGTAACATGCAAAAAATGTTTTTATGGTGTTTTATCCCATCTGTGAGATTACAGGGCTTTTAGGAAAATCCTTAATTGGAATGAAAATGGAGTCCAGAATTTTGTTTGTTTGTTTGTTTTTTAAAGTTTATTTATTTATTTTTAAACATTCATTTCCACAAGATTTTGAGTTACAAATTTTCTCCCCTTCTCTCCCCTACCCCCCACCCCAAGGTATTGGGCCTATTGAATACCCCCAATCTGTTTTCTCTTGTATCATCCCCGATTTCCCCCTGCTAACTTTCTGTAGGGCAAGATGGATTTCTATATCCCAGTGCCTGTATATCTTATTTCCCAGGTGCATGTAAAAAACAATTTTTTTAAAACATTTGTTTTTGAAACTTTGATTTCCAGATTCTTTCCTTTCTTCCCTCCTCACCCACCCCCACTGGGAAGACAAAGCAATTCAATATAGGTTGTACATGTGTAGTTATGCAAAGCATTTCCATAGTAGTTATATTGTACAAGACTAACTATATTTCCCTCCATCCTATCCTGCCCCCCACTTAATCTATTTCCTCCTTTGACCCTGTCCCTTTTCAAAATTGTTTGCTTATAACTACTCTCTTCCCCAATCTTCCCTCCCTTCTATCATCCCCCCTCTTATCCCTTTCCCCTCTACGTTCCTGTGGGGGTAAGATACCCAACTAATCCCTCCTTAAGCCAAATTCAATGCGAGTAAGATTTTAGAGTCCAGAATTCTGCTTGGAGAATTCAAGATGTCAGTTGACAAAGGCTTTTCTCCCTCCTCTCTCCAGCTTCTTGCCAGCAGGGACCTAAATTCAACTCTGAAATGAAGGATTAATAATCAGGGCGGCTAGGTTGGCCAGTGGAGTCAGGAGGACCTGAGTTTAAATGTGACCTCAGGCACTTAACACTTACTAGTCTTGTGACCTTGGGCATGTCACTTAACCCCAATTGCTCTGCCTTCCCCCCTCCAAAAAGCAAAAAAAAAAAAAAAAAAGAAGTTAATAATCTCAGATAGTGCCTTGGCCTCTAGGAGTTCTCACTACCAGTGAATTATACCCCCTTTTTCTCCTCCCTTCTCCCTCTGCCTAAGCTCTTCTAAAATAGGAAGCTGAGAAAATAGGAGTCTGAATCTGCTGTCCTCTCAGATCATTCAGAGCTTTTAGCTTTTTAATGTGCTTGCTGTCTGATTCCTCCTTTTTGTTGCTAGATGTTTCTGGATCTGTGGATAACTCATTTCCAGAAGAGTCAAGGGACTTACTTATGGATCAAAAAAATCTGACATATGTTTTTTAGTGTTTTTTCTTATTTTCCCTTAGATTCTGGATTTGCAGTCCACTCCAGTGTGGTCTGACTGGCAGACATTGAAGAGGTGTTGTGCTGACAGCCCACCAGTGGTCATGGACCTGATTCTAGAGGCAAAGGTGCAGTTTTCCCAAACTGTCCCCTTCCTCATCCCCACCTCAGAAAGCTGTCCCTCCCCAGTACGTCTGAGTCGTATAGGTCCCCAACTTCCTTGGTCTGGGCAACTCTTAGATGAAATTAATCATTTGCTGATCATTTGCTTCAACCCATTTACCAACTACCAAAAAAATAGTAATGTTTAGGACCCAGGACCCATTGACCCATTCATTTTACTCCTTTATTTGAGCTTTGTCATTTTACTCTTGGAGGAGAGGTGAGGTGAGAGCCAGCGAAATTCTGGAATGGTAAATGAAGGGAGAGTAAGTCTGACTAAAGGACCTTCCTTCTCCTGTCTTGATCTTATCCAGGTCTTTAGAGCATTTCATAGCCAATGAGAATAGCTAGCCTGTGAATTCTAGGTTTTGTAAATTATGTGATCTCCTTAGTCCCTACTGCCGCCAATGAGGAGGTCCTGTGATCAGTATTTTGCTGATGAGAAAGCTAAGGCTCATAGAGGCTAACTGAGCCCACACTACAAAGTGAAGTTATTTCACGACTCCTAATCTGGTTTTTACCCCATTATTCCACTCTGCCTCAGACATGATGGCCTGTAACCAGGTGACTTCACATCCAGGCAGTAGCCTGAGGCTACTCTCAAGCTGTACTAGGTGTTCTCTTTTATTTAGTTGTTTCAGTAAGTCTGACTGTTCCTCACCTCTTTTGGGGTCTTCTTAACAATGGATACTATTATGATTTGCCATCACCTTTACCAGCTCATTTTACAGACGAGAAACTGAGGTAAACAGAGTTAATTGACTTGTCCAGGGCCTACAGCTAGGAAGTGTGTCCAGCTTTGAACTCAGATGAGTAAGTCTTCCAGACTTAAGACCTGGCATTCTATCCACTGTGCCACGTAGCTGCTCATTAGGTGTTCTAGCACTAAGAATAAGGAGGTTAGAATACTTAGAACAAATAAAGAGCTCCTTCTTTGCTCTTGTCTTTCTGGGAGGCCAGCTAGTATAGTAGCTGGAGACAAACTATGCACTAAACACCACTGTTCTCATGATTAGAGAGAGTGTTGGGAAGGACACCAGGAAGTTTGAGTTCTAAACCTGGATTTATTACTGGCTATGTGGCTATGGCCCAGTCTCAGTCTTTGTGTACCTCTGTTTCTGTTTCAGTGTAATACTGATAGTACTTCCTGTTCTGTAAGAGTTGCAAGGATAAAGTGAGATTGTAAATAAGTGGGAAAGCATTTCAGTGATATCCAATTCCTTGTTTTGTTTTTTAATGAATTTTTTATTTTATTTTTTTTTGTTTTTGGATATTGGGTCTCCCTGTCTTACCCAAAATGGAAATGCAGTGGCTACTATGCTGTATAGTACAGAAGCTTTAACTTGCTTTTTTTTCCCCCCCAGCCTGAGCTGGATTGCCTATCCTTCAGCATCCTGGTGGCCTCCTGCTCCCTGTGGCTCATCTTATTGGTGCCAAATTTAATGCAGGCACCCAATTGCCTTTATCCTGACTGCAGCTCAAAACTCCTGAGCTCAAGCAGTCCACCAGCCATAAGGACAACAGCCAGGCACCACCAAGCTGGCCTCGTACAATTCCAGTCTTGATTTCTTCAACTTTAGTCCTATAGTAACTTCCCCTTTACCACTCACTAAGTCTTCTTAGAGGTACCCTAGACCCAGGCCAGGTATGTGCTGGAAAAACCAGGTGGGAGTTAGGTGTGTGTCTATTGGATTAAATGCACATGTGTTTCATTTCCTCTTTCCACACCAGGAATATAAGCTGTGTGAGGAGTGGGGCTGCCTCTATCCTATTCCAAGAAAACATTTAATCAGCTTGAACCAAAAACATCTCCTCTATCTTCTAGAGGGTGGAGATCATGAAAAAGCCCTCCAGGTAAATTCACCATCATTTGGTTGAAAAAGAGAGTGAGCCAACTCTGATGTCAGGTTTCATGTTAAACCCCACTAAGGTACACTGGCCAGATGGCTGAGTCAAAAGAGACCTGGGTTCAAGTCTTTCATCTGATGCATTGTGGCTGAACAAGTATGGGCAAATCACTTCATTCAATCATCACATTCAATCACTCAGTGTCCCCTGGCAGCTGTTAGATGATCAGAAGTTAGAGCTGAGCTGTTGATCTTCCTCAATGAAGGGAATTTCCATACCAGGAGTTTAAACCACCACCACCACCACCCCCTCCATGCTACCCCCCCCCCACACACAACCCCCACCTCCACTATTTGCAGGGGGGAACCACAAAAGGGGGGAGATAGGGGCTTGCAGCTGTAGTGCCTCAGCAGTCCCAGATATTTGCTTCATGTGGAAATTAAGAACATTTTACATAGACAAGTTGAGAGGCCATTACCTAGCTAGCTTTCTCTATATGCGTAAGGTATAGCTTGCCAGCTGGGTTCAGGATTCTACTAAATACCAGGTCCATTGGAGGACTTGGCCTGGATAGTTGTGGTTGACTTCATGGTTCATTTTCCTCTTCTATTCATTTTCCTTATAGCTCCTTCAGAGAATCTCTGACCCCACCATGCGCCTTGATGTTACAGAACGTTCCCTTGACCAGCATCCTAGTCTGGCTGCCTCTCACTTTTTAGCCAACTACCTCACCACTCACTTCTATAGGGAACTGACAGCTACTCGACACTGTGAGATCCAAGCTCTATATGTGGGGTCCAAGGTAAGGAGAGTATATTGTATGAAGTTTATACACATAAGAAAAACTGCAGCCCTGTGCAGGAAGCACTCCCAGCAGGGCTAGCCAGCCTTGTCCAGAATTCAGAAATAGTCTTTATGATATCTTGCCACTTAGGCATCAAGCCCTCTGCTCCCAAGGATTATCCTCCCTGGCCTGTTACATTCATGTTCTTTGTAAACTCTCCCTTCACTGCCTGTGACTCTTATGAGGCCACTCCAACCAGACCTGTCTTCTCTAGATGAGTCCTTGCTATACCTCTGTCCACTAGGAAAAAAGTATTTGATTCCCTTGGATTCAAGATTCCTGTAATTTCTAGAGTCTCAACTAATAAATGAGTTATAAACTAATCTGTTGCCACTGAGAAATGTGAAGTTGGCTTTGGCATATAAAAAAAAGTCTGGAGACTATGTGCCCATTTTTCTGGCTTTGCTTAGGGAAATGAAAGTAAAGGAGGGAATTTCAGACCAGCTATGTCCTAGCTTAGTTCCCCTCAATAAAAGGATTTGTTCCATAAAACTTGGACACAGTCAAAAGGCCACACCCAAGGACCTAGAAAGCCACATGT
The DNA here is from genome assembly GCA_028646515.1 of Pseudochirops corinnae. NCBI lineage: Eukaryota > Metazoa > Chordata > Mammalia > Diprotodontia > Pseudocheiridae > Pseudochirops > Pseudochirops corinnae. The sequence goes on from CM053589.1 coordinate 79,575,841, forward strand.
GGACTTGAGGCTGCAGGTTCCCCATTGCCAGATGAGGAGGTAATATAGTGTGAGACTAATTTTAAGGCACTTAGGGTTCTCAGCTTATACTAAGTAGATGGCTAGTTACTTAGGTGTAGTGCTGGGTCTATTGGTCAGCACTAGGTACAGTCAGTCATGAAAATGAATAATTGCCCAGAATTTAAAGATTGAGTATGCTGACATCATAATCGTCTTCTTTTTCTGTCCTTTTTTTTCCTTTTGGTTTTAATGATAATCTGTATGTGAAAGTAGCAAGTGTTTATTTTCTCAGCCTAGTGATTGGAAGGAATAATACTTAGGAGTGGGAGGTATTGATGTTGATTGTATGAGTGGAGCCAGTGCAAGTAGTTCAAACACTGTGGTTTTGAAAATATTTACTTGGTTCTTTTTTTTATTTATGTCGGAGAGGTTGGATGACATGTAATTGTGAAGGAGTTTGAGACTTGGGCAGACAGTTTCTGTGATTCAAATGTAGACATCACAATGCATTTAAAACCAATAAATGATATTTTATTTGTATAACTGTTTAACCTGAATACTGAAATTCATAATTATGGAATACATGATGATTCTAACAAATATATACCTCCAAGTGTTACTTGTCAGATTAATGTCCTATTAGGAAGAAACCTAAAAAGACTGTCTTGTTTCCATTTCAGAAGTCACAGCTTTCTGTATGATCATATGCATCCTAAGGCCTCAGTTTTTTCATGGCTAAAATGATGGCAATGTCTATTCCATATATCACCAGAATAATATAAAGATTCATTGAATAATTTAAAAACAAACCATGTTGGGTACCTTTTGAGGAGGGTCTTGAGAATTCCTTTAGACCATTAAAGTACAACTCAAATATAATTATTCGGTCCTGACTTAGGATTTCGTTGGTAGAGGAAATTTCTGTTCCACAAACTCCCTTTTACCACTGCAGATAGGTACCTGTTCTGCAGGTGTAGTCTTAGAGACTTGCCTGGAGCACTAAGATTAAATACCGTCCATGGTCATATAGTCACTGTGTATCAAGATGTAAGATTTCAACAGAGGTCTTCCCAGCTGACACCAGAACTTGTTTTCTAGCCTCTACTCCACAGTGCCTCTTTTTAGTATTTTCTGCATGATTTTTTCAAAAAGGCTTCCTTCATGACCTCCATAGGTTGTTTATATTGACCATTGATTAGAAGATCCAAGACCTTAACTAAGCCACAGTGTACAGTCCCATATGGTTGAATTCCTCCAGTCACCAGAATGGCTGAGACAGGTGGTTGGGTCACCATTTCAGCAAAATCTTCTTTCCTTGGGTCTGGAGAAATTGGACTGTAGAATTAGAGATCCTATGGATCTATATCTGAATTGGGGCTCTCTTCTCCCAAGAGAAACCAATTGCTTGTTCTTATGGGTTAGATTGCACTCCACAGGCCTTCAGTGTCTCCCTAAAGTTCACATATACCATCCTTCCTGTTATGAAACTCCCACACAGGTTCTGCTGACGCTGCCTGAGCTGCACCGGGCCAGCTACTCCCATCTGTCTTCCAGCCCCTTACTCATGCTAGAGCAGCTGCTGATGAACGTGAAAGTGGACTGGGCTACTGTGGCTGTGCAAACCCTATACAACCTGCTGATTGGGCAAGAAATTGGCTTTACCATGGAGGATATTGACGCACTGCTTTCCAGATATGCAGGGAAAGCACTAGATCTTCCATATTCATTGAAAGAAAAGCGATCAGGTAGGTGACCATCAGTAGCGTGCTCTGCTCTTGGGATGGCAGAGGACCAACATAGCCATCCTACACTTCTAACTCCCCACTCCAAACCTCCTTTGTTTCCCAGAGGTGCTGAAGATCATAGAAGGTAATTATTGTGCAGGAAAAACCCTGGATTTGGAGCCCCTGGTTACAAGAGCAGGAATACTGGCCTAACAATGTGTCTGAAATGACATGTCTGTAGCTAGTATAGGCATAGTCATTCTTTGAATTCTATCACTTCCAGAATCACTCCATTATACCACTGTTTATTACTGAGGTACAAGCAGCCTCTTAGAGCACTAAAGTAAAGTGAAACCAGTATTTGAAGCAATCAGGGTTTAATCTCCAGGTGTAGCATCCTTTCAAAGTCTTGAAACTTCCTTTGGGCATTTTGAGACATGGTTTAGGAGAACTCAGTGTTCACTTTTGTCTTGTAACTAAAGGTTCAGCTCTCTCTGCACTCAGGTACCAAAGCAAAGGGAAGGAACCTACATGCTCTTGGGATATAGGGGCTTTACACTTTCTCTATATTCTCAAGAAAATAGTGAAATGTTCATTAACCAAATTGAACTGGCTTTGAGTTTATTTTTCCCATTACAGCGAACAGGGTTACATCTTTTTGAGCCATGCTTTTAACAGCATGTCTTTCATAATTTACCTGATTTTTTTTCCTCCTTAGATTCTGTAATTCACTTCCAAGAAATTTCTAATCAGGTGTCAGAGCCTGAAACCTTGTCTACGTCAACATCAGTTGAATTGTCTACTGCTACTTTTCCTGGTAAGAAAAATTTCTGAAACTTTCCCTACTTTTTTGTTTTTTTCCTCTAATGCTACCTTCATATTCCATTGTTTGCCTCTTTCTAAAAAAAAAATCTCTCCATCTGACATTCTGCAAATTATTCTTTCAAGCTCCTCTTGGTTTGATCTAGCTTTCTATACCAGAGATGGTCATTTATGTCCCTGTTGTAGATTTAGTGAATACTTTGGGGCTGTTTCTTACTATCCAGATACCTAATCAGAAAACTAATGTGTTTTTTCAGGTTCAGTGGAAGGTCTGTTCTCCTAATTTATTGAATTAAGGTAAAAAGAGGTCTCTACAGAGGAAGCTGAACTCTTCTTCATCCATTACCAGAAATCCAGAAGGGTGGGAGCCTCCATAAACAGCCACACCCTTGGCTCTAATGAGTTTCCTCAGATATTTCTTAAATGTCATTATTGTGTCGTTCCCGTGTCATTTCCTTATTTAAAAATCTTCAAAGATTTCCCATGGTCTTTTGACTCAACTCTAAACTTTGTTACCAGTTTAAGGCCTTCTGCATTTTGGCTTTAATCACTTAATTTCGTTATCTATAAAAATAAGAGATTAGGCTATTGATCCTACCTTTCCAAACTTAAATCCTACCATTCTCTGCAAAAACCCTCTGTTCTAGCCTCTGGGTTTTTAATTACGCCTATCTGGAATGGCTTTGCCCCTCCCCCCTGAATCCTACCTGTTTTTCAAGATTGGTTTTAAAGTTCAGTCCTCCTCCATTAGATTTTTTTAATGGCCATAAATATTAAGATTTATACAATTATTTTTTTTATAGTTCTTTTCATTTATTCTTAATTTACGGGATAAAAAACAAGCATTTCCATAACATAATATAATAAAAAAGATGATTGCATAGAAAACTGTAAATCTGCTTTGCAGAACTTGCTGTTACTTTCAAATATACAACAAAATTATCATGTAAATTTCTTTTTTCCCCTTTTTTTTATCTTTCCTTTCCCCCTTTCAGTTTTTGAGATGGCTACCACTAGATACATATAGGTGTATACATGCATATGTATATAAAAATTATTCTGTGCATACACTTGTATTTATTGGTTCTTTCTCAATTAGATTTTTAATCTCCCTAACCCAGAGTTCTCTCCTTCCTCTTGGTTGCTATAATACTTATTATCTGTATTATTCATTTAGCCATTTGATATTTCCTTACATTGTCATCTTTTTTTTTGAGGGGGAAGGCTGGGCAATTGAGGTTAAGTGACTTGCCCACGGTCACACAGCTAGTTAAGTGTCAAGTGTCGAAGGCCAGATTTGAACCCTGGTCCTCCTGACTCCAGGCCGGTGCTTTGTCCAACTACATCATCAACACCTTAAGGAGAGGGACCATATTTTGTACTTCTTCATAAGCCCTGTGGTGCCCAAAACAGTAAACTCAAGTACATAAGTATGACACTGCCAGCTGATTAAAATGTGATTGGGGCACGTTTAATAAAATAAGCAAAATACAGTAAAACATATGTTAGTTTGTGGTTTTCTAAGTCAGTAGGCACCCATTTCTATTTTAGTTTCACACCCCTGGTCAGGTACATAATAATTATCTCAATGTAAATGAATAAGGCAGCAGAGCCCCCAGCATGTTTTTAACACAATGTTGCACCTCTGTTTTTCTGTACTAGTTTTCTTCATGTACAGACAACTGAACACTGGGTTGAAAATCGAAAGACTTTAGTTTTAGTCCCAGTTTTGATGATTTCTACCTGTCGGATTATAACATTTCTCCAAGCATCAGTTTCCTCATCTGAAATATGGGGATAATGCTCTATTGCCTCACAGAACTTTTATGAAGAAAATGCCTTATAAACCTCAAGAAGCAATCTAAATATGAGATGCTATTATTATCTAATCCCAATTCTTTACTAACCATGTGGCGTCAGGTAAATCACTTAAGCCCTCTAAGCCTCAGTTTTTTCATTTGTATAAAATGAAGACAATTATATATGCCCTGCTGATTTCATGGCTCTCAGTAACTATGAAACAAATAATGAGGTCCCCAAAAGTATTTTGAAACTTGTAAAGGAGTCTTTTGTAAATGTGAACTATTGTCTGAACCTGGCTTCACCATTTCTTATCCATGTGACCTTGAGCAGATTACTTACTCTAATGCTCTAATACCATTATAATCATGAATCCTAAATTCTTGACTGTCACTCACTGGCTTTCAGACCTGGTACAGTTTATTGTTTATATCTCAGTTTTCTCATTTACAAAATGAGAATGATAATTTCTTTTTCTATAAAGATAACAGATAAGAACAGGAAAATATCCTGAATTCCTGTTCCATAAAAGTAATCTGGTGGTCACTTCTCAAGCTTTTGCCTGGTCACTGTGTAATATAAAGCCTTCCAGGAATAAAATCGGTGTCTTTTATCACAGCCCTTTGCTTAATCTGGGTCACAAATCCAAATAACGGGAGTGATTTCCCCCTTATAAGGGAAAACCGCTTATGAGGAGCTTGAGGCATCTTTTATGCCTCAGAACTCTGAAGGAGTTAGATTTTCCAATCAAACCCTGTCCAAAGGTGATTTCTCAATTTTATCAATAGGTGAGTATCATAGAGATGGTAGCCCAGAGGAAATCACAAGTCTAATTTGGTTTCCTAGACCTCCAGTCAGAATTCTCCTGAGTTATTATAATTGTATATGTATATTGTGGAAATCAGTAACATGAACTTCTGCCTTGCTGTTCTGACCTCAGATCCCTCTTTTGTGATCTGGCTTTTGTTGAACAGCTCTCAAAAGCCCTACCACATTGGGACTTAAAAGTTGGGGATTAGCAATGCTAGTGTATTCAGAGGTACCGTGTACCTAGTAGATTTTCAGCTTTTCCTCACCTAGATTTTTTTTCCCTTTCTAGTACCCAGAAAACTTTGCTCTTAATGGGACCAAAAAAAGCTGATTGGATACCAAGAAGCAATGGCTATGACATTTCTCACCATATAATAAATGATGTTTGTCTAGAAAAAAAAAAGATAGCCAGCACAGCCAAGTAGAAGTTCTAGGCTAATGACATATAGAAATGGTCTGGCACACTTACCTCTATTCAAGCTCTAACTTTAGTTTTCACTTTTCCTCTAACCTTTAGGAGTCTCCTTTGCACGATCCCCAAGCTTAAAGGAAAGAAGCTTCCCACAGACTAATCCCTTGGAATTTGTGCCCCCTGAAAAGCCCCCGGCTAGGCAACAGTGGGTACCAGATGAGATGGAAATCACCTGTATGGTGTGTAGAAGTGAACGTTTCACAATGGTAAACAGCTGTATGCTTCATTTCTTATTAAGTGAGAGGCAGCCTCAGCTACGATCTGTGTTCTAGTCCCAACCCTGTCACTAAAAAGCATTTCCTTGTTTGTAAAAATGGGGTCGATAAAACTTCTCTATTGCAACCTTTGGCCATAAGATTAAAACAAAGTGATAGGTGAAAGTGCTCAAATGAAGTATTACTATTGAGAAATGCAGGTTATTTGATTGGTTTTGTTGATCTGGTTGGCGCAGTGTCTGGCACAGGGTGGGCGTTTAATAAATGTTGATTGATTGTTTAATTGAAAGCTGTTGTTATAGCTTATGAGAAATATAGGTATCTCTTCTTTCCCCACTATGTTCTGCCCACTTGAAGACAGAACTAGTTTTCATGATAAGTCTAATGTTGTAGAATCTTTAATCATCTTTGAGGTTTTTCCCATGAGCTGAAAGAGAGGCTCCTCTAGGGCAGGGCCATCAGATTGCATGTATTTACTTTAGCACCAATACTACCATGTCCTCTGAGTACCTAATATGAAATAGCTGGAGGAAAGAAGGGAGAGAAGGGGAGCTCACTGATGGAAGCATTTATTAATCTACTCATCTCCTCTTTCCTTTCCTCTTCTCCCTATTTCTTAGTTTAACCGCCGTCATCACTGCCGTCGCTGTGGCAGGTTGGTGTGCGGCTCTTGCTCCACTAAGAAAATGGTTGTGGAGGGCAGCAGAGAGAACCCAGCTCGGGTGTGTGACCAGTGCTACGGCCATTCCAACAAACAGTGAGTAAGGGTCAGGGCAGCAAGGGCTTTGTTCCTTCCTCTAAGCCTTCAGGTCCCCTAAAGCCTAATTCTCAGGCATCAGCCCTCCTCAAACAAACTTGCAGTGACTTCTAGAGCAAAGTGTTTGTGGACTCCTAGGAGAGCAAGCTGTCTATAGGTAGAGCTAATCCTTTCCAGGCATGATGAGAAGAAATATGTGTTCAGGGTTCCTGTCATGGATTCCTCAGTGGCAGAAATTTTTCTTCATTCTGACTCCAAGAGTCTGTTCAGTGTCTGCACTTAATGAAGCGACTTAACTCCTTATCCACTTGAAACAGTCTCTGCTTTATGTATCCCACCTGACCGAAAAGGACAGCTAGCTCATTGATGCTTAACTAAATTTTTTAAAATTGAATTAAATATTTCCTATCCCAGTTGGATACCACTTACCATGTAAAACCCAATTAGATAATATATGGAACTCACTTTGTAAACCCTAGTTATATGCAAACATCAGCGTTTTGAATTACTGTAACCTTACCTATGATGACAACTATGACTAGTAACCCATAAATTTTAAATCAATAGACATGCCAGTCACACTTTCCTAATAAATCTTCTGTTTGGCCTCATACTTCAAAAAACCATGAGAACCTCCAGAGTTCTATATTCATGGTAGCATGGACTAAATCCATGTCTCTGGCTTTAGTTCTTTGTTGAAATAAGTAGTTTCTGGACAGTGTTGGGAATTCATTCATCAAAATAATGACTAATAACCCTTTAACTATTAGAGAGACTATCCATAGATGGGAAAGTGCTCTGAGTTTACAGTCAGAGCATAGGCTCAGATCCTGTCTAATATTTATTATCTATATGACCATGGGCAACCCAGTTAACTTTCCTGGGCCTCAGTCTGTACAATGAGAGTTGGACTAGATGGCCTCTGTGGTACCTTCTAGCTTGAGATCTGTGATCCTCTAATCCTTTGAACTATGAGATATGTGATAGGCATTTAATTTTTCTGTTTCTGTTTCCAGTTTACCTGAGGAAAGTATAGGACATTCAGAAGGTAAGCCTGAAAGATTCTCCAGTATGCTTATACTGGTTTTTAAACTGAAGTTACTTGTGTGTTTAGGGCTTATTGCAATGAAGACCCCGTCCCATGTGCCTATCAAGGACATTCTCTTACGACTGCTCTCAGTCATTTATTTAATCCCAAAGCCCTCTCCATGTGCAGCTGCCTCTTATTTAAGTACTGCCACCTTCACATGGAAAGCAGGCTGCTTCTTAGTTGTGTAGTCCACAGAACAGATGAGCTAAAAACCTACCCAAATTCCTATTTGAAATTGTACAATTTTAGGTTCCAGTCTTAAGTTCCTACAAATCAAAGTTAAATGGCTATGGGGGAACAAATATTTATGTATCTTTCATTCTGAGCAGATGCAAGAATCAAATTCCTTATTATTTACTACTGTCTATGAAGCAAGAAAGTTCTGTGTACTACATTGTAGATCTTTCCCCAGCTATAATTGTCTTACAAGAGATGCTGGTCCCTTCAGAATTCTCCCAAAGGAAAGGAGGAGACCGTTACCATAATCAAATAGCTGCACTGTTACTTACTGTCAGGAAATGACCACCATTGACTTCTGGAGTGCCGTGACTGACAAATAAATGAATGGCATTTCTGTCCTCAGCCTCAGACAGCCCTTCAAGTGAAAGCTCCCCATACTTGGCTGTGGTACGAGTCCCCAAAGCAGCTCAGCTGGAGTGGACTCTAGATCTGAATGAGGAAGAAAATAATCTGGTCCGGAGTGAGTTTTACTATGAGCAGGTAATGGCAAGGGGTGGGTGACACCTGGCCAATGCTGCCACCAGTGCCCTAGAAGAAAACATAAGGTCAACTAGAGAGAGTTTCATACAGTGTGCCTTGGATTGCCTGGATTTATTTTAGCTCCACTGTTGCTTTACAAGAGGATTTTTTTCCCCAAGTTCCTTCTTCTCTACTCCACTTGGCCCATTTGTAAAATGGAAATAAGTCCTCTCTTGGCAGCGCTTGAAAAATGTTTCATTTGGACACTATTTTCTTTTCACCTGGCTAGGCCCCCAGTGCCTCCTTGTGCATTGCCATCCTGAACCTGCACCGTGACAGCATTGCCTGTGGCCATCAGTTGATTGATCACTGCTGCCAGCTGTCCCGAGGCCTGACCAACCCTGAAGAGGATGCTGGACTACTCATAGATATCATGAAGCAGCTGCTTTTCAGTGCCAAGATGATGTTTGTTAAAGCTGGTCAGAGCCAAGACTTAGCACTGTGTGACAGGTAGCCTTGTCCTGTGGGCCAGGAGGGTTTCCTTCTATGTCTTCCACACCTAGTTATCCAGACACTTCCCTCTTCAAATAGATAGGGTTGGACAGGAAGTCAGTCCAATCTAATCAGTTCATTAGAATTGATTCTCATTAGAGTTAATTGCTAAATCCTATGTGATTTCACTTCACTCTGTTTTAATATTAGTATCTATAATCCCATATTTGAGTCCTTGGGCATAAAATTTGTATCAGTGAGACTAGAATAGGAAAAAAATATAAACCTTGATTCTGGAGCGTAATCAGCATTCAGTATCTAATGCTTTCTAGTGCCAAGGATAATTCACTAAGTCTTGTCTTTTCCTAAAAGCTAAGACCAAGTGACATTAATCTTAGAAGTAGGTGTGGTAAACAATGAATTATGTCATTTTGTGGACGTAGTCCTGGCATCAAATGTGTCAGGTTATAGACCTACTTTTGTCACAGACATTACCTGCTCTGTACCTTAAATTTTAAAGGCAATGTGGTGTGGTAGAAAGATTACTTTTCTTGGATTTAGGAGAAACCTGAGTTCAGATTGCACCTCCAGCCAGCCATATGATCATAGGCAAGTCACCTAACTTCCCTATGCCTCAGTTTATCTGTAAAATAGAGGTAATAGGGCCAGCTAGGGGGCACAGTGAGTAGAGCACTGGCTCTGGAGCCAGGAGGACCTGAGTTCAAATCTGGCCTCAGATGCTTAACACTTACTAGCCGTGTGACCTTGGGCAAGTCACTTAACCCCAACTGCCCTGCCTTCTCCCTCCAAAAAAAATTAAAATAAAATAAAGTAGAGGTAATAATACCTCTAGCACTTACCTCACACAGTTATCATGAGGATCAAGGGAGCTATATACAGGGCTTTGTAAACTCAGTTGCTTTATAAACATCAACAATTATTAGAATCCCTACCTACAAACTAAAAGCAAAGCAGAAACTAATTTTACAGTTCTACCTACTTGGCCCAGAGCATTGGGTTGTAGATTCAGTACTAGAGATACATGAAGACTAAAAGCCATCTAGAGTGACTATAGGTACCTGAAATGTGGTCCCAGATTGAAAACAAAGGGAATATATTTCTTCAAATAAGATGCTCACCATTGGCTTAGTACTTTTAATTCACTTTATAATCTTGGGCAAGTCATTTGGGCCTCCGTCTCCTAATCTTTTTAAATAAGGGATTTGGACAAGGTGATCTTTTAAGATCTATTCTGGTGTGAAAATACTCTGAACTTTTGAAGAGATAGCTATCACTTCCTCTAGAATAAACCATAACAGCCTTTTTCTCGCTTAATAAAAAAATATGTGAAGGACAGGTGATTATGAAGTACTTTGTGCTCATATATAGCCTTTTTATCCAGGCAAAAGTGTCACAGTGCAGCCTCACAATAATTCAGAATCCTCTTCCAGGGAAATCAATGAGCAAATAAGATTATATACTAATACAGGTTATAATCTGCTGCCAGGAATCATAGGGTTCACCCAAATGAAATTATGAGTCAAAGACTCCACTGGCAGAATGGATCAGAAAGGACATGTCCAGAAGTATCAGACAGAGCAGGATGGACCTTTGGGCTCTAGATATGGGGACCAAGCAAAAACTTGTCATAGGCTTAAATATGTGCCTGCAAACTAGTCAAGGCAGCAGAACCCAGAGGCCCATGAAAGAACTTTTATAGTTGAGCCAGGTGGGGAGGTGAGAACCTAAATAAAGAAGTAGGGAGAGTCTGAAAAGAACTGGGAAATTAGTGTTGTTATCATCTGGGTACTAGTCTGAAATGGAATCTAAACTGGTAATGATTCCTCACTGAAGCAAACAGACCAATAGAGAGCACACATACCCCACCTTCTACATGAAGCCTTTCTCAGTCCTCCTTAATGTTAGTGCCTTCCCTCTAAGATGTTCTCCAGCTTTCCCAGTATATATCTCGTTTGCACAGAGCCGGTTTCAGGTGTGAGCTGCTTGAGGAAAGGGACTGTCTTTTGCCTTTCTCTATATCCCTAGTGCTTAGTGAAGTGCCTGGCATAGTAAATGCTTAATAAATGCTAGGTAACAGACTGACCTAAAAAAGAAAAATCTGAGACTAGCTATTGCAAAGGCTTTGCTTCATAGGCCTAGTGACCATAGAAGAAAATTAAAGCAGGAGCTCAGACACCAGTTATTTTAAGGGGAGTTCTGTGGGAGATTCATTTCCATGCCCTTTTCTTCCTAATAGCTACATCAGCAAGGTGGATGTACTGAATATTCTAGTTTCTGCCGCCTATCGACATGTACCATCTCTGGATCAAATCCTGCAGCCAGCTGCAGTAACAAGACTAAGGAACCAGCTTTTGGAAGCTGAATACTATCAGCTAGGTGTTGAGGTAAGAGAGGAACACAGACTGCAGCTAACTCATGAGAATGAATTGCCTTTTTCTAGTCTCAAAAATCACTCTTGTCAGTACTTCATGGGAGTAGGGATGTATCCCGAGCAGAGCCGATGGCCAAGTTGGAATGGTGGAATATATTTAGTTTAGACTTATCTGTGGGTAAAATTGTCAGTGTCGCAACAAACCAGAACCCAAACCACAATGCAGCAGGAGAAAATAGCCCATTTAAAATGAGACCAGAATAAATTAAATCATGTCTGGATCCACAGTTACAAATGGTATCATAAAGAATCTCAATTTTCCCAATGAGAATTTTACTACTAGCACTTCCTAGGGCCAGCTACTTTAAGTTAGTCTGCTGCCAAAGACTTAAAGTGACAATCTTATATTCTCAGTCCCGTCTCCTAAGGTTCATGAGGATCTTATATTCCTCACATAATGACTAAAAATATTCCTTTCTGGTGATCCTTCAAGGACAGAATTTTGGTAGACTCTCCTCAAGTAATTCCATGTTGTTACCTGTTACTGAATTTTTCATATCCTAAAGAAAAACCACACAGTTTCTCATGTCCTTATCTCAGTGAGATCAAAAACCTCCCTCAAACCTATTTCAAAAACTCCAGACCTTTGAATTTCAAACCCTCCATTCACAGTCAGTGCAAAGAGATTTCAACTTTCTTTGACTTTCCACACCTTCTTCTGTCATCCATAGTTGCTTAAGCTTTCTTCCTTCCTTTCTTTTTATATCCTTCCAGCGGACTTTGATTTAAAGCCCTTCAAAACTGCCCCTTTCTTATTTCTTTCATTCTGACCCAACACATCTCTTACATAATTCTACTTAATTCCTCTAATATTTATTTGTCAGTCATATCCCAGGCTATCTATAGAACTTATCTTTATTTCAGTAGATTTAACACAAGTTTTAATTATACAATGCCAATTAATTGCAGTACTGTTACCTTTTTGGGTTCTTATGAGTTTGCAAATACATAATCCATTCCATTTTCTTTTAAGTGACTTTAATTCTTGTTTACCTATATAATTACATTCTGTCATATCCTTCACAGAAGAAAATACAGTAGTAACATTTTCCCAAATTAAATTTTACTTCCTTTTAAGTTACTTCCTGATTTAAACAAGTTTCTCTCTTTTCATGGTCAAAAAAAGTATTTAATAATAAGCAGTTCTTAAATACCAGATAAATCTAAACTGCAAGCTCATTTTTTTTCTTCACTTTGGAACTTTACTTTCAAATTAACTTGGGTTCCCTTTTTTTTCCTTTCTCTCTAATCAGTGAAATAATATTCCTTCTTTGCACTGAAACAATGAATTTGTCACTTTCCGGGGAAAGAGTGATAAATGGTCTAGGTGCTGTTTCCATGTAACTTTCACAGAGTTTTATTCTTATTTTTCCTTAAATTTTACAGAGTGGGACCCCAAAACTCACTTACATATTTCAGCATTTATGAAAAATATTCAGACCATAAGTTGGAAATTCCAGAAGAGAACTTACATTTCAGTCACAAATTTAGTCTCTAATTAGTTTACAGTGTCAAAAATTTCTGCTGACTGGGAAAAGATTCCTTTCTCTCTCTTCAGTATTGTCTTATCTGCCTCACCAGCTTGGTCAGTGTTAGAAATGCAGAGAAAGACTTTCTTTTAAAGACTTAGTCCCACAGAAAAATTTTTGTTCTTTATATCCTTTTCCCTTTGACTAATTAGACCACAGGAAGAAGTCAGTTGGATTTTACCAAGTCACAAAACACAGACAATAATAACATGCTTGACATTAAATACAAACACTTGTATTGAAACAAAGACAAAAGAGAAGCACTTTCTGGTGAAATTTTTTTCCAGTTAATCCAGATAATCCATTTTCTAACCCAGAACCAAACTAAACCACCAGTTTAATCAGAAAAAGGTGAGGGGGTGGGGGTGGGAAGTACTGCCATTTGTGGATTGGGGCAGTATGGCCAATCCTGGCCTGCCTAAATACAGATACTTAGCAGATTCTCATCACCAACCCATAATGTCTATCCTAAGCAAAGGAGTCGAAGGCATTCCCAAGTTGTGACTCTTAGAATTCCACTAGTCTATCTAGGAATCTCATCGCCTGCTACCATTTACTGTGGGTAAAATTGTTGGTGTGTCAGCAAACTAGAATCAAACCCAGTACCATAAGTTTAGGAACCAACAAGGGTTTATTGAGTTTACCAGCAAAGGAGCCCCAGCCACACAGGCAGAAACTCCCCAAAGGAACAAAAGGACAAAATTTATATAGGCTGTGATTTAGGTAGGAGGTGAAATCGGTATAGGGTCCTTAGGATTAGATAGGACCTATTGCTGGGCTATAGGAAAGGCTTTTCTTCAAGTTAGCTATATCTTGTAACCCTGCCCTAACAGAAAGGACTGTCCTTGCTATTTCAGCAGTAAGGTCATATATGGAGCCGGAGCGTAGGGGTTGCCATACAAGCAGAATCAAGGGCAAGATAGAGGAACTGAAGACAAAATGGAGTTGCTCTGGCCTTCTTGGCTACCCACACCTTAGGTTAATCATTTTTGCCTCCAGGTGTCCACAAAAACTGGCCTGGATCTCACTGGTGCATGGCATGCCTGGGGTATGGCCTGCCTCAAAGCTGGAAACTGGACAGCAGCACGCGAGAAGTTCAGTAGATGTCTCAAGCCACCCCTTGACCTCAATCAGCTAACTCATGGCTCAAGGCTGGTACAGGATGTAATTGAATACCTGGAGTCCACAGTAAAACCTATCTTGTCAGTGGTAAGAGAACAATAAGCAGTTCAGAAAAGGAGACATTGTTGTGATATCATAGAAAGAGAGGTCACATTGATTTTCAGCTCTCTCTCCCATGTTTAATTATGCATGTGTCTTATTCCCTTATTAACTATAAATTCCTAAGGATAAAGTCCAAGTCTCATCTAAATTTTGTTTCCTAGTTACTACCACACAGGAAGTACTTAGTAAATATCGTTTATTAAAAAGAATGTTTTTCCTGCTCTTTCCTCCTCTTCCTCAAAGCAGGATGATGATTATTTTGCCACTCTGAAGGAGCTAGAAGCTACTCTTAGAACTAAGAGCCTCTCTCTAGAAGTGATTCCAGAGGGAAAGTCCATGAACAATACCTACTACCAGGAGTGCCTCTTCTACCTACATCACTACAGCACCAACTTGGCCATCATCAGTTTCTACATGAGGCACAACTGCATGAGAGAAGCTCTGCAGCATCTGCGAAAGAAGGTGAGTGATCCAATGACAACAGGCAGCTTCTTACTTATCCAACTGGAACCTTCCAACTCTAAGGTTGGGGCTTGGAAACCATCTCTTTGGGCTATGGATTCCCTCTGGCATAGATGATGATTTCTCCATATGCAATGGCAATTCAGCTAACGCATAAGTCTTAATCAGTTTCCCAAGTGTCCGGGCCAGCCGGACTTGGGGATTCCAGGGGTCCCAAAGTACCTACCATAGCCCCGCAGTTGCACCCGATCGCCCCAACGACTCTTTGGAGGAGAACTCCGGATATGGACAGAATAGTCCGACACACCTCAGTGGAGTGGCCAAGCATCTTTATTGTCTTACAAGTCTCCGCTTGCTGCTGCCCCCTCAGCCTTATTCGCCTGCCCCTTTTATTCTCTTTTCGTCTGCCCTTTTGTCAGGTGTCCCAGCAACAGGATCCTGATAGGCAGGGAGTGCTCCTCCATTGATGGTGCATACTCAATGCCCCCGTGTTCATTGAGGCAGAATACACACCTGGATGCCTCTTACCCACCTCAGGTTTTCCTTGTTAGCAAGGGCACACTGACCGAGGTCAGACATCTAGGTAGCTCTAAGGGGCCCTTACAATCTCCTCCTTTTTGTTTTGCTAAAGGAGGGCATAAGCATATACGACGTATTATTAAGATGTTGCACTATACATTCACCAGTGCTATTAAAGTTGACAGCAAAAGCATAACGGGGGTCAGTAAAGCAAACTCCTCCATAAGAATGGGTATCATGTCCAGTAATGTTCGTGATCAGACCGCCTGGATCTACAGTAACCCTCCAAGCATACCAGATGTGATTCTTTGGGTCTTCTGTGAATCCTACCCACACAGGAACAGTCCCTCCAGGAAAGGGTGCTTGGCCCTGAGACGAATGTCCTGCTAAGTCTTGCTGTTGTAGGGCAGCATCAGTCAGTTCTGTCCAATAACGGGCCTGGGTAGCTGGTATGATGGTCAGAATGGTCAGCAATTGACACAGGTGTTGAAGTTCATGATTCTTTCCCCGACCCCGTCTGGGCCTCTGTCTCCACCACCTTCTCTGTTTCTCTCTCTGGTATCTTGTCGTCGGTGAGGAGACGAAGCCACTTCATGGGTATCCACTTGCCTTTGGTTTCTCCATCTGGAATGACATAAGCATACCCTGCTTCCCAAAGGGTTATAGCACCCGGTCCCTCCCAATCCTTCTCTGGGTCTTTCCAGAGGGCCCTGGCTTTTGTTAGTACAGAAGCTGTGTGGTGACCGGTGGGAGCCCTTCAACCTGCGGAGCTGCAGCATAAAAGTGAAGAAACCTATCCGCCCCAGACCTCTCCCTTTTTGTTTTTGAAAGGGGGTCTTAAGGGTGCGGTTCACCCTTTCCACGATGGCCTGACCCGTGGGGTTATAGGGAATTCCTGTGACATGCCTAATAGAAAATTCCTGCAGAAAGGAAGCAAAAGCTTTAGAAGTATAAGCTGGGCCATTATCTGTTTTTATGGCCAAGGGGGGGGCCTGCAAAAGAAAAACATGTTAATAAGTGATTTATCACATGTCGGGCTGCCACCCCTGGCTAGATAGTGGCCCACAGGAACCTGGAAAAAGTTTCAACAGACACATGAATGCACTGGGAACCCCAATGGGTGACATCCATTTGCCACAACTCCTGGGGGCAAGTCCCTCGCGGATTTTCAGAAGGAACATTCGGGGGTGGCCTGAAGGGAGCGCAGGAGATACAGCATTTCACTATCTCCGCAGCTTGTTGTTTGGTTAAGCCATATAATATCCGGAGAGAACGAGCTGAAAGATGAAAAGCATTATGGGCTGAAGCCGCCTTTTCAACAGACATAGAGGATATACTGCAA